>JAVJIF010031214.1:0-217758 GCA_038442645.1 Agave tequilana | reverse complement strand
CCCTAGTCTGAACCGAAGGCCCGATCCTAGAGTATTACTCGATTTAGACATTCTGATAATTAGAATTGACCGATTTTAGTTTTAAATATCATTTTCCAATATTATATATTTTCTATGATTTTCTAGATTTTTTCTGGAATTAAAATAAAATCTTCAAAACGGTCGGCCAGAGTGCCGCTGACCGATTCCTAGATTTTAAATTCTCAAACAGTTTAGAATTTCATGATGATTCTTTAGACTTTATTTCTTAGAATCACATTTCTTACCTACATGCTTTTTCTGAGGATTTTATGATTTTATGAAAATTATCGGAGTCGGTAGTTAACTGATTCTGGGATTTTAGTTTTAAAACTATAAAAGTATTTCTTCAAACGGATTTCACTATTGGTCTTTATATATTATTATTGATTTTTGGTAATTATTTCGGGTCGTTCCGAGATACTTGAATTTCGGACGATTCCGGCGTTTTCCGTGATGTTTTCCGTATCCACGACTTAAACCTGGGAACTTGTCTTCCAATAGTTTTATTTCCTAATTCCCAAGAGAAATATCTTCTCCCTTATGTTTCTTCCTTTGTCCTTTCCTTTATTTCTTTCTCCACAAACCAAAGCATTTCCATTTTCCAAAAATCCCATTTTTCCTCCAAAATTTCCACCAACTCCCACCTACCACCATTAAAGCATCCCTTTCTCTCTCTACCATGGCCGGCCAAGTGGCCAAAGGGGTGACACCCCATGCTTCCCTTATTTGCACAAAGCCCCTTCCCACCTACACTAATTGCAACCCCTTCACAAAATCAAAACCCTATTAAACTTTCCCTTTACATTTCACTCCACTTTCTTCTCCACTTCAACAAAAAGAAGCTCTCACCAACTCTCCATTCTTCTCCACCTCAACCCTAACTCCAAGAACTCCACAAGATCATCTTCTCCAACTCAAGCAACATCTACTTTTGGCTTTAGGCCATCATCTCCACCTGGGATCTTTTCAAGAACATCAAGCTCCAAGTAAACCAATCCAAGTGAGCATCTTTACTCACCAAGACTAGATAACTCTTTTACATACTTGTGATGGAAATTCTTGTACACTTGTGCCATAAAAATCCTATTTTTAGACCATCAAACCCAACAACAGACTCAGTTCTGTTACCCTGTTTACGATCACGATTAGTCGACTTGACTAGAACCTAGTCGACTAGAATCCTTAGCTGAAACTTAGTTTTCCTGGAAATCACAGACTTAGTCGACTTACCCCTTTTATTAGTCGACTAACCTTTCTGGACACAAACTTCAACTCTCTGGAAACCATACTAGTCGACTCCTGAATTACCCTAGTCGACTAATCCTACCTGAACCAGAAACCCTAACTCTCGGCCCTAGTCGACTCATCATAAATATTAGTCGACTTAAGACCCCTAGTCGACTACTCCTACTACTCTAGTCGACTTACCTTTTCCTGGACCAAAACCTTAACTCTCTGTATCCCAGATTTAGTCGACTTACGTATCCGTTAGTCGACTTATGTTCACCTTAGTCGACTACACCTCCCATCCTAGTCGACTGACATTTTCCTGAAACCGAATCCCAACTCTCTGGAACCCAGTTCTAGTCGACTAACTCAAACTGTTAGTCGACTAGTGACCACTATTAGTCGACTAACCCTTCCACTAGTCGACTAACTTTGGCCATCTGTCTTAGTTGATTTCCTTCTTGAATACCAACCATTCCTCTAGGCTTATATCACATCTTAGTATTGTTTGACTTGTATCTTGACCAACATCATCTTACCCTTCTCTCTTTCCCTCTCCTCTTCACTCTATATGATTATATCACAGGTTATGGCGGAGTCCCGGAATTCAGTGGATTGCGGGTATTTCGGCGTTTTGGTGATTTAGGCGGTAATCTCACTTGCTCTCGCTGTCATTTGAGTTTTCCTATTTCGTTGGTTCGATAAGTATTTCAACTCATATTTCCATTTCATGTTTACACGTTTCACTACTTTGTATATTATGCGTGGCCGACCTTCGTGGTCTTGGATTCCGGCTTTCTTCTATATTACCACTTGTCATACCATTACTTTAGACTTGTCAATTGCATGCTTCCTTTTTAACACATGTATATCACCTGCATCTGGTATATTACTACCTGACCACCTGACATGCATTATTTGACCAGACCCTCTTGTCATGACCTGGCTTACCTGACTGTTATCAATCTTAGTATGCATGTTACTTGATATACATCACCGCTTATCATGCTATCTCTTGACACCAAGCATGGTACACCCGATTCTTATAATTATCACGATAATGGGAGTGTAGTACCTGATTACAGTTATTTATACCGTTATGATTACAGTTATGATCCTACTCATTCCCATAATCTGATAATCATATTAATAAGCTATAAAAAGGACAACTTGTATGGGTATGGGAGGAAGTGATGGATGCCGGAATGATACCTTGCTTATAGTGACGGAATTAAAGTATATATATATATATACGTATATATATATATACAATGGTGGAAGTGTTTTGATATTACTGATTATACCTACCGGTTCCAGGGGTATGGAACTACTATAAGAAAGGCTATCAGTTCTCCATCGGCTTCCGTTAACACCCTTGGCTTGCTTATATATGGATGTATGTGGGTTGGCCGTACACCAGGTCACATACCTAGATATATGGGTCAGACAAGTAATAATAATAACAGTCACCTGTCATGATTCCTGTTAAAGTACTGTTATGATTCCTGTTGCACTTGCTATGCATGTCATGATTCCCGTTTTGTATTCCTGTTTGACTTTCATATGATTTGCAACTCTGATTCTATACGCTTGGATATTCTGTGGCATGAGATAAAGGTATATAGATGAGGGTTTCCTTGTTTGGATTATTCCTTCGATGTATTAGTCTCATGGGACCGTAACCTAAGCGTATACAATCACCTTGCATGAAATCAGTTTTACTTGGATTTCCGGTTTTCTGATGATTGTATTATGACCGTCCATATATGTATTTCATTTGTGTTCTAACCCTCCTGTCTTCTGAGTTTGACACTTGTGTTCCTCCTGGCTCGCCACCTGGCTTTGTATCATACTCGCCTGGGGAGTTTCACTGACTCCCCTGGATTCTCATGTCCAGGTCATGGAGCCGGAGCGTATGGATTTCCCCCGTTACTGCTCAGAGTGGCGCAGCGGTAGCGTGAATCTCCAGCCGACCGTCCAGGGCCACATCCTTCCAGGCCCCCTGTATGCCTCTCGAGTTTCCTCTTAACAAACTCGTGAGTGTCCTATTTCTATTTACTCTTGTACTTTTCCTTGTATACCTGTATGTGAGCTCCCCTTTGTACCATTCACATATGTATATCTTTGTACTCTCGCATTTGCGCATGTCTGTGATGTTATATTATTGTAATATTCATCACCTCTGGTGATAACTCTGTGATTGTATATATATGTGTTGGAATGTATAATGCACCATTTGCTTCCGTACTCTGATTCTTGTCTGTACTGATGCTTAGCGTATATACGGGAGGGTAGTTCTGACCTACGTATATACGTTGCAGTGACGTCCCCGTATCGCCGGGATCGGGGCGTTACACACAGGGAACCTCCACTGAGGATTTAGGGCAATACAACCGGAAGTACACAACTCCTCTCAATTACAAACACAACCTCTACACTTAGAGGCTAGGCACAAAGCCACCAATATCAACCTCACAAATGAGGATAAGCACCAAGTCAATACAAACACAATCCACCTCTTCACTAAGAGGGATACCAACACAACCTCCACTATCAACCTCTCACTAGAGGGATACCCACAATCACCTCTCACTAGAGGGATAACACAAATCAAGGAGGGTTTACAATTTGGTGCTTTTCACAACCACAAATAACTTCTTTTCTCACAAAACAAAGATCCTAAAAGATAGGATAGAATGATATGGCTCAAGTGTGAGAAAAACTAAAGGAATGAAAATAAATACTCAAAGAAAATTCTTGAGAAAAACTAAAATAAGGATGAAGAAGATGAACCAAAAATACTTTCCCAAATCACTTTTCTTTGATTTTCCAAACCCTAGATAAACACCAAATCAAATGTAAACTTTAAAGCCCAAAACTTATTTTGAAAACTTGTATAAAACACTAGAGAAGATAGAATTTTAGCTCTTGAAATTCTTGTCCAAAACTGGCCAAAGATTAGGGTATTTATAAGCCCAATCAAAATCTGCCCGTTGGCAGCTGACTAGGCCCAGATTGGCCTTCCGTCGACCGGCCGGTCGACATGCCAACAGTCAAAAATTGACCATCGAGCCTGCGGTCGACCGCTCGGTCGACCGTGCCCAGAACCAGAGAGAGCAACGACTCTCTGGCCGGTCGACCGCCCGGTCGACGGGACAACCCGAGAGTGGGTTGCCTTAAGTCGGTCGACACCGCTCGGTTGACTGATATGGCCTTGTGCACGTCTTGTGCACATTCAGCCGACTGTTCTAGTCGACCGGCTCCTGATCCGGTTGACCGGTCGGTCGACCGCCAGAGCCTGGCAGACTGAATATAGGATTTGTAAACTGGGTTTTTATTATCCTATTAAATCCCATAAAATCTCTAAAAATCTATAAAAAATAAGTTCTTATATTCTCTTGAAATACAAACTTTTTTGAGTAAAAATCAAATCAAATTACAAACGTTTTGAACTCTTTTTGTATTATGAAAATTTTACCGAAAACCAAATTCCGTATTTTCAAAACTAGGATGGAAAATCGTTTTGTCCAAAACTCATCCAAATACAAAACATGATATGAAACAACATTTAAGCATGTAGTATATGGATAGAATCCAATATACATGAAATATATATATATATATCATTATTTTTGATATTAAATCCGAAAATAAGTTTTGTTAAAATACCAAAACTCCAAACTCATGAAATAGAATATCAAACTAAGTTTGTTAAATAGTTGAATCATACATGTATATAGAACAAATCTAATATATATTAGACAATGTAAACTTGTTGATTCTATCTATTCATGAAAACCAAGATCGGTTAAAACAAAAAAAAAAACGAAAACCAAAACATGAAACTTAAACAAGTGTGTGGTTGTGAACTTGAGCATATCACACTATCTAATCTTTAACAATGGATCTAAACAATAAACTAAACATTGTACCGAAGTCTTCTTGTAGAGAACGTCTCCAAGTCGACTCGATCAAAACGTGATCCACCGAGCTTGACTCTAACCGAGTGCTAGATATGAACTTTGACGCTCGCGCTCTTGAATCACCATATGAAAACTCCAAAACTCCTTTGTTGAAGCTAATCACCTACTAATATCTTGGTTAAGTATCTGAAACTAAACAACAAGATTATTAGTAAACTATAATTACATGAGTTAATCATCATCAAAACTAGAGTGGAAGGCCTCTGGGCCAACAGCTATTGATGATGATATTGTTCTAATCGATGAGACGAGAGCTGGGGGTAAATACCAAATTGGAGTTATGGATCGATAAGTAGGACCAAAACAGAGTATATGCAGTGTAAATTCAGTAAGTAGGAATCCGAGATTATAGTATTGTGAGACTAGATGGACAAGAGATACCGATGAGCAGTCATTTTAAGTACTTAGATTTTATTATCCAAAAGGATGAGGCGATTGATAGTGATGTCAATCATAGGATCCAAGCCGGCTGGTTGAAATGGACGAGCGCAACAGGAGTTTTATGTGATCGTAACATTCTGTTATTGCTGAAAAAAAAGTTGCTATTAGGCCAGCTTCATTATATGGCATAGAATGTTGGGTTATAAAGAGATACCATGCCCAGAAGATGAGTGTAGCAAAGATGTGTATGCTTCGTTGGATATGTGGTAACACGCGGAGAGATAAGGTGAGAAATGAGGATATTCGTACTAAGATAGGTGTAGCCTGTATAAAAGAGAAGATGATAGAAAAACCGCCTACGATGGTTTGGTCATGTGCGACGTAAACTTACAGATGCGCAGTCCGGCGAGTAGAGCATATCAATTTAAGATCAGTTAAGAGAGCGCAGGGGAGACCGAAGAAAACATGGATGAGGTAATAAGAGAAGATATAGAGGCTAAAGGTCTTAGTGAATGCATATTGCTCGATAGGAATGAGTAGAGCCGGTCCGGCGTAATTCTCTTTTGGTTCATGTAGCCTACCCCAATTACTTTGGAGAAATGGCTTAGTTGTTGTTGTTGTTGTTGTTGTTGTATTATCTGTGAGCCAGAAGTACACCATCCCGATACATGCAGGGGTTTATTTTGTTTGGTTAAGATATGTCAGTGAGTAAATCCATGCCAATAGAAAAGCTTGGGTTGGGTTTCATTAAATAAAAATGAATAAAGATGAATCCTGATAATTCAATGGGCAAGTTGGCAGAACGAAATTTAAGAAGAGAATAATTTGAAGGTGCCCTACTTTCCAGTCACCAAGTGAGAGATCATAGATTGAGGATTATTTTACCCTAAGAGGTCATGAACTGATAATCTTACAAATGAAACATGAGAGAGTCAAATATTCCCCTGCGAGGAGATCCTCTTGATGAGTGCATAATCGCATGGATAAGCTCATAATAGCCGTCAGTTTTAGATTCAATTCCAGACATATATTTGGAGGGATCAAAAAAAAATTAGAATGTAATATCGAATCAAACAAAAGAAAAAATTAGAATAAAAAACATGCAAGAAAGTACTTCGAATGTTGATTCATTACCTATTGAAATAATTTATGTAGATTTATTGGAGCCTTATGATTTCAGTGCTCTAAACTTGGATCGAGTTCAGGTGAGTGTTTCTTTCTTATGTAATTTTATTTTGTGAGTGTTTTCTTTTCCTTCTATAATTCTATTTTGTGAGTGTTTCACTTTTTTGTTTAATTTTATTTAATTTCATTGTGAGTGTTCACTTCTTTGTTTAATTTTATTTAATTGTGTGAGTGTTCGTTCTTGTGTATTTTCTTATTTACCATTGTCGGTATGCATTTACATGTTACACTTATCATTTCATGTGACTTTCTGTTATATTTTGCCAGTTTGATTACTTGTACCACATCATGAGACATCTATGATTGTTCACTTTATTTACATAGTTGATAGGAACTTGTATCAGCGTCATTTCATGTATTGGTAGATGACTGTTATTGCTTAGGCCATAGTATGGATATACTGTAGACTAGATTTGATCTTGTAACTGATCTAGTTGTGATAATCTTAGAATATAAATATATTGATCTTGAGGATTGATTCGTGATTGAGGTTAGAGACTCATATTTTATGTATAGTATTTGTCGACGAATTGTTTGATGACTATTCCGATTAGAACTCTTTTAGATATTGAGGACATGTTAGACATGATGTTGGTTTATTGATAGACTGTTTTACCGATGCATGGATGTGTGTGAATATGATATCCTTAACTCTAGTGTATACGATGAGACTGACTTCTGGACTGTTAGGTGCTATTATTTTTAGATTGTCGCATTGGTGAGTTTGATTGATATATTGATGATCTTATTGATATTGACTATTAGATGTAGGGTAATCTAGACTCTATGTTGATCGAGGACGTTACACTGCTTAGTTATGATTTTGGATTGATTGGGATATTGATGATTTAATAAATAGGAGATCTTTATTGATAAAATGATTTAATAAATAACAAGTTGAACCGATCATCATCATAATTCTTGGTGGGATCACTGAGGAAAATGGGGAGGTCTGGTGACACAGCAAAGGTGAAGAAGCTCTGTTCCTAACTTTACACACTCAATGGGAAATTTGGAAGCAAAGAAACGAGTGGGATTTTTCAGGGGGGAGAGATGAACAGCTAGTACACTATTGCTCAGCATGTTAGGGCTGAGGTGGCAGAGAGAATGGGGGTGATATGTTCTCGACGTCAACATACCCTGTCAGGTCTTCACCATGACACTGAGGCACCCAATGTCACGCACGCGCGGGAGCTCGAACTGACAAGCTGTGATTAAATAAGGACGTACTGACAGCGACGTTGAAGCGGCGTTCGCAATGTTCAAATTTTGAATGCAAATTCGAAAGGGAAGCGGTTGTTGGCAAGCTTGTCAGAGTCGGTGGAGAACCGGATCAGTAAGGGAAAGACCTGGGCCAGATCGGTTGAAAGTGGGCTATTAAGCCCACTGAACTTACCTGGCCTAACCGATCTGATTTATTGAGGCCCATTGAATTATTGCATCCTGCAAAACTGATTCTGAGAGGCCCATCAAAGGCGACAATGGACACGGCATAATATACGGTGGGCCACAGAGCCAGATGATAGTGGGCTTGTTAAGGCTACTGAATCTCAGCGCTAAGGGAGCACAGTTTTCACTGAGGCCACTTAATGAAGAGTTGATCAGAGATTGGAATGCCCTCGATGCTGCAGGCAGGAAGGAAGAGTTTAGATTGCGTGTGTGCAACAAGTTGCGCAGTAGAGGTTTCTCGCCGCTATGGGGTAGCGTTATGATAGGAGAGAGGAGAGGCATGATGTGTGGGAGTCTAGATGGAGTGAGGATGGCGGAGGACCGTTTGCAAGGAGTACGGAAGAGACGAAGAATGTTATTGAGTTCGACGGTTTAGGTTGGTCAGAACCCAGCAACATTACTGTCTAGGTCGTGTACGCTGGATGCATAACGACAATACCCTCAGGACGTCTAGAAGTAGGGTGACACACTGTTGGAGTGTTTTTTTTTTTTGAAAGGATCATTTTTGTATCTTTATATCTTTGTTCCCTTCTATTTTTTTTTGGGATTGTTTCGTTTTAAGTTTATTAACGAAGCGTAGGGGCTTTGTTTGGTCTCAAGGTTTTTCTATATAACAAAAAAAAAGAGAAATAGGGGAGGAGGGCCATTTTTTTTGCCCTTGGAATCTGTTCATATTTAAGCCATCCGTTGAAATCTCCGAACTTAATTTGCAGTAATTAAATATCAATCTATTGAGTAGATGACAGTCTATTGGCATTTACTTCATTATATTTTGAGCATTTAAGTGTCATAATTTTTATAGAAGAACTGATAATAAAAAACAATTAAATGTACATGCACAAGGGAGGATGAAACGGTAGAAAATCCTTCCACCATCCTCTCCTATCTCTCTCTCTCTGAAATTAATGGAGAATGACCTTTAATGAGTGTGTACTTACTTCTTTATTTAATATCAAAAAAAAGTGTGTTTTTTCCTTTATTTATTTGTTTGTTTGTTTGTTTTCATTTTAGAGTTAGGGTTTCTATCTTCTTTGAAACCAACAAATCATTCAGCCGTTTGTTCATGTATAAGGTAATGATTCCTGAAACTCTCATTCTCCTTTTTATGCAAATTAACTTGGTGAAGTACTGGGTGCTAGAGTGACTTCTGTTTTTAAATAACATGAATTTCTTTCACATTTTATTTTAATTGTTTAGTTCAGAAAAAGGATTATATTTTTTCGCCTTTGTTGAGCTTCTTTTCTTTTCTTCTTTTTTAAGATCTTGATTCAGTATATATATGTACGTATAAATTGTCAAAAGAATATATATATATATATATATGAAAATTTTCAAATGAGAAACTTTCTTATAATAAGCTTCGTGAGAACACCATATAAGAGAGATTTTATGGATGATCCGAACCGTTCATCATGATCTACATACTCTAATTAGACTACCAATAAAAAATCACGCTATATATATATTTAAAAATCATTCTCTCTTTTTTATGATCAGTCCTCCTATTGCATCAGTTCAAATTTTATGGATCTTAGATGGGATTCGAATTCCATGCATATATTTGTGAAATTTGTTTAGAACTATGAATCTTTTTCATGTTTGAGATGCAATAATTTGCCGAATTGGTTTGAGACCATATTTTTGGTTAGGCATGGCGTATTTGAGTACGTATATGAACTAAATGCAAAATGAGTTCAGTTCTAATCTAATAAAAAATGCCTCTTCATTTGCATCTCAGAAAAATGATCGCTTCTAAAAGATAAACTATTTTGCATGAGTTTCTATATGTCACATAGACAAGCCATAAACTTTTCTATTCATTTATTTGGCTGACATTTTCAGTCTTCCTCTCAGGAAATTATATTGATATGCAATGTCTAGCTCTACATATATTTTCCTGGCCTTTGTCTGAAAGTTTAATAATAAATTCTTATCTTAGTTTATACTTTAGTTAGCATAATCTAAGACAAGGCTACATCCTGTTTTATTGTATGTGTTCAGGCAAACAATGAAGGGGTTTGAGGTCCAAATGATTTGCTGTGCACTTCTCTAACTGAAGGGGACAAAAAAATCATAGAGGTAAGTGATTATCACCATGGGCAGACCCATTAGTGGGCTGGGCCGGGCTACAGCCCGGCTCATTTTTTTATATATAGGCTTAAACTCATTTTTTATTTTTGTTCTTTTTCATATATTGTGTTAGATCCCTTCTATTTTGGCTTTTTTTAGCAAATTTATTTCTAGTTCCGCTCCTGATTTAGTAGAAAATACTGTTTTATTCTTTTGATAAATCATATAATTCATAAGTATATGCTATAAAAAATGCAGCCCACCAAAAAAAATTTTCCTGATTCCGCCCTGATTATCACACCAAGTTCCATGTGATTTTGTTTATGTTCAGGGATGAGTTTCTTTATTTGAAGAGTTGTCGTGCTGACAAACTCCCTGATAAACATTTTTTTAGCTAATTCCAAATGGTAACATTTAAAAGTCAACGTTGGAACCAAAAACCTTTTCTTTGGAAATTTTCAAACATTGCAATCACAACTCACCTAATATTTTTGTGTACATATTCCTTCCTTGGTTGATGACCAAAGTCCACACAAACAAGCAGACAATCATACGAGAGAGAGAGCAGCGGCTCAGAGAATCAACGGTTCCCTGAGAGTCCATAAAACCAAGAATATTCATAGCAATTTCATTCGTCGACATCACCAAGAACTCTCTTTCGTAAATAAATACTGTTTTCATCGAACAGAACTTCTGTGCGCATGACAGTATTGACAACTGCGAGTGCCACTGTAATAAAGTCTAAAGCTCGAGTTCCTTGGCGAGTTTAACTGAGAAACTCGATTGTTCAATATAATTGGTAAGTTTTAGTGTTTACTTGTAATTTACGCGTTGAAATGAGTATAACTGCAACAACTCGACTTTGCTCTGCTCGTTCATTGTTTTCAAATTCTATTATACGACATTTATTTTTAGCTGGCAGTTCTTTTAATTTTTTTACATGATTGATTATTGTATAGAATGCATTATCAGTAAGTGAAGAACTGTCGGTGTCGGGGTTTAGGGTATCAATGGTAGAGCAAGATGGCGTGTGATTACAAGAAAAATGGTTAGTTTTAGTTTAAAAAAAGAGTATCATTTCACTAAACACCCAAGTAATTAAGACACTATTTTAGTGTAAGTCAGTGTATATATACACTTGAACTAAACCTAACTCGCCCCTTAATCCTCGGCTACGGCTCTTGATGTTGCGGAAAGCCGTATTTCCCAATATTCGATGTAGGTAAAAAAAAAAAATGGTAAATTGTGCAAAATCTCCTCTATAGTATTAGAAGTGTTCGCAAAACTCTCCTACACTATCAAAACCTACAGTTTGCCCCTTGGGGGCTAGCTCTGTCAAGTTTTGTTGTTAATAAAAAAAGCACGTGCATAGCGCGTAAAATCTTAATTATCAATTAATCTCTGTTTTTAATTACCACAATTAATTAACTACTAATCATAATTAAATGAATAACAACAAATTAAAAAAAAAAAAATAGTGGGCCCGCCCCACCTCCGCATCTAATGGCGGCGACGGGAAGGAGAGGGAGGGGAGAGCCCGCTTCATATCGGGCGGTCATTAGTTATTTGTTTTTTAGCATTTAAAATTAAAATATTTAAGAAAAACATAATTTAATTGATAATTAGGGTTTTACGTGCTATGCATGTGCTTTTTACTAACTGCAAAACTGACGGAGTTAGCTCCGATGGGGGCAATCTGAAGTTTTTGGTAGTATATGGGGGTTTTGCGCAACACCCTCAATTGTAAAGGAGGGTTTTGTGCAATTTACCCAAAAAAAAAAAAAAAAAATGAAAAGTTTCAACTATTGAGTCTAGTTTCTGGAAAAAGAGCTACAAACCATATATATACCATAACGAACACGGCTATTTGTTTCTATTAAAAACAATGATGTCTACTCAAGACACAAACAAGTGGAGGCTCATGTCAACAAGTTTAATGGTTTTTTTTTTTGTTTCTTGAATGGATATGCAAGAAAATTAAAACTAATAAAGAAAAGGCTCAAACCGCATCCCCGCTCGCCAAAAAAAAAAAAACATAATTTAGAGTAGGTGAGAAAAGATAGGATTTAGATTTAAGTAATTATATATTAAACAAGAGATCAGTTATATTTTTCTTTTCCATGTAAAATCCAATCAAGTATAGTTTTAAACTCAAAATCTAAGCTTGAATCTTTCATACAAAACAAACACATGCATCTATCCATGTTGGAAGAATCAAGAGCACAAATACAAGTCACAAAATTGTCTCCTAAATCAACTCATCTCTTCACATGCATGTTTGATTTGATTTGATGTAAGTGAGAGAAAAAGGTTTGTGGAAAATGAGGATGGGAAATGTGAAGTGTGTAGTTAAAAATTGAGATTTGTGGAATTCTCATTTCCGATATTTGGTTGTAATGTAAAAGTAAAAGTGAAAAAGTATATTGTGTTTTTCAGTGCTTGACTAGTAATGTGAAAGTGGAAGTGAGAAAATTGACTACAAAGTTGACCATAAAATAATATTAAATTAAATATTAATTCTGAAATAACATTTTTGGACCGTAATTGAACTACAAGTGAGATTTACATGACATCAAAATTTAATACATTAAACTACAACTTATTACAAGAAAGATTCACATGACCACAAATTAACTGTTACACCATGAAACTTAGAAAATGGTAGTGTAAAAGAGATGTCTAAAAAGGAAAAAGGAAAAAGAAAAATGGTTTTCCATTTTCCATTTCCAATTCAAAACAAATAAGAAAGTGAGAAATGAGTTTTTCCACTTCCCATTTCCCTCCACTTCCATGAATTCAAACACGCCGAAAAACATTATTTTCCTCTTTAGCTCCTCACATTTTTGTGTGTGTTTCTCGATGAGCCAAATATTTTTCCATAAAGACATGTTTGTTTGCCTCGAAAGTTACTGAAAAACTTTTTTCCCCTCTGGCTGAGCCCCACTCATCCTTTTACTTTCCTTCACATTCCTTCACAGTGTTTGTTTGTTGTGAAAACTGAGGGGAGAAAACTCTTCCTCCACTTCAGTTTTTTAGTCAAAAAGTATATTGTCAAAATTTCAAGCTCAAAGCTCTGAAAACGCTTGAGATCTGACACGTGAGGCCCCCACACACTTTCCCTCTCCTCCCCTTCCAACAGCGGCCAAACAAGCCAAGGCCCATTCTTGATGGGTTACCCAACAAACCCTACTGGGTATAACTTTCAAATAAGGGCAGCTGAGATCACAAAAACGAATATATCTCTTACATATATTATAATACCCTACCCAAGACTTAGGGCACAAAATGAAATTTGCGCACATGGAGAGAAGAAGCATTAGAAAACTGATGATTCCATACCACTGGAAGCTTCCAGTGTGTCTCACAGAAGGAAAGGCAGTGGGTCACTGGATCCCTTGTCTCACGTCAATCAATCTCAGGACAATGTGTAATAATACTCAAATGGCCGCTAGATTCCTGATCTCGGCTTACGAATCCCGAAGGAACTTTCTAGCAAGAGTAACTGCTCGTCTTCGCGAGAAAGAACGATCTGAATTCACGAGTCAGGAAAAAAAAAAAACACGAATTCACGAGCAAATATGAGAAAAAACTTAAAAATTTATTAATAAAAGTTGAATGATAAAAATAAAGAGTACAAGAGGCGTATTTATAAATTTACAATATATCTTATTCTATCCATGGAAACTAAATTTAAAATAAAGAAAGAAAAAAAAAGTGTTAAATGGCTGCTATATTCATGAGCACGGGCTAAGTGACTTTTTTTTTTTTTAAGAAAGATCTCTGAACCCTGAAGGAACTTTTAGGCAAGAGTAACTACTCTGCTCGTTGTCTGTGAGTAAAAACGATCCGAATTTACGAGCCACAAAAAAAACAACTCGAATTCACAAACAAAATATGAGGAAAAAAAACTCAAAAGTTTATTAATAAAAGTTAGATGATAAAAATAAAGAGTATAGGAGGCGTATTTATAAGTTTACAATAAATCTTATTCTATTCATGAAAACTAAATTCAAAATAAAGAAAGAAAAAAAGTGTAAAATCTCTACATGACAGTTGTCTTCTTTAAAGAGAGTTGTTCAATTTTCTACTGTAATTGTTTACATTTTTAGTGATTGAAAAACAAATAATTTGAAGATAAAAACAAATAGTTTTTAGATCCATCTCTTTTGCAACAGAAATATCAACATTTTGAATTATATATATATATATATATATATATATATATATATATATATATATATATATATATATATATAATTTGAAGAAAAAATAGATGTTTTCTCAGAAAAATATCTACTGAATGATGAAAAAAAGTAAATCAAACTTTCAAGATACCTACTTTTTACAGTGAAAATGTTTGTTTTGATGATGGTAATGGGCATTTGTTGAAATTTAGGACAAACAGGCACAAAAGATGTGGGCTAAAGTTGTGCAAGTGGAGCAGAAAAATGAGAAGGGAATCTAAGAGGATAAGATATGCGCACAAAGAAAAAAAGAAAATGAAAAATCTTGAGGCAAACACACACATTTTCCCCCAACTCTTTTGTCATTCTTGCTTGAAATTACAGTCTAATAAAAAGTGTTGTTTACTTGCTTATTAGAGAGAAATTTCTATTTGGATTATAAAGTTATTGATTTGGATCCTTGAGGATCCATATCTACGTCTCTACTCTACCCAATAAGTTACTAGAGATGCAAGATCCGAACATGAAAATTCGATTTGGAATCGGACTCGATTATTAGGCCCCATTGCCACCCCTACTGTTCACAGTCCACACCATTTTTTAATGCATTTTGAAATAAATTTTTACTCTTTGTTGATGAAAGAAATAAATAATCTGAAGACAGAAACAAATAGTTATTAGAATCATCTATTTTGCAGCGAAACTATCTACGAGTTTGTTTAAGAAAAATCTAACCTGAAATTCGATGTTTTAAGAACTGATGAATATTACAGCATAAAAGTTTGTTTCTGTGATAAGAAAAACGTAGTAGACAGTTAAAATATATGTACATGATAAGTATAAATATAGTCTTGGAAAGGCAATGAGCATGGCTGAAATTTACAGGACAAAAAGATAGAGAAGATGAGTGGGTAGTGGGCTGAAGCAGCAAGGCAATGATAACTGAGAAGGAAAACTAAGGGGATGAGTGCACAAAGAAAAGAGAAAAAAAAGAAAAGAAAAATGATACACCTGTTTCTCTATCATTAAGCCAAATGAGAAATTAGTCCAACAAGAATCTTCCCATTTGGAAAAGATTTGTACCGTAGATTTGTATTTTAGTTCATGGAAAGTGAGTGTTTTTGTGGATGTCACTCTCTTGGAACTTGGGTGTAAGATTCTGAGAATCAAAACAAAGGTCATACTAAAATAACAAGGCTAGTCAAGATAGGACAAAATCTAGCTCTGAACAAATTTGAAGAGAGTAGGGAAATGGGGAACCATCACGGGAAGCACAAAAGCTCAACTTTTTCTAGCAATATCATTCACTCAACCCATCTGATTCCTTTGTATTATTCCTTTGTTCTGATAGAGTATACATGATGCTTTGGATAATCATTCTCAAAAGAATCCCATTAAGAATTCTGAAAAAATATTAAAAAAACTTAAAAGCTGGCTAATATTTTGATCTAAGGTGAAGCAAATTAAGCAACCAAAAAGTTTAGAGCTTTTGAGCATTAAAGAAAGAGAGATAGAGGAAGAGAATTCCTTTTAAAAAAGAGAACTCCAACGCTTGTTGCGTTCAGGTAGAGTTATTTCAATTTTTTTCGAGAGCATCTTCAAGACGATCCAAGAGATGATATACACAAATTCGGTTCATATGTCAGAGCCACACACACATATTATAAGAGAGTCAATCGCGCGTTGACATGCGGATAAGATGTCGGGTTTCAAGAGGACAAAATTTTAAAGTTTTTGAACCTTTTATAATATTATAAGAGAGTCAATCATACGTACCAACGCGGGATTGACTCTCTTATAATATATGTGTATGGCTCACACACATGAACTGAACCCTGATACACTTGCAAAACTTTAGCGTCCAAGTTTAGAATTTGTTTTATAAAGCCTTATTATAATTAGAAAAGTTAAGACAAACCCATGATCACAATTTCATCAGTATATATATTTTTTTCCTAGTAGAAGTAATTATTTTAGTAAAAACTTGTTAATTTTCATATTCTCCGCAACATATCTAAAGTTACATTAGAAACACAAGTATTAGCTCCTTAGCAGTTTGATTCGTTTGTTGTGTTGAATATGTGTCTGACACACATGTCATGTGTATTTTCAAGAATTTCCCTTTTGTTACTATGTGTGACTGTGTAGATGTCGTTGTGTCTGTGCAATAGCTATTAGAAGACAAAAGCTTCAAGAGGTACATTGCTAGTCTATAAGGTGTCAGATTTTACTCTGCAAGATCTAATTAACTGGTTGGATTACTATTTTTTCTAGGACCAAACAGATCATGTCCTTGACCTGTGTGAGTCTTAGGGCCTGTTTGCCTGGGAAAATAAAATCAGAAAACTAGCAATGGAGCTCACTCAATTAGTTTTTCTGAAAAACTTAGTTGGTGGGCCTCACGTTGTCAATTTTTCCCCCATTTTTCAGCATTTTTGCAAAGAATGAGAAATGAGGATTTTGCTTACATTTTTTCAACGTCAGAGTCACTTTTTTGATTTTTTGAAAAATTACAAACAAACAGGATTTTGAATCCTTGAGAAAAACTGACAGTGGGGCCCATTATATCTACCTTTTCTAGCAAATTTTCTAGGTTCCAAACAGGACCTAAGACAATTTTCTAAAAAATGTGATGAACCTGAACCATATCTACCTAAAACTACAGTTAGTTAAAAACAATTTGATCTTAATAAATTTAATATCATCATCCATTTGAGATCTCAAAAAGAATACTTTGTTTAGTTAAACAGCTATCCTCTGGCCCTTTCACCTTAGTCCATGCTGCTGAATCTTTTTATATTGTGCAGTAAATTAACTACTCTCTATATTTTAAGATTCCGCCCATGCTGAAGCCATTGAAAAATTCTACTTATGTACTCCATATATTTTAGTTTCCTTCACATGATAAAATTATTAGAAAAATATGGAAGTGGTAATATCACATAAAAACTTAAGGTCTTACTCTGATGATTCAACTTGCCATCACTCTCATACTGAACTCAATATGACGTCTTTCTTCACGGCCAAACATAATTAATGTCATAAATGCTTTTTCCAAGAAGTTCCTCTTCTTCCTTTTTTTTAAATTTTTTTCCTCCCATGGTTAGAGATTAATTAATCTTTGTAAGGTATTAATTAATCTTTCGGATCCTCATATCTAAGCTCTTTTTTTTTTTAAGAACATTTGTCCAATCCTTAATTTGGGTCATCTAATCTAATCTATTGTTATGACCAAAAGGACATGTTTTGATATGAATCAGAAGTAGTTGATAATTTCGATTTAATAATAGATTTAGATGACCTAGTTTGAATAAAAGGACATTGGAATTCAGACTCAAAATGTACAAACTCTCAGCAAATATAAAGTACATATCCATTAAAAATAACCCATTATTCAAAAAAGTTTTCAAGTTGTACGGTGCTGCACTTGCCTAAAAATCTGCAACTATTAAGAAAAATACCTAGATTGGATCTTTTTCATTATGAGTTGTGGTTGATGTCAGCTCTCGACCTTCCTCTTGAACCTGTAATTTTTGTAATTAAACATTGAAAACAGGGCACAAATTAGAATGTTCAAGATTGAAGGACAAATTTTGATCTTAATAAATATACATAATCACATTTCAGAATTGGAAGATAGAGATTTCATGAAGATTCACACCTAGAGAGCAAATATCACTGTAACATAGTATTGAAGTCTCTTTGCAGTGGACAAGTACTTTAGGGTCAAATATTGCTTCCACTTTTTCTCAGTGAGTTCTCCAAAAACCATCTACTTGCCTCCAGTGAGAGATTGCACCTACCCTGCATGTAGCCAAAATCCTCAAATGCTCTGCATGCTGACATGGGCTTCTTGGTTTGATACAAGTACTAAATGAACAGAACAAACACAGTAAGTTCATCCAAAAACAAACATCTTTGTAGTCAACAAAGAAGGCTCCCATTTATCTTGATTCAGAACTTGAAAATTGTCCCAAAAAAAACAAAAAACTTTCAAACCAGCCCATCTCTGAAAACCCACCAACAAGAAATCATAGAATACAGAATGGATATTCTCAAATAAAGTCAACTGAAAGATGTGAATTCCATGAACCTGAAAGAAACCTAATGCTAGAACTAAGCCTGAAGGATCTTATTTCATGAGAATTTAATATATAATAATGGCAATAATGCACTTAGGTGTTAAATATCATATCCTTCAATTATTAAGTCAAAGCTTGTATCAAGTCATAGGAGCATGTGAAGTATATAAAGTTACTCCTTTTGAGCTAACAAGAAGCATGTGAGACCTTCCCTCTTGAGTTGGGAGTTGAAGGAGTCATGGATTACTTTGGCCAATTTCATACGAAACCTAATGATCAATAATGTTTTACTTTATAGCCAGATTATAGTAAATCCAGAAAACAAAACTAAAGTTACAGTCAGAACGTAGTCATAGAGACTATAGACAAATGATGAGCCAGTAAGTGTGGTCATAACATCAGACATTAAGTAATATTCTATAAACTTACAAGAGTCAGAAGAGGGCAACAACAGTGTTATGTTCATGTATGAGGGAACTCTTAACTGTGATTTCTGACATCAATTTCAATTTGTCAGGTAGCTTTGATCAAATATTTTATTTTATATAACAAACAAATTAGAGGAAATAACTCTTACATCTTTCAGAAACTCTTGAAGATGCTACAAGTTTCCCTTCCCACGTCACAAGTTTCCCTGTGAAAGTAAACTTCCTTTTAATAGAAAAAGTGAAGCAGTTTATGGATAGTTGCAGATGAGAAGATGAGTAGAGGTAAATAAATTTAAAATATTTATAAATCTAATTATTGAGCAGCATTGGAATTTTAATCACCTTTGACTTTTGCAAGAGTGCTGAGGTCTGGAAGATGGTGACATGTCCATTTCTTAAAGCTTTAATTTGGTCAACTTGATGGCATGCCCACGACAATTTTGCAGCTTGTCAACTAAGTTCGGGATCAGCACTGTGTTTATGTAACTAAGTAAAGTGTTTCGTACATATGTTTATGTGCAATTTCCTGATCTAATTTCTATGTGCCATGTCGACAATGAAACATTCCCAAATGATAATTAACAATATAACTATGTGGTTAATCAAGTCTTACATCAACATAGAAAGCTAAAATATAGCTGATCTCAGATCATAATTATCAAAGATTACTATGTTGCTAATCAAGTTTTACATCAATATAGCAAGCCTAGATATAGTTGACTTTCATGTACGAGTATACGATTAATGGTCCTACCACCGCACGAAGTTCGGGTTGAGATCTACATACATACAAGCATATAAATGTACTGTGTTAGAAAAAGAAATACATAAAAACTCTGTACCAACCGCCTCAGATTAATATATTCATTTTCCAATTAGTAGCTGGGCAGTGCTACCTGCCTATAAATGTGAAGGGAAGATAGCAGAGGGTTCAAGCATACCAAAGACAGAGCAGTAGGCTTCAGAGATGGCAGATCCAGTGAGTGATATTGGCATCAAGGCTGATGAAGCTGAAGTGATGGAGAATATTGATCCCAAAGATGCTCTCAAAGGAAGGAAGGCTTCGGCAAAAAAGCTTCGTCGTATTGACTCGCTGCACCTGGAGGCTGGAAACGTATCCAATATAAATAGCCATGGTGCAAAGGTATGAAACTCTCTCTTTTTCCTGTAAGATTTTGCAGCAGGAGACCATGCACATCAATAGACAGATATGACACAGAACTTTTTGTGATCATTTTGATTATAATCTTAAATTTCTAGCTTACAATATACATATCATTCTAAATCAACAAAGAATTCATATATTTCAAGAGAATGGATGAATATATATGGCAATCTTTTCAAGTAACTGAATGATGAAATTTCCTTACTTATCAAGCAACTCCTGAACCTTTCAACTTGGCTTCTGGATGCAGGCAGTTGGGCAATCACGATGCATCTAGCTTTCCAGAGTATCGGGGTCGTGTATGGAGACATTGGGACATCGCCCCTGTATGTGTATGCAAGCACCTTTTCTGATGGGATCAAAGACAAAGATGACATATTGGGTGTCCTGTCTCTCATTCTATACACTCTGATTTTCATACCTTTGATTAAATATGCCCTTATTGTTCTCTGGGCTAACGATAATGGAAATGGTAAGTTTGTACCTCTACTTGGGGCATGTCTGGTTTGCTGCAAGTGAGCTGCAAGTGCAAAGCTCACTTGCAGCAAAATGATTTTACTTTGTTTGTTTGAAATTTTGACTGCAAAGCCCACTTGTAGACCCATCGTAATTTTATGGCCCACTCACAGATTCATTTACAATTTTATGACCCACTTGCAGACTCACTGGCCCACTTGCAGGCTCATTTGCAATTTTGTGATCCACTTGCAGACCACTTGCAAAGTCCACTTGCAGACTCACTTGTAATGTTTTTATTAATAAATTATTTTTTATTATTAGATTAATATTTTTTATTAGATTAATCTGTTTATTATAAGATTAATCTTTCTACTATTAGTTTAACATTTTTTATTATTAGATTAATCTTTTTTATTATTAGATTATATTTTTTGTTATTAGATTAATATTTTAGATTAATTTTTTATTCTTAGATTAATATTTTTATTATTAGATTATTTTTTATTATTAGATTAATGTTTGTTATATTATTAGATTAATTTTTTTTATTAAATAATTATTTTTTATTATTAGATTAATTATTTTTTATTACCTATTAATTAAAGGGTTCTGTTTTGAATTTAATTTCTTAAAATTTATACTTATGTCCAGTTTAGCAGAACTTGCATGCAAACAATCAAATAACGAAAATTTAATTCTCATTTTACTTTACAGTTATATCAAATACTACAATTGACAATATACTTTTCCAATTATACTTTTACATTGTCAATCAAACACTTAAAAAATTACTTGCGGAAAACTTTTTTACAGCTGCAAAATGATTTTCCACTTACAACTTGCACTTGGGGCACTTGCAGGCCACCAAATAGGCCATTTGTTCTCATATCACATACTACACTATTTAGTGAATTCTGGTAATTTGATTCACAATTTCTTTTCAGGCACATAGTAGTAATAAAAGCATAAACTAAGCTAATTGCTGTCAAGAACAAGTCAGATTTGAATTTTCTTCCAAAATTAATCAAACGGCTGAGATATAATTCAACGGAAACAAGATGTGATAGTGCAACTAGCTGTTTGACTAACATCTCCCCTGTCTTGATAATTAATTCTCCTGTAGGAGGGGCATTTGCTCTATATTCGCTGATCTCACGATATGCGAAGATAAGCCTGCTTCCAAATCAACAGGCTGAAGATGCAATGCTTTCGAACTATAAACTACAGACACCATCCACACAAATGAAAAGGGCACAGTGGATCAAAGCGAAGATGGAGAGCAGTATGGCAGCTAAAGTCGCCCTTATTTTTCTCACAATCTTAGGCACATCAATGATAATGGGTGACGGCGTCTTAACTCCTTGCATATCTGGTAAGTAAAACTGACTGCATAGTTGAATCCACTGAATGCTGATTGCACGCTGACAGAAATGTTCTCTTTGTTAATTCATCACTTAAAATGTTCAAAAGTGTCAATTTTGGGGAAAAAAAATTAAACTAAATATCCTCGGTTAGTACTTACTAAAAAAAAATATTTACAGGATTGTAGTAAATAATCCTCTTCCCATATCCAATGATGACTAGTAAGCAACTCATTTTTAAACATACACTTTTTAGCCTAAGCATATATTATTATTCTTGTACGAATCTGACAGCTCTCGTTCATATATCTCAAGGATTATGATCCATAGTACATACGCATTTGAATAGTCACTAACCAAATTATTGTTAACTTTGCAGTGCTTTCAGCAGTAAGTGGGATTAAGCAGAGAGCACCTTCTTTAACTGAAGGTATGAATATTGATTCATGTAAAATGCAAAAATGTTTAGAAGTATGCTGAAAAAAACTATGTACTAAAATAACTGCAATCTATATCATGAGACAGCGATGCAAATTGAATAAGACAGAAATATAACAGTAAATTAGCCTCAAGCAAGAATGTTGTAGCAAAAGTGTAGACATAACATCCGTATAAGTCACATAATGCAAAACTCAATGTATTACGTTGTGTGAATGAATCTTTACCTATACATGTGCTTTGTTATAATACAACATATAAATGTAGTTTAACTTGTCGGATTTGATCAAGGCACTTATCACCTGAACAGAGCTAGCATTTAGCAAATTTTGAATGTGACATCGACCTCCTATTATTTGAGAGGCCATTTTTCCTATTGCTATTTGCATACTAATGAGACGAACATAAAAACAAAAGTTCACACAAGAGAAAGATCTTTAAGTACTAAAACTACAAATAAGAGGCTTTGGATTTGACAACAAAAATGACATGAAAGTAGGTCAGAAGTTTTTGATCATACCATAGTCTACGGCCCTTGAGTCCTGGCATATATTTTGTATCAGAATCAATAAAATCTAATGTGTATAGGAAGAAAAGGTAGGAGTGATGCTTCCTGCAGTTGATATAACCAACCCGAGTAGATAAGGTAAAGCTACAGAATTCAGAATGGCATATTCAAATCAGAAACCCTCATAGACTTACTCCTTGATGAAAATAGACAAAATGTTTGGATACTTTCAGCTAAACCATTATATATATGTTAAAAATCAGGAAAAAGAATATTTAGCTGTTTCCAATCTTTTAAAATTGATGTATAACAAGTTTCAATCTTCGCAAGCTAAATTATCATCTAGAACTTATTCCTAGACTTATGTAAAAAGTACTATTCTAGAATATAACAATGTACATAGGTCCTAGACTGCTAGGACGATTAAGCACAACAAACAAAATAAATCTTTATGGCTAGCTCTAGATACTGTAATATCCCTGAAAGCTTCAAAGTTCATGGAGATGACTGAACCCATGACACATACAATATTTTCTTGTCAAGCTTTGCAGCTGATTCAAATGCAATTTCACTAATGATAATTTCTCATCATTTTCTCTTTCATCTTGAACAGGCAAAATTGTAATTATTTCTGTAGTCATTTTGATCATGCTATTCTCGTTCAACGCTTCGGCATAGACAAAGTGGGTTATACGTTTGCTCCTGTCATCCTAGTGTGGTTCAGTTTAATCGGTGGCATTGGGATGTATAACTTAATCAAGTATGATGTGAGAGTTCTGCGTGCATTTAATCCAAAGTACATAGTGGACTATTTCAAGAGAAATGGAAAAGAAGGATGGATCTCTCTTGGAGGTGTTGTGCTGTGCATTACAGGTAATACAAATAATCTGATCTCATAATTCTTAGTCTGGTTTTCCTTGATCCATATTTTGCAATCAGATTTTAGAAGATTGACATGGTACATCAATGAAATTGATGAAACAGGTGCTGAAGCAATGTTTGCTGACCTGGGCCACTTCAATGTTAGAGCCATTCAGGTACGAGTGCATTTCTTGCACTAACTAGTAGCAGATCGATTTTTTAAGAAGTGTGATATACCACAGTGATCTTGTAGCTACATAATAGGACATATGTTTCACAAAAAATGGTCATTTGCACCAAAGGGATTTAACTTTAAAAAGTTGCCTCTCTTGGATTATACTTGTTCCTGCTGTACCAATAACATTGTTTCGGATTTTTTGGATCTCATTGGCATTCTGCATATCTAGTTCACTGTCTTTCTTAATATAGAACTTTTCATTGATCCAACCTTTCCTCGACGCTCAACATGAAACCTTATTGTCTTCCTAGTTAGTTCCTGAATAAAATCTTTAGTGGAGTCTCTATTCCTTGAAGACCTTGGTGAACTCAATCATCAATTTTACAGTCCCCTCCCATCTTTCATTGTCTACTCAAAAATTTGTCTTCTGTTCATGCAATACATTGTATTTATTTTTCATGTTTGGTTTTAGGCATTGCTGAACACTGGGAGGTTTTCTCCTTTTGACACTTCCTCTTTGCATCAACTGGTTTACCACTCTCTTAGTAGTAATACTTGGTGGTCACAACTTGAACTTAATATAGATACCATCTTATTGGTGTTACAATAGACATATTCTTACTAAATCCGATATGTGTGGAATTCCCATCTGGCTGGTTCAAGTGGTTCTCAATGTATTGGCTAGGATTAATGAAAAGCATAAAGTTTTCAGTTGATTTTGCGACAGTGAAAATCTTCCAAATTCCGTACATCGAGGGTAAAATAATTAAAACCACACCTAGATGTGTCTAGTGTACAATCAAAAAACTTATGTGTTCTTTAGCATGTTTTATTCCTTGACTTGCTTGGCACACATTGATGCCAGGTGCTTACAAAACTGTAACCTCAATCAGATAAATCTTTGAATTACAGATCAGCTTCACTGCAGTTTTGCTCCCTTCTGTATCACTAGCTTACCTCGGGCAAGCTGCATACCTAACCAAATTTCCAGAAAATGTCGCTGACACATTCTTCAAATCAATTCCAGGTAATACATATATAGTGTGATTCAAAAGAACCCTAGCATTGAGCATACGATTGAATTTATGATAAAGATACCTTAACTCGGTTGCAGGTCCTCTATTTTGGCCGACATTTATAGTGGCTGTTGCTGCTGCCATCATTGCCAGTCAAGCTGTGATATCTTGTGTATTTTCAATCATTGCACAGGCCCAAACTCTAGGTTGCTTCCCAAGAGTGAAGGTTGTTCACACTTCTCCTAAGTATGAAGGGCAGGTGTACATTCCAGAGTTAAACTATGCCTTGATGGCCGCTTGCATATTAGTGACTGGAAGCTTCAGAACAACAGAAAATATCGGCCATGCTTATGGTAAGGACACAACGTTGCTATTCATGAGCCATTAAGTAGTCATTATTTATTTTCTATACTAAATATAGTTCCTAACATATGAAATCATCGCTCTAAAAGCCCTGAAGACATGCAAGAATAAGAAGTTATAAAACTGAAGGTGGCCACATGAACAAGTTGGATGGTGTAGCCATCTTCCTATGGTGATATGAATATTGATGTTGTACGATGTTAGATATATCTGCCTGCTGTAGAGTTGTAAAATGTTTGGAAAACCATTCTGAAAATCAGACTACATAGCAATAAGCAAGTCACACCTCAGACATCTAGTGCAAAACAATAAATATAGCTATTCAATATATAAAAGTTGCAGATGGCATGGTTAACCAAAACTGTAGGGTGTTCTTCTTTATACCAAAATGAACTCAAGAGCTAGTGTGGGCAAGCGGGCAATTGTCCACACTTAATTTGGAAGCTTCTTTATTTTCTTTTTGCTTTAGCTTTTTTTCCTTCTACAAGCAAGAAAAATACTTTTCTTTCATATTTGGAAATAAAGAAACAAATTGTTCCTTTTATTTTATTATTTGTTTTCGTTGTTGCATTTCACATTGTTCCTTTTGTCTATACTTGTCAATAAAAATGAGTAAAAGAAGACATCACCAATGTAGGTTGTTACTTTGAAGTAAGAAACATTTTGTCTTCAAAATATATTCGTCTTCAAAATATTTTCTTTTTAAGTTCAAAAGTGAGAAGGTTCTAGTGTTCTATTTTATGTGATTTTGAAGTTCTGCTAAGAACAGATTTGGTGCAATTCTAGTACTATACATAATATCTAGTATATTATAAATATGTATATGTATATATATGTACATGTATGTGTATGTGTGTGCGTGTGTGTGTAAAAAGAGAGACTTGGCTCTTTCGGGAAGGATTTGGAGCCAAATCCTTCTCATCCAAATTCTATGTTAGGAAAATCATATTTAAGATCCATTCCATTCAAGTTGATCTATATCATTTAGAGAGTCTATAAACCATAAATCAAATGATTTCAAGTTTATTTGCTTATGCATCAAACGGGTAAAAAAATGAACGGCCTATATAGCGAGTTGCTTAGTTTAACAGTACAAAATATTTGGAATCTAACAAAATCTGATGAGTAAGAGTTTTTAAGTGTATAGATCATTCCCAAATATTTGGATCGAGAATTTGTATACCAAATGTTATAGATTTAAACAACGAGCTAGTTTCTACTGTCCATTTTGTACCTATGGGATGCATAAGCAAACAAACTTCAAAATAGTCAATTTGTTATTTTTATTCCTTTTAAATAATATATATCTACTTTAGCGGAATGGATCTTCCATTTGATTTGCTTAATATTGAATTTTAGTGGGAAGAATTTGGAGCGGGAAGGATTTGGCTCCAAATCCTTCCCCCCCCCTCTCTCTCTCTCTCTCTATATATATATAATATATATATATGGGTAGAGTTACAATACACATAGGTGTAACTAAGTTAAGTGTCACACATCTTTTTCCACCACACAGGGATCACTCACATTAATTTTTGTTTGTATCTCACAAAGCAATTTTTTTTGTGGTTAAAAATGGTGTGTGTAACTTAACTTAATTACACCTATGTGTATTGTAACTCTACCCTATATACACACACACACACACACACACACATATGATGTCCGCGAGTGGCTGAATGGTGAGCCACTTGGTTTGCTCCCAAGCAGGCGTCGGTTCAAATTCCGCTCTCAACGACATATTAGGGACTAGTCTGGTGGGCTTGTTAACCACAAAGTTTCCCCAGGGATGAGGGTGGGGCGTCTCTGGGATACCCCGGAATTTACCTTCCAATATATATATATATATATATATATATATATATATATATATATATATATAAACAATATCTAAAATGTCATAATCCCGATAATATAAATAACAAAGATGTATGTACCATTGGAACAAATAACAAATGTGAAAACTGAAACACACAAAGATGCCATCAGAGTTAAACCTAATTCTCAAATCACATAAAAATAAATAATCAATCAACTTGTTTTAGGTATATATTCATATTAAACTACTTAACTCTCGCCAGCAAATGAGAATGCTGCAGCAGGTTTATGCATTTTGTTCTTGTGTGAAGTTTACATTTTTTGTCAAATGACTTCAGGAATATTTTATTTCTTTTTTGCAGGAATTGCGGTTATATGTGATATGACCATCACAACATGTTTGGTGACTCTAATAATGCTCATCGTATGGCAAAAAAGCATCTGGCAAATTGTATTGTTCTTCGCAGTGTTTGGTGGGATAGAATTGACATATCTATCTTCAGTCCTCTCAAAATTTGTACAGGGGGTTTCCTGCCGCTGGTCTTCTCATTTTTCCTAATGACGATAATGGCAATATGGCATTATGTACATGTGAAAAGGTACATGTTTGAGGTTGAGAACAAGGTTTCCAGCAATTACATAAAAGAGTTGGCTCTTAGACAAGACATAAAAAGAATATCTGGAATCGGACTTCTATACTCAGAATTAGTTGAAGGCATTCCACCTATCTTTGCCCACTTCATTGAGAAAATACCTTCCATACATTCAGTTCTGGTATTCGTTTCAGTAAAACACCTGCCAATCAGCAGAGTAGAGATGGAGGAACGCTTTCTTTTCAGACAAGTCGAGCCAAGAGAGCATAGAATTTACCGATGTGTGGTACGCTATGGGTACAAAGATGCCATAGAAGAGGCCAGGGAGTTTGAGAGATTGCTTATTGAGGCACTGAAAACTTCATCCACAATGAATACTTCTTCACGGCAAGTTGGCGAGCTAAGCACAGCAGTCACCTGCAAGATGAAGCAACTCTTGCAAACCACCCATGGAAACAGCTAATACTAAGCCTCAGAAAACAGGAACTTCCTTAGTATATGTTGAAGAAAACTTGACACTGCAGAATTCACCTCGAATCTCTTCAGGATCCATACAACCAGCCACTGGCAATCAATCAGCAAACGTTGCGGGGCAGACTCAGAGTGTTGAAGAAGAGAAACAGTTTGTTCAGAAAGAGATGGAGAAGGGGGTAGTGTATCTATTGGGAGAGACTGAAGTGGTGGCAGCTAGTAATTCTTCTATTATCAAAAGAATAATTGTCAACTACGCCTACAACTTCATGAGGAGAAACTTCAGGCAGGGAGGAGAGATTATGATGATTCCTCGGAGTAGGCTGCTCAAGGTGGGAATGACTTATGAGATATAAGCTAAAAGCAACTATCCCGTAATTGTCTATAATCTACTATAATCTGCACCAATGTTGTCGTTCATGGAGTGTATGAATAATTTCCATTTGATGTATCAATTTGTAGATAACACTGCTAAACAAATTCTGTACCTGCTTCTCTCTCTCTCTCTCTCTCACTCACTCTCATACATACATACATACATACATACATACATACATACATATTCCTGGCTAAGTCATAAAAATACGTGACCTGGATTCACTCCCTGTCACTTTGGTTGAAGAGAACCAGAAATACACCTACTGGCTAGCAATGATCTGGTCATGGGAAGATCAATCTCTCTGACATCTAAAATATCCTCAGAATAATGGTCGAACTCTCAAGCATGTGGCCATCAATTACAGGGTTTGGATAATCTGATTGATTGATTTAGTCATTACCAAGGGAGCACACCACTCACTTTATTTTACATGAATTTGTAAATAGATTGACTTCACTTCTGAAAAATATTATTTACCGAAATTTTTTAACTCTTTTGGCAAGTATTATTTACCGAAAATTTTTTAACTCTTTTGGCAAGCATATAAAATTTAGTCATCTACGGCTCAAATATATAGTACCTTTATCAACACATCTTCCAAAGTTCTTCTGGGGGTCAATCACCTCACTTGACCTACCGTCATCAGAAATCTGAAGTCTCAAATATAACTGATTCCAATTGTTTTCTCAAAAAATAACTGAATCTAATTGAATTCCATTCATAATTGCCCAAGAATAGCCAGAATACCGACCAGCCAACGTCTTCCTTACTTCCAGTGCATAATAGTGTCACGAATGTAAATCCGTAATGAATGTATCAAACTCCCTATATGGTAAATTTGTAATGAATGTATCAAACTTCCTAGATATCTCAATCAGAATGTACATACAAAACAATATTATAATCCTTCAAGCAATCCAATCAAATAGTTGGATCTTCTTTTGCAATCTCGTCTTCTATATGTATAACAACTAAAGAAGAACATGTAACATCTATTGATCCAATTTTTTTTTTTTTTAGATAAAACTGTGAGGCAAAAACCCCCCGGCGTTTTATTAATAAGAACTTAACGAAACATTCCTAAGCCAGAAGGGTACAAACATGTAAGGTATACACAATTTGAACTTCAAAAAGGGAAAAAAAAAAGAAAAAGAAAAAGCAAACAGAACATTCCTCCTGCATCGCGGCATTGTTGACCTGATCCAGTCATCTGATCACTGACTCCCCCCACCGAGCGTGGCAAATCCGCACCACTGAAAGAGTGCGCTCATCCCTGAAAGAGTGCGCTCATCACTGTTGCGCGGCCTTATCGAGCCCTCGCCGCAGCCGACTCGATGAGCCCTCGAAGAGCGCGCCCTCGTCGATGTCTTCGACTCCAACAGCCATCATCAGCTACAACCCACCGAGCCCACCCCGACGTGCTCATCGACATCGCGTGGACTCGCTGAGCCCTCAAAGAGCGCGCCCTTGCAATGCTCATCGACACTGTGTGGCCTCGCTAAGCCTTCGTCAAGCCCTCGAAGAGCGTGCCCTCGTCGATGTCTTCGACTCCAACAGCCATCATCGGCTACGACCCACCGAGCCCACCCTCGACGCACTCATCGACACCGCGTGGACTCGTTGAGCCCTTGAAGAGCGCGCCCTCGTCGATATCTTCGACTCCAACAGTCATCATCGGCTATGACCCACCGAGCCCGCCCTCAACGCACTCGTCCTCGCTGCAACAAATTCGGGCCTAGTTTTGGCCGGCTATGGCCAAAATCTCCACGCTAAGGCCGGATCTGGCGGATCTGAAGGTCACGGCTAGATCCAGCATCCCAACAGAACAATAAAAAAAAAAAAAAAAAGGAAAAAGAGGATTTGGATCTCGCGGGGTGCTTGAGGGAGGGGGAGGAGGTCGGCGGCGATCTCCTCCTCCCATGGAGAATTGATCGATTGTGTGTTTTGGTGTTTTTTTTTTTTTTTTTGGGGGGGGGGGGGGGGGGGTGGGGGGTGGGGGGGGGGGGGGTGCTGCGGGAATGAGTCTAGATGAACCCCTCTTGATCCTAGTCTTTTTGCTGCCTATTTTACAGGTAATATCTTTTGATGCCACTTTTTCCAGCTTTATGGAACTCTAGCAGCATAAAAATGATTTTCCTTCTCTTCTTCTTTTTTCCCCTCTCCTTAAAGAGGAGAAAATCAGAATTATACTCCTTATCATTCACACAAAAAGGGAAAATAATATCAAACAGAAAACAAATGACCTGATAGAATTATTAACTATCAAAAGCAGATATAAATTAGAATACAAGGAAAAAGATGTTACCTATAAAATAGGCAGTGAAACGAAGCTCTGTTGATGAATGAGCGTCTTGCACGAGTTGTACCGGGCCCAGCGATGTTTATGCTATGTGCTCTCGGCATCCAGAATCAATCTCTCACCTCTTGTTTTGCAGTGATACTGCCACTGACATCTGACCCAAACAGAACTCCAATCAATACATACACGGGGAATTTTCCAAATAAAGGCTTTGGCTTTGCCGAATGGATTGACAAGAAGGGAGAGGAAATAAATGTATTTCAGAATTAGCTGTGGCAGCATGGTGGCTTTTGAAATCAAGATGTAAGAAGGTGTTTAATTTATACACCTTGCTCACCGCAGTCCATAGTATATCAATTCCTCTCTTCTCTGCAATGCACAGAAGATGACCGTGGAAATGCCACAAAAAGCATTAGAGAGGAATCTGAATGCAGAAGCTGGCCTAGATATTAGCGGAGGAGTTTTGCATCAATGTCGATGCGGAGGTAGGCCCAAATAATGTGACAATGGCAGTGGTTACAAGGGACCATCTAGGTTGCGTTCGACGAGTCTCATAGGACGGCGATGAGGCCGAAACCAATGCCATTAGGCCATGGGAGAATGAATCAATGAGGTGCTCTCTAATATGGGACTCATTCGTCATTACCTTCATCTCTCACTGAGATGTTAGGAATTCAAAGCTGTAATGCTACCTACTTTAATAAAGCCAAGCTTTTTTCCCCAAAGAAAAAAAGAGGAATAAAAATGGAAAACCTAAAGGAGAATCAAAATGTATGTGCAGCTCCTAATAGAAAATTGGCCACAATGGTACCTTGAATGCTCCAAGGTAAATAAACATCTCATATTGAATCATCCATCCCTTATCTGATACACGCCCAATAAATCCACAGTTCCCACAAGTCATATCTTTTGCAACAAATTCACATTGTAAGTGAACTCAAATTATAAAAACGAATGGGAAAGCTCTACGCAAAAGTGGACAAGCACCCAAAAATGAATAAATGAACATTTTGCACATTCGTTAAACAATTTGCACGTTGATCAGTGCTTTATTATTAACAAATTATACTCCTTTGATGAATTCCATCAAACACTTCGCGGACTAACTTGAACAGTTGTTCAATTTGCACTCATTCCAACAAACAAATCCCTACTAATTGAATCCATATTTAGAGAAATTTATCACTCCTAGAAATCACACTACAAAATGGAAAAAAACAAGTAGATGGGAAAATTTATGAACAAAACTGGGTCGGGTTCAAACCTAGTTTCAGATATTAAGTAATGTAAATCTCCAGAAATATCGCGTAGAGATGGATTTCGCACCTTTGAGGAGCTGCTAACGATGGAATGAAGGGGCCCCTTAAGTTCTGTTTGCAAGTAGTAATCGAGAGTGGAATCGAGAGTGGTTTCAAGGGTGTCCTTTTATTTTTTTTATTTTTTTATTTTTTTTTGTTAGTGTCCAATTTAACACAGTTCGGTTGGAGCCGGGAGTTCGGATTTAGTGTACCGAGAAAAAAGAACATGAGTTGAGAGTTGGATTATATTTCGGTTGTTTGGTTGAAGCTAGAACAAGCGAGCGTTTGGAATTAAGATATATATATATATATATATATATATATATATATATATATAGAGAGAGAGAGAGAGAGAGAGAGAGAGAGAGAGAGAGACTGAGAAAAGCTAATTCTAACTTTTTATTAGAATTGATGAAGTCTTGAATTGGGTGGAGTTTAAGATGATTTTGAGGGTGATTTTGTTAACTCTTATCAATTTTTAGTTATTTAGTAAAAGATCGCAAATTTAACCCAATTGTTGAGCTAACTCTACTTGATAATGTTTGGCTTGTTTCGGAACTCGGAGCTTGTTTGGTAATAAAGGTTTAGTTTCTCAAATCTAAGTTGTGGAGAGTTTGGGACTCAAAACAATGTTACTGAAACTGACCTCATTAAGCAACATAGTTTCTGAAGCTAGGGTTACGTTTAAGTTAAAATGAAACAGGAGTTTGTAGCCATACAAACCCCAATTTTTTAAATTGGAGTTACGTTTAAGTCAAAATGAAGGCCTCAGGGGGAACATATTTTCGAAACCGGGATTACGTTTAAGTTAAAATGAAAATGGGGTTTGTAACCATATAAACTCCAAATTCTAAAACCGGGATTATGTTTTAAGTAAAACTGAAAAATCTACAAAAAGTGGAGTTTCAATAATCTCAGTTTTACAAGGTCTGGGGGCATTCAAACTCTAGTTCTAGCAACTCCATTTTGACTTCTAAATAAGGCTAAGTTTTAGCAATTTCATTTTGAGCAAACTCTCCTAAACTACACTTTGAGGAACTTAACCTAGTTGCCAACAAGGCCGAAAAATTTACTCAAAGTGGAGTTTCAATAACCCCAGTTTTGCGAGATTTGAAGGCCTTTAAACCCCAGTTTCAGTAACTCCATTTTACCTCCCAAATAGAGCATGGGAAGCAAAGTGGGGTTTGAAAATTTGGGTTTTGGAGCCAACAAACCTTATGAAATTAGGGTTTGTGAAACTCCCATTTGAGTGGAATTTCTGAAACTGGGATTTTGCATAGTTACAAATCTCAGTTTCATTTTAACTTAAATAAAACCTAAGTTACAAAAACTCCATTATCAAACTAGGCTTAAAGGTTTCTAAATTATAGTTTATTTTAAGTTGTACTTAAAAGTTTATAAACTATAGTTTACAAACTTCTAAATGAAGTTTTCTAAAAATATAGTTTCATTAGCCAAATGATTTTGAGATAAAAAAAATCCACTATGAATGAATTTTTCTAAACTGCATGTCAACTGTTTGAGGTAGCTAAATGTAATTTAATAAACTATAAGCACTAACCAAATGGATCTCAGTTTAGTCTTTTAGAATTAGAGGACTTAAGTACATAAAACTAGAGTTTAGAAAACTTAAACTTAAATCCAAACAACTTCTTAATTTTAACAAAAAAAGTTGTAACTAGAGTTTAGAAAACTTAAACTCAAATCCAAACAACTTCTTAATTTTAACAAAAAAGTTGTTAAAGTGTTTGACTATTCGAGAGTGGGCTGAAAGTGTGAAAGTACTTATTTTAGTACGTGGGAAAATACTTTTTCTTTAGCAAACTAGCAAAAGTGAATGTTTATTTGCATGTAGGAAAGGAATGAAACTTCAAGAAAAAAAAATTGATGTGACAACAATATTTTATTCTTTCATAAATATAAGAATTAGTTGTTCTCTTTCAGTAGTTGCTTTGGACTTTTTAAAGTCAAAGCGAACATTACAAGATATTTTATATGGTTGTAAGACACTTTCACACTTTCAAAATTAAAATGACTAGTAGTACTTTACTTTTACGCTTTCATCCTCACTTCTGAATTGCCAAACAAAATTAAGAAATCCAAATTTCTCTCTTTCCTTTTCTTTGTTTGGTTTGCTAGGAATGAGTCTTGGAAATGGCTCGTCCATTTGATGTGAGTCGACCTTGCAAGTCATTTCCAACCCTTTTTCACTTTTAAGTTGCAATAAAAGAAGGAAAAACATGAGAATAGTAGGGCCTGCAGCACACAATCACTTGATTTTCTCGCTCTTTTTCAAGCAACAAAACACTCTTGCATAAATTTTGGAACTAGATTTTTTAAATATTTTTTATCTTTCTAGTAAACTTATTTGCAGCCAAGAAGTATGGAATTGAGAGAGAAAAAAAGTGGTTTTATCTTATAAAATTAAAAATGAAAGAGAAAGGTTGGTCTCTGTTTGTTTCACAAGAAAAAGAGAATAAGAGAAGGTGGGTGGGCCTACTTTCTTATATTCTTTCTTTTCTGTATTTAGATTGCACGAATAAAATGACGTGAGGCACTCAAGATCTTTCTATAATGATAGTGTCAATTCAGAAAAATAAAAAAGTCCAAATTCAAAACTTTCAGCTCGAAATTGAGTAGGAAAAAAAATGAAAGAGAGAGATCATGTTGAATCATAATCAATTCTAGTTCATTTATCACCTTTTCATTTTTGGTTTCCATCGGTCTAGTAAATGACAAAATATAAAATTGCTTACGTGGTGATGATGTCATCATCCCTTTTCATCACCCATTTTTCTGTACAACCAAACTCTTATATATCTACATGTTCATTTTCTTTTTCTTAATCTTATTTTGCACATAATATTTCATCATTTAGGGGTTGTTTGATAGTGGAGGGGAAAAAAATTATTTTTTTGTTTTAGGGGGGAGGGGGGGTTCTGGGAGCCCATTGAAAATCTTTTCTCATAGGAACATTGTTCAGGAAGCCTCATGAATAGTTTTTCTATGAGGTTTCTCAGTCAACCCAAGTTGAAACCAAAGAGACACTGTATCACGTACAACGGGACACTATGCGTGGGCCCTACTATATTTTTTTGCTTCCCCCCAACACACACAACAACAACTCTGCAAAAGAAAAATCCTGCATGGCTCCTCACACCGTATCACCCCCGAGTTCTCACAACCAAACAAGTCGGGGCTGTTTGTTTCGCGTAAAAGGTCGTAATTCGTAAATGACTTACAACTCAGTTACAACTACGACGTTTGTTTGGACCGTAATTCTTAAAAGACTTACGCAACTCAACTGTCACTCACTTGCAACCCAATTATCACTCACTTACAGCCCAGTTACAGTTAATTTTGTGGTCATGCAAATTTGTATTATTTTTTATATTAATATTAAATTTTTTTAATATTTAGCATTTTTAATATTTATTTTAAATATTAAAACTTTTTAAATCATCAAATAGTTAATTTTGTGCTCAACTTTTTCACTTACGACTTACACATTACGACAACCAAACACCGTAAAATACAATACACTTTCCCACTTATAACTTTATATTACCAACCAAACACCGTAAAACTTACATGCATGTAATTCATTTACAACTGTAAAACACTTTACCAATTACAACTTACGAATTACGACCAATTACGAGAACCAAACAGACCATATATGCCGCACTGGTTACAATTTGAGATCCATAACATCTCTTTGATCTATGAGAGAATATAATTGTACAACCAATAATCAAAAGTTTACGATCTAAGACAGAATCTAACTGTGTAATTTGCCGCCTGATTTGACAAGCGGTTGGATAAAGCTACACTCGCCTCGCTGTTTGCTTAGGGTCTGTTTGGTTGTCGTAATTAGCCGTAATTCGTAAGTTATAATTGGTAAAGTCTTTTACAGTTGTAAATGAGTTACATGCATGTAAGCTTTATGGTGTTTGGTTGGTAATATAAAGTTGTAAGTGGAAAAGTGTATTGTGCTTTACGGTGTTTGGTTGTCGTAATGTGTAAGTCGTAAGTGAAAAAGTTGATCACAAAATTAACTATTTGGTGATTTAAAAAGTTTTAATATTGCAAATAAATATTAAAAATGCTAAATATTAAAAGATTTAATATTAACATAAAAAATAATACAAATTTGTATGACCACAAAATTAACTGTAACTGGGCTGTAAGTGAGTGGTAATTGGGTTGCAAGTGAGGGGTAATTGGGTTGTGTAAGTTTTTTACGAATTACGGTCCAAACAAACGTCGTAGTTGTAACTGGGTTGTAAGTCATTTACGAATTACGGACTTTTACGCGAAACAAACGGCCCCTTAGATGTGTCTGCACTCATAAGTAATATGTGAGATGCGCCATGGCGGAGTCTCTTGTTGTTGTTGGTAATCCAATCCGCAATCGACTTCGAATCGGTAATCACTTCGCAAACAACATTGCTTGCAAGGCTCGCTGACTTGATTCCAATTAAGACAGCCGAGGCTTCCACAACCTCGGGCTCAGTAGAGTTGGTGTGCTCGACAGCCACGTTGAGAACATGGCCTTGGTGGTCACGACCGATGATAGCCGCGCATGCAAACTCCGGCCCGGTGGCACCATCAACATTAATTCTCAGCTTGCCGACTGTTGGCCTGCTCCACACCACAATCCTCTGTGTTGTGGGTCTGGTTACGGTAATGTCTCGAACACCTTGGGGGCACTCGGCAGCTGTGAGGGCATTAGAGATGATGGAATCAACTGAGCATGGTTGTGGTGGATAAAACCCAGCTTATCATAGATAGAACACATCACAAGCGATTTGAGGTGCTCCCCGAGTGATACATGTTTGAGCACACACGAGAAAGAACACCTTATGGGTTAGGAGCATTTGTGTGGTGCCAACCTTAAGTACCGTCGGGTGTGAGAATCAATAGATGGAATGGTATTAAGGACCGACAGAGGGACACTGCCGGTGTGGTGGAAGAGTGGATTAGCATGGGAAACTGTTAGTTTGATGGTGGAATGGAATATGGAAACTTTCGGTGTAGTGGGTGGACTAGCACAAGAAACTGTTAGTGGATGGATGGACTAGCACAGGGAATTACAACTGTGATGGTGTATGTGTGTGCTCTGAATATTAAGAAAGCGACTTCCTTCTCTTTAGAGAAAAAGGATCATATATCCCAGACAACGATGCCAGCATAGAGGCGGAATTGGCGGGTTGTTGTAACTACACGATTTTCACGTGTTGAATTTGTTATAATGACAGTGATTATTGGTGTTGATTGGTTAGCATTGCATGACGGGAAATCTGACACCGTCCATAACTGTCGGCGCTGATAGGGTCACTAGTTGTTATGAACATGGGTGTGGAAGGCATTGTATAAGTATCAACAAAGATCATGAAAGACCTCAGGTTTGGAGTTGGAACTTCAGGTCGGGGAAGACCTCAGAGTGGAAAGGATCTCGGAGAGGCAGAGGTCTCAAATGGTGGAAGGTGGCTCCGAACCGAAGACATTTTCGGGATGGAGGGGAGATCCGGGATGGAAGGATATACGGGACAGAGGAGAGCTCCGGGATGGGCAAGAGTGGAGAATGCTCAGGATAGGACTCTGAGAGTTGTGGATTTCTCTGGGCGAGCTCTTGGTAGCTTGGACATATGTCATTATCTTGATGAGGATCAAATTTTGATCACTACAGATGCCCCCCGTTTTCATACTTGTCGGTCTCTACGAAAGAGAAGTCGGGAAAGTGAAGATACTCAGATTATGAATGCTTTAAAACTCATTATGACGTTTGTGCGGCAAGTATCTTTGGATCACTGCGGATCTTTTAGAATTAATTGTTGGTTACATAGCTGGCTGATAGCTGTCACATCGGGCGGCTGGAACACTGTGTCCTGCATCTCTTCGAGTTCTAGGTCATTATGACTGGGATGATAGAGTTTTATGGTTTGACGATGACGGTTGATCTTCTGTCTTTACCGTTGACTGAAAACCTCGAGATTGTGGGCAAACTTTTCAGGGATTGAAATTTTGAATTAGAGTCATTTTAGCTTCTCGTCCATCTATAAATAGGAGAAGATACGTGGAAGGAAGTCATCTTCTCTTTCCTCTGTTTCTCGAAAAAATTGAAGGAAGTAAAAGTTCTGTTTGATTATAAAGATAATTACAGTGGATCAATAATCTGATTACAAAAGAGGAAAGAATGGTTGAATCTCTCTTTTCTTTAGTGTATATTTCTTTGTGTAGCGGTGGAGAGTGATTATTGCTCTCCATTGACGAGCCGAATTGGATGCTTGATCTTCAGATCTTCTTGCTCTCGTTGGAAGCGTACTAGTTAGGTATGAGACCTTAATCAGTAGCTAAAATCACAAAGAGATTACAAACTCAACTTGAACTCAGCAAGTTTGTAGAGTTTTTCCTCCAACACAATGTGTGTTCAACAGCCTTGTGCTTAGCTTCAATCTTCTGTGATTATCCAGCTTCAAGCATCAAGCGTCGAATGTGCCTTTTTAGAGATTCTCTTCCTCTAGCCTTTGGCTTCTTAGGGGTCTCCTCCCCCTCCAGCCTTCTTGGGTTCCCCTTTTTATACCTTCTCACAGCTATTTATATAGAAGTCTGGGGTGTAACTAACCCCTTAAATCTCTCCATTAATGGAGATTAATCCCTCATTAAGTGGGAGAAAGTGGGTCGTAACTGACTCAATTTGTAGCTGTCAGTTATAGCAGAAACGCAGGTCTCATACTGGACGCGGATCTCGATTTGCTGAAGGAACGCGGAGCTCACAGACTCACGCGTTGAGTTGAAACGCGGAGCTTACAGACTCGTGTGTTGAACTAAGACACGGAGCTACACGAGCTCGCATTTTGAGGAGCAATGCAACTGTCACGTTTAGCATGGAAAGTGACCCTCGCGTTTGTTGTTGATGAAGTGCGACATTCGCATTTGAGTTGAAACATGACCCTTGCATTGGGAACGAGGTCCGCGTCTAAGTTTTAGGAATACGACTTCCGCATTTGACAAAGGACGTGAGATCCACAATTGGGTTGAAACGTGACTTTCGCGTTTGGCATGAGGCCTGCGTCTGAGGCTTAATCTTCAATAATTTTTTGACAGCCTATAGAATCTCCTCCAAAGTTTTCGAAAATCTTTAGTTGACTGGGGCGAATTTCGAAATACTTTGGACCTTGTATTGCCTTGGGCTTTCGTGATTGAACTGGCAATCTTTTAAAATGCCCCGAGCTTGATCTTGTCTGGATTCTGATCTTCGTGAGTGTACTGTTGAACTATTTGAAGTCTCCAGGAAAGATCATCGTAAGTATTCAGAAGCACAGTTTGAAACTTTTTTGAGCTTTGACTTGCTTGTTAGTATACTATTGAACCAGTTGAGTTGTTGACTTTTTCTGCCAATATACTGTTAAACTATTTACAAAAGTCAGATCTTAGTCAGCAAGTCTGTTGCGTCTGTTTTTCTTTCTGTTTAGAACATCAGACAAACCAAAGTGATGAGTTTGATTGCCAGAGGTAATGATTAACTTAGCAATTGAACTTTGGATAAATTCACTGTGAAAGCTGAATAGGAGAGGAAGTTACTGTCAGATGTGTGATGTTAACTTGACATGAATTTGTTTTGCGTGTTAGAGGTAACAATTAACTTAGTACTGAAAAGGTCTCATTTTTACTGAGAAAATCGAGAAGATCGCTATCATAGGTGTAATATTAACTTAACAATGAGATGAGTGCTAGAGGTGTAATGTTACTTAGCACTGAAAGTTTCGTTTTCTTTTGAGAAAATCGAGGAGATGATGTTAGAGGTGTGATTTAACATAACAGGGATGTATGCTAGAGGTAACAGTTAACTTAGCATAAAAAGATCTCATTTTCACTGAGAAAATCAAGGAGATCACCATTAGAGGTGTGATATTAACATAACATGGATGTGTGCTAGAGGTGTGATGCTAACTTAGCATTGAAATGTCTGATTTTTACTGAGAAAATTGAGGAGATCATTGTTACAGGTGTAATATTAATTTGATAGTGAGATGAGTGCTAGAAGTATAGTGTTATCACTGAAAAGTAATTACTGTCAAAGGTGTGTTATCAATTTAATAGTGATTTATCTTACGATTTGAGCAAGGTTGATCAAATGTGTGATGTTAACTTAATCAGAATTTGTTTTGCGATTTGAGCAAGTTTAGTCAGAGATGTGATATTAACTTTACCGGGATTTGTTTGCAATTTGAACAAGCTTGGTCAGAGGTATGATGTTAACTTGACCGGAATTTGTCTTGCGATTTGAATAAGTTTGGTCAGAGGTGTGATGTTAACTTGACCGAGATTATCTTGCGATTTGAACAAGTTTGGTGGACTCATCATTCTATTGGAGAGAATTGACAAGTAGAAGTTATACTTGCTTGGGATATATTGAAGTTTTACTGTCAAAGTTGTGATTTTTAACATGACATGTTCGATCTATAATTCATTTCGCTTGGGAAATGAATACAGCTTTTTTTAGACCTATCATTCCATGGAAGAGAATTGGTAATGGATTTTGGTGAGAATAAGTGGGATTAGCTCCCTTAGGATTTTTAGCAAACCCTCAGCTATCAATGGATTTGGTTTGCCTCTACCAACTACCGTTTGGGTTAGACTAGCCATGCTATTCCCCTCAGCATGATAAGTTGTCGAGGATTTTATATTGGACTTAAAATCCAATGTGTTCTTTTATCCTTTAGCCGTCGGAAGCATTGGATTGTTGTTTCGCAGATAACTTCTGAAATCTTACTGGGAATTAAAGAAGTATAACTTCATGAGAAATTTACAGGAAAATTGGCGTTCCCTGTGAGTACTTATTTGATCAGAGGTGTGGTGTTTACTTGATCATAGATAGTACTTTTTTATTTGGAGTAGTACATGATGTATTTCCAGGGTTTTTATTATTCCATGGAGATGACAAACACAGATAGTCTTTGACATTATACCAATGGAATAATTTAGACTGCTCAGAGGTAACTGTTGAATGTGACAGACGTATAAGTCGGATCATCTCGTTACCCAGTAGATTCAATGCTACATGCTCTTGTAATCTTCCTGATTTACTCTTGCAACTATGTCTTTTGCTCGTTCACCTTGTAAGACTACTTATTTTTCAGGCGCGACTTTGAGTTACTCTTATTTGAGTTAGGAGTGTGGTTTGCAGGTTGTGGTAGCAAGTCTCTACCACTGTAGACTATGTCATGCCACTTGGATATCGGAGTACCACTCTGAAATCTTTCCACAAATGCTTTGATTGACTCTCCTTTCTTTTGCTTTGTAACAAGGAGAGTTGGCACGGATACTTCAGTGTCATCTTTGAAGAATCACGTCAAAGGTCAACCCATTTCTTGATAGAGCCGGCAGGAAGCTTCATGAACCATTCAAAGGCAACCCCCTTGAAGGTGCGGATAAATAAACGAGTCATGATGGCATCGTTTGATACTACATTCCCTGTTTGGGATTTAAAGTAGTATATATGTTGGTTCGGCGAACCTTTGCCATCAAAGATGTGCAGATTCGGTGCCTTTAACCTGGGAGGATATGGAGCTGAATCCCACTCGATCAGGTATGGTTTGACCACCCCCACTTCTTGAAGATTATTTTGATTTGAGATAGCCTCCAGGCGTTTCTCAAGCTCGTTCATCTTCTTGGCATGATTATCTTCTGACTTCTCTGGTTCTTTAAAAGAAGACACATCATTTTCATATCCAATGTTGTTTTCATTGTCATCAGAGTATTCAGAGGTAGAGTTTTCATTCTCCTTCTCTTTACCCTTACTTTTGCGAGAAGAAACTTTAGTCTTCAGACTTTTCGTCTTCTTTTTTGACTTTTGAAACAAAAGAGCTATCTTGAGATCGCTTATAGACTCTTGTTAGGTTTGAAGCATCTCGTGCTGCGCTTGTTGCACTCAAGCTTGATCCTCAAATTTTTTGGCTATCTCTGTTGAAATATCAACCATATATTGGAAGGCTTCTGTCGCCTTATAAGAGTTAGATGAATGTGATCACACAATGACAGAGTGCTTATCGTCCGCTTCAATCTCTCTAGCCAGCAAATTGTAGTCGATTGGGGCAACTGTTTCGATTCGAATCCGAGTGCGTCAGTAAATTCTTTCAGTCTCAAAATTTGGAATAAACAATTTAAGCACACAATTATATATAATTATATTTTTTTGGTTTAAACTATATTTATTTATTTATTTTGTTTTATTTTACTTTATTTTTGGATATGAGTTAAATGGGTTATGGTTTATTAGATAATTGGATTATGGGTTGGAAAAGAAGATCAATTAGGAATAATACTAATAATAACATAATAATAATAATGCTAATAATAATGTATAAAATATAATGCATACATATACTTGTATAAAATCCAAATCAAAAACATATGCACTTAATATGTATGTACATATATTTATACACATGTATAAAATAAATTAATCAATAATAATAACTAATTCTACATAAAATTAATAAAAGTAGAAATACAGTATTATTAGTTAGGCGATATTACATTCTACCCACCTTATAAAAATTTCGTTCTCGAAATTTCAATAAAGTGGGGAATGATTAATGAATCAAAATCCAAGGAGAAAACAAACAAGCTTCCACGTCGCTTCACTGGGACACCACGCTTCCGCTGCGCGCTCTGATCTCTGCAACCAGCTTTGGAATGAGGTGACCAATTCCAAGAGAAAGGTTCAAAAAAAATAGAATAGACAAGGAGAATAGGAATCAAGATGGAACCAAGATTATTCTACAAAAAGATGCGATCAGAGAGATCGAAAGATCAAAGAGATAGATTTTCAAAGGGAGGACAGTCAATTTCAAGTGGACTCAATATCATTTTGTGAATCCTATATGTATATTGCAGTGTAATTATAGCTCGTTCAAGTTATCGGTAAGAATCAAGTCCGTTTTATGTCGAACCTGGCTCTGATACCACGGAAACCCTGTTACGCCCCGCTTCTCAAAATATGTGAAAACGGAGTCGCGACGAGAGTCGGCGACGTATATACGCGAGGAAAATACCTCACACATACACACTAAGCCTAAAGTGACATGAACAAGCTATAAATCTAAACCATAATATATCAACGATCACTGCAATATTACATATAAGCACCCACGCATGATATCATATAAAAAGACTGGAATAAAGACTGAATCCGATATACATGAAATCAAGAAAAGTTTAGAAACAGAAATAATAAGAAGCAAGAATACCAGAATCAAAAGGGAGAAACTCCAATCTCCTCGCGAAGCGTACGATCACACGAACACCTGAACAATATAAGAAGATGTCCAATACCCTAGACGTGCGAATCCAGGGTCGTCAGAAGCGTCCTAATGAGTGTGTGTGTAAAGAGGAATGCTCGTGTATAATAACAACATAAGTAATAACAACATGATAAACTGAAATGAAGGATAATAAGATAATCAATACCAAGAACAAGATATGAACGATATGTAACTGATCTTATGACAAAAGAAAACAACTCATGCAATATGTGTAACCTAGTATATGTCACTAATCTGGTATACAATCCGGTCATGTGTACAATCATATGTCTATCATAGTATATATATGCACAGTCAGGTGATTATAGTCAGCCACAATATGCTATAACAATTTATTATCATTTATTATATCAGCGAACACTAATTGCCACATGCAGTAGACGCATCCCATACTGCGCCTACCACACGTGTCAATCAACGTCCTAAGTTATTGAAATTAATAGAAGAGACATTGTCCATACTTTAGATGAGTTCTGTACATACCCGGAATCACGGCCCAATCACCTGACGCTGAACAGGTCCTACCGCTAGGTAGTCAATAACAATAACAATAACAATAACAATAACAATAACAATGTACCAATAACAATGACAATATGAACAACACGGGATGTCAGTCATCCCCCGGAACCCTGCAGTGGAACTGTATCTCGGCTGCGCAACCGGTATCCTAGGTCCACCCAAAATATAGACGCTGTCTCCTCTATCAATTTCCCCAATCCCAGTGCAAGTTGTCAATTTACATTATCATTTATAACAATCAATATCCATGTTATTTTGATTACTGGGACGATACAGTGACAATAACAATATCAATGTAACAATAACAATGTGAACAATATTACCGTGTAAACGGTAAAACAATGGAACAATGAAAGTGTTACCGTCCGACAATATTTTCTCAGTAATTTTCAATAACATGAATCCATACAATAACGAATCTAGATACTGCTCAATGGACAGTCTAATTTAGAACCGGTCAATATCTCATATCCATCTGCACTAAAATACAATAGTAACTAATCTATCAACCAACAGTCTCTATACAATCATCGTGAATATCAAGTATCAATCCACATCACTAATCTGGTACAATAAACCACCGTCTCAAAATATCAATAATCAGTCTCTCCCTATCAATCTACTCTGATCCTCAAGCCATCGATATATATATTCTCTGAGTCACATATATATCCAATTCCTAATAACTAAAATACTACATGTCATGATACACATAATCAAATTCTTATATTTCAATGCGATCAAGATTATCACACACTCTCACTCTATCAAGATCAATCACAGGATCCCAAGACGAGTAACATATCAGATATATATCTAAGATCTATCAGGTCAGGTCAATTCAATCAATACCTATTCCTCAAAATCATATCATCCAAATTAACCAAGATCAAATCCAGTCAAACACATATTTCTCAACTCAAGATCAGTTCCACTCTAGTCGAGTTTACTGGCAAGTCTAAGTCCAAGTTTTCTTCTTTTAATAAATTTAACCAACCATCGATATTAAATTAACTTCCATCTAGTTCATCTCCAACAAGAAAGAATTAAGTCTGTGATAATAATCAAGTCTGATAATAACTCATACAACTATCCACTTATCTAACTATGATCACAACTAATGATCGTCAAGTCTCAATCAGATTACTGTTAAAATACATTATATCAGGATCCGAATCAAAGTAGTAAAATGACTAAATATGAATTGAGAAAACTGCTAATATCACAGTGTCTAAATATTCTTAAACATCAAATATATCACTGATTTATCATCACCAAAATCTAACTCTCCTACATCATAATAATTTGTAACAAATAATTAACTACGTATCTGTCAAAATCCGCTATTCTAATTAATCTAGTCTGCCACCAACCCTAAGTCAACTCAACTTCAATTTAGTCCATCAAAATATCCAATATAGTAAAACTCTAAGTCAATCTCCACTATTTGGTCCCAGTATCCGGTTCCAGTATAGGAGACCCAGTTTATCAATAAAACATCTCCTTTAGTTTATCCTCAATTTACATTTCAATTATCAACCTGTTATTATCAATAAGGAAGGTTATGCCTAATACTCATATACTTAGAATACTGGACCAATTCTTTACAGTATAAATGACATATCAATAAAATATTGCCAAGGCATCACAGTATAATAATTGTTGGACATGAGTAAAATAATACAAAAATCAGATACATATTCACATGAAATGATAAGATAGAATGTTTGAATTAAAAATGGACCAATGGACAAACACTCACATAAAATAATATCGAAATACTCAATAAGAAAACAAAGAACACTCACCTAGACTTATCACGAGTCCGATAACCAATTCGAAGAATCTACATTAAATACATATAAATTTTTACGTAAGATATCAAATTTACATTTATTGAATTTTACAAAGATATCTTACTTGATGTTATTCAATATTTTAAATTAAATATGGATGGTCCAGATCTTAAAACAAGTTGTAGGATGATACACTGAGTTTATAATATTATTCATATTTTATTTACTGATTTTTGTGGGGTTGAAATGATTAATAACATGCAATTTTTCTTAACGGGTCTGAATGTTGAAGTAGCGGGTTTCTACTTAGAAAACAGAGTTTCATTCCAATATGATTTGCAATTAACCCCAAATTTTTCAGTAAATGCTAGGGGTTATCTAGTAGATAATTATCCCTATTTCTATTTATTTTTTTCAAATTTTATCTAGCCAAAAATAATCGTTATTCAATAAGTTAACGGGTCTGTTTTGTATTTGGGTCGGGTTAAAGTGAATTAGAACCTAAATATTTGGGCTGAACTGCAATTGGGCTTCTGAATATTGGGCTGCAGAATTAATTTGTATTTCTTTCTTTTTTCTTTCCTTTTCTTTTCTGTTTTTGGCCTGGCCCAATAAGCCAGGCCCAGTTTCCTTTTTTTCATTCTGTTTCCTCTTTATTTCTTTTCTTTTGGGCTGGGCCAATGACGGCCCAGCTTCCTTTTTTTTCTTTTTCTTTTTTTTTCCTGGGCCTGGGCCAGTGACGACCCTGTTTTTTTTTTCTTTTTCTTTTTTTCCCTAGGCCTGGGCTAGTTGCGGCCCCAACCCTTTTTTTCTTTTTTTTTTTTTTTGGCTTGGGTTTTGGCTGGCCCAGTGGCGGCCCAGGGTACTGGGCCTGGCCGGATGGGGGGGGGGGGGAGGTTGCTGCTCTCGACTTCGGCCGAGAGCAGCCTCCATTTTTTTTCTTTTTCTTTTTTTTTTGAATTTCTTTGTTTTAGTTTAAAATTAAATTCTTTTTTTTCTTTCTATAATCTAATTAAGGTTATAGTATATTTCCTTTTATATGTTTTATTTAAATAAGGGTGATGATTTTAATGAAAGAGATTTATAGGAAGATGAATCTAGGCTTGGTAATTTCGATTAAATTAGAATTTTTAATTCATACAAATTCATTCTATTTATATTATTGGGTGAATTTTCAGTTTCATAAAAGAAGGGACTTAAATCATGATGTTATTAAACTTTAATTCATATAAATTTAGATATTAGGGGAGATCTAGGTTTCATAACAAGAATAGAATTTTAATCATGCTATTTCAATTAAATATGTTAATTCATAACAATTGAATTCTTTACTTACTTGGATTTAGCCTGCTTCTCAATCTCCACACCTCCTTCTCAACCTCCACGCCTCGGACCCGATCCCCGTCACGATCAACTTGGGAGTTCTTTCTGATTGTTATTCTTTTTTTTTTTTTTTGACGAAGGCAGGAGAAGAAAGTTACAGGATAAGATCTTTTACGATTTTTAGGAATCAAGTTGTTAAGATAAGATCCCTAAAGATCTCTTGAGATCTTTCAGTTAGAATTTGAAATTTAGATTTGGTTTTAGCTTTGTTTAAATAATTTAGATTTCCAACCTAACCATACGCCAATGTGGCATTATGGTTCAGGCATTAAGATTTAGTAAAAGGACAAGAGTTCAAAATTTGGAATAAACAATTTAAGCACACAATTATATATAATTATATTTTTTTGTTTAAACTCTATTTATTTATTTATTTTGTTTTATTTACTTTATTTCGGTATGAGTTAAATGGGTTATGGTTTATTAGATAATTGGATTATGGGTTGGAAAAGAAGATCAATTAGGAATAATACTAACAATAACATAATAATAATAATAATAATAATAATAATAATAATAATAATAATAATAATAATAATGCTAAAAATAATGTATAAAATATAATGCATATATATACTTGTATAAAATGCAAATCAAAAACATATGCACTTAATATGTATGCACATATATTTATACACATGTATAAAATAAATTAATCAATAATAATAACTAATTCTACATAAAATTAATAAAAGTAGAAATACAGTATTATTAGTTAGGGGATATTACACATATGACATTGATATGGGAGAGAAATCCATTGTCGCCGTTGATTGTGTTCTTAGAATCTGCTCAAAAAAACTGAATAAGCAAGATTCTGAAGAGCCTGGAACTCATTTGCTGGATGTACACCTTTATTGAGTTCTCCCTTGCTGAATGTACACTATTTTGTCTATCAGGGCAAAGGTGTTGTGTGATAGTTAGGTGCTCCATTGCATTCATGCCATGTATTTTGATGAAGAATACAATGGAGTAAATTAATGATCAAAATATGTTCCGAAAATCTACATCTATTTTGCTGCTTCGCAAATATTGTGAGCTCTTTTGTATAATCATGTCTTTCTGATTTTTGATTGTTACATATAATTTTATGCATGTGTCCGCCTTCACAATTGAAATTCATTTACAAGCATATGAGCTGTTCCGAAATAAAAATGCTATGGCTTCTGTCATCTGGGGCAAGTTAGAACAGGAAAATCAGAATGTGATGGATTACGTGAAAAAGTTTACACAGATTCAGAGATGAGTATTAACTATTTTTCCGCATTTCATTAATAAGTTTTTAATAAAAACATCCCTGAAAAAAGCATCAGAAGGGAGCAAAAAAACCCTCATCAAACCAAAATGTCAAGATGCATTGGCAGGTGCAACAGCAAAACATCAGACATTTGAAAGCACAGTGGTGCAACAGCAAACAACATCATCCTGCAACAAGCTTTGAAAAAAAGCCAGAAGAACAAAAATCAGGACTCCGTGGTGACATCGGTCAGAAGCAATCAGATTAGAGTCTGAGTCATGCCCCCTATCCAGGATGTCTTCTGAGAGACTATCAGAAACCTTGTCCACCGGAGACTTCTGAGAGACTATCAGAAACCTTGTCCACCGGAGACCTATCCAAAATCCGCCTCATCCACACTCTAGCCTACCCGGAACGAGATTGCTCCAATAAGAAATGAAAGAACAAAAAGAAAAGAAACTTAGGGTGGATGATCTGCCCGAATTGCCTTGCATTTTTGGCTTTGTAATACAATTGCATTTCTAGCTCAATTGCCTGACAAATGGAATGTGTATGTAGAAATAGTTTGACGAGTATTGAGTTTATTTTCTAACTGAGTGTTGGAAGTGGATATCCAAGACTTCCATTATGCAATATGAGCGTCAAAAGTTTAAGATCAAAAAGATTAATCAAACGCACTATTTTTTTGAGAAAATCACACATTATTTTTCTATCATCACTGTTTGAGCTTTGGTCTTCTAGACATTTTTTCATAAAATATTTAGTTTTCTTTACCTCTCTTTTTCCCAACGTGTCGAAGTTAGGTATGAACTTTAAAATTTAAGAGGAATTCTATGGGCTTTTCTAGTTATTTTTTGTCATGATGACATGTGTCTTGTTCTTCTAGCTAAGGGCTAGATGTTTGTTGGGCTCACAGTGTCCTTAAATTAGTTTTTTGCAGTGCACAAGGCTAATTGATTAGCGTACTTTAAATTGCAAGTTTAATGTTTGTTATTTGAAGAAAATGCTATAATGGTGATATGTTGGTTGCAGGATGAGAGATGTTTAAGCTCAAATAACAGCTAACATGTCTCCCGCGGTTGGGTTGGCCTGGTGGCTGCTCTGGGTTGAGAGCTTGGCTACCACGAGTTGGTCGTTCGATTCCCGCGCGCTGAGACATTACTCCGCCTTCCCCCCCCCCCCCCCCCCCCCCCCCCAAAACACACAGGCACACTTGAGAGGGAGGGGGGGGGGGGGGGGGGGGATAACATTGTACTCTCAAATAAATATAAGCCTAATAGTGACCTAGCAGCTTTCCTCACAAAATTTCTCACTCTTACCCTTTAATGTTATCATCCCTCCCTCCGTCTAAACAAAAGAAAATAAAATGTGGAAGTGTTCTAAAAGCCTTGACCCATAAAATTTAGATTCAAAGTATAAGTAACACACAATATTAATTAAGTAAATATTTATATCATATAATCAAAAAAAGAAAAACAAATTACACCCCCAAATATGCAAAGAAAAACCACCTCCCGGTAAAGGAGATCCTACACTAGGTCCTCCAATCTAGGTACCCAAACCATTGTACTCAACCCCACTAATAATCACCCACTCTCATTTCTTCCTCCCTCCCTACACCCAAAACTCCCAAAAGTGCAAAAAGAAGATTTTAACCCAAAATCAAGAAGAAGACCAAAGAAATGGCCCTCCTCTTGTATCACACCTTGGCCTTCTTCTCCCTCTTCTCCTACGGCCTTCTACCACCTCATCCTCTCCACCCGCTCCTTCTTCAAATCCTCCTCCGATTCCTCCCACATTGCTTTCCCCTACCACCCTCTCGATCTTCCACCTCCTCCGCCACCTTCCCTTACCGCTGCCTTATCCTCTCCATCTCCCACTACCTCTATCTCTCCTCTCTATCTTCCCTTTTTCCCCCTCCCCCTCCCCTCTCCCTCTCCCTCTCCCTTCCCCTGAACTTCCTCTCCTCCCTCGCTTCCTCTCCCTCTCCACCTCTCTTCTAAGACCCACTGGCTGTTCCAGTCTATCTTGTAATGACTTCTTTGAGGGAGACTCCATTAGTTGAGGGTCATAAGTCACCCGCTCCCTCCGTTGACGCTCAAGAAGGGGTGCTAGAGAAAGGAAAATGTTTTGCGCTGTCGACGCCCTCCGTCTCAAAGAAGAGGGAGATGCCTCGTCACCACTTCTCATTCCAACCCCTCTTCATGTCCGTTAACTATCATATCAGGACTAGGCAGAGATGTTCTCAGAATTTCCTCCCTTCGAAGAGCTAGAGTCAGAGCGTGACGTGTGTCGTGCTGCTCGAGAGCATGTTTCGATCGTGCCTGCATGCGCAAATGAGGCCGGTGGCCGGCCAGGTGTCCACAACCACTGGAGAAAAAGAAAATGCTAATAAGGGACAACTTTTTCTTATAATTTGCATACGCTTGAGGTCGCAAAGCCTTGTTTTCCCTCCTTTAGTATTTCCTTGTAGTTTGCCACTTTCTTCATTGTCGTACTATAGCTCGTCGGCTAGGGGGTACGAGGACCCTGCCTTCCGTGGTTAGATAGATGGATGGCTCGGAGGCGCAAAGACCCTACCTGTCCATAGGTTTAGCTTGGCGGTTCAGGGGGTATGAGGACCCTCCTCTCAAGGTCAGATAAATGGATGGCTCAAGAGTACGAAGACCCTGCATGTCCATAGGTTTGGCTCAACGACTCAGGGGTATGGGGACCCTGCCTTCCGAGGTCAGATAGATGGATGGCTCGGGGGTGCGACGACCTTGCATGTCCATAGGTTTGGCTAGACGGTTCAGGGTATGATGACCCTGCCTCCCGAGGTCAGATAGATGGATGGCTCGGGGATGCAAAGACCCTGCCTGTCCATAGGTTTGGCTCGGCGGCTCAGGCGTACGAGAACCTTGCCTTCTGAGATTAGATAGATGGATGGCTTGAGGATGCGAAAACCCTGCGCATTCATAAGTTTCGCTCGGTGGCTCAGGGGTATGAGGACCTGCCTCCCGAGGTCAGATAGATGGATGGCTTGGGGGTGCGAAGAAATTGCCAATCCATAGGTTTGGCTCTGTAGCTCAGGGTATGAGGACCTTGCCTCCCGAGGTCAAGTAGATAGATGGAATCGGGGCTGTGAAAACCCTGCTTGTCCATAGGTTTGTCTCAGCAGCTCAAGGGGACAAGGACCTTGCCTCCCGAGATCAGATCGATGGATGGCTCGGGGGTGCAAAAATCTTGCATGTCTGTAGGTTTAATTCAGTGGCTCAGGGGTACGAGGACCCTGCATCCCGAGGTCAAATGATGGATGGCTCAAGGGGTCGAAGACTCTGTTTATCCATAGGTTTAGCTCGGTGGCTCAGGGTACGAGGACCCTACTTTTCGAGGTTAGATAGATGGATGGATCGGGGGTGCGAAGAATTTGCCTGTCCATAGGTTTGGCTCGACAGATTAGGATTACGAGGATATACCTCCCGAGATCAGATAGATGGATGGCTCGGGGGTGTGAAGACCCTGCATGTCCATAGGTTTACCTGGTGGCTCAGGGGTACGAGGACCCTGTCTCCCGAGGTTATGATGTTTAAAGATAGAAATATTTGACTCGAAATGATTGCATTGATATTGAGTCAATTTTGCGGACATAAACATTACTGCCTGTTGAGCTTACATTAGTACTACTAATAACCTTTCCTCTCGGTCAGCTGGGAAAATTCAGAATATAGGTCATGCCATTTCATTGCCACCCCCTTCCTCTCTTATTTGGTTGCTTTACCAGTCGAGCTCATACCCTCAAAGCTCCCGAGCCTCTCAACTTGCTGGGTGGAGCCCTATTGGATTCCGTGACTCCGCCCTTCCTGGTGGATATAAAGTAGTAGGCTTGAGCTGCTGGAGTTTTGTAACTTAAAACTCATTTTGTGAAGAAATTTAGTCCCATATTGGATAGACCAAAAGAGATTGAGTGGTATAATACCAACTCTTTTATAGTCTATCGTTATGAGTGTTGGGCCATGGACCACACACCCGCACAAGCGCCGAACCGGGCCGGGTTGGGACGCACGCGCCCATGACCTGCGAACACAAATGCAGTGTCGTTTAGCTGGCCACATGACCTGCTTCATTTTGGATCTTATTTCTTATACTTAGGAGCTGTGCAACATCGGAACGAGGACTCGGGAATTTCGACTTTTGTATAACACTCAGAGCAGTTCTTGGTGATGTGCACTCAGAGTGACAACTAGTCCCCGAGTGGCCTCGGAGACGTGGTATCCTTGAGTGGATTCGGAGCAATAACTTGATCTCAGAACGATGCGACAACGGAGTGGTCTCAGAGTGACTGTTTGAACTCGGGAATGATATGATGCGACAACAGACTGTGAATTTGGAACAATGCAAACTCGGGATCTGCCTCGAAGAAGCAAACTCGGAACGGAACATCGCGAACGTATTTAAAGGTAGTTAAACGTGGAGCTAACACAGCGGATCTCCAGCGGATTAATAGAATCTAAAGCTAATAAAGTGGATCTAAATTTTTACTACATTTTAAAAATAGTTCGTTTACAGAGCATATAAATTCACCTTTTACAGAGTGCAGTGAATACAATAATTGAGATACTTCTCTATGCCTCTCTCTCTTCTGAAATTTTTTTCTCTTTTAAATTTTTGTTCTCTGCTGGTTCCCTGAAAGTTTAAGAAGAATTCACAAAGCTTTCTTGAAGCCGCGCCAATGAGAAGGAGATTGCCTGACCGATGGTGGTTGTATTTTCGGAATCATTGCTGCAAAACCCTACACGACGAGAGGGGGCAATTTGATTCTTGGGACAGTGCCTAACATGCTTCGATCATCATACTAAACTCTTTTCTTTTTGTTTTATTTACTGTGATTTTAATGTTTTAATCTGATATTATTTTGATTAAGTAGCTTCAGATCGATAAATTTTCCCAACACGAGCAAGATGGTCGAAAACTTTAGCATTTGGTTAAGGGTCGAGACTACGCCTCGAGCACAGTTGAGAGGGTCTCCCATGTATCCGCTGTAGGCCGAGTTCACGTCAATTTTCTTATTCCTTCCCAGCTCACGCCTATCCCTTCCCAGGTGTCACGTTGCAGACCCCGCTCCCTGAGTAACACCCGAAATTCTATTATTTATTTATTTATTAAAATAAATCCAACAACATCATTATAATCAAAATCCTCCTCCTCCTCCTTCTTCTCTTCAAACCCTAGCCAAGTGATAGCACCTTTTATTCCCCCTTTCTTTGACACACACATAGTCATTGTCATGTTCTTTCGCCTCCTCTTTTAAATTGGAATAAAAAGTCTACAATAACCCAAAACATTTTGAATTATGATCTAATGTATCAGATAAATATCATAAATTTTCTTTTGAAATCATTATGGATCATTGAGACATTGCCGTTGAAAATAGTTGATCTTTTAGATGCTTGTGCAGTTTTTTCGGTTGAATTGAGAAAGTGGTGGGAGAAGAAGAGAAAAAGATGAAGAAGGAGAAGATCCTCAAGCGCATTTAGTTACCACACGCAGGTCAAATGACATGGTCAATGATGATTAGGCATGAAGGTAGTTTTTTGAGTAAGAAAATTTCCTAATAATTTACTAAAATCTTAAAATTTCAAAGTAGTTTAGGTCTAAACAGTGAAAACTCAAAGTTTATATAATTTAGCCTAAAAGAAAAAAAGAAAAACGGGGAGGATGTTAGGAGATGAACATGACACAAAGAGGCTAACTTTACACTGAAATCTTTTTGCAGAATTATTGTTAAGGGGGAATGTTGGCATGGCTAATAGTTCTTAAATGTTAAATGTGTAAGATTTCTCAAGTCATGATTTCATGTTGCTGGTTGAAGATTTATTTTGATGAAAGCCTTACTGAACGCGCATTATGTTATATGGTCAGAATCCTTAACTTCATCATGGAGAGGATGAAGAGACTACTCAAGACGTAGTGCAAAAGAAAGGGCTGTCTATGTAATGTCTTTTACACTGGAAGTATTGAAAGAGAGAAATACCAGTCTTTTGTTATATGAAAAACAAGCATCAATATTGATATCTTTTTCTAGTTTATGTTGAACATCGTACTAACTGCTAATTAAATTTCTTATAGGTTTTGGGGGTTCGTCACGTTGACTCCATCCTACTTGCTTACAAAAATAAAAGAAAATTAAAACTTTTTTCAACCCCTTTGGATCTTCATATGAGCAATAAGTCTTAAAGTGAAAGCTACTGGTTGTGCCATACACAAATGTCAATGGATGTCGAAGGAGAAGCCTGAAAATTCTTAGAAAAAAGATAAAGAACAAAAAGCCTGAATAACTTTACATCAGGGAATTCAAGAAAAGTTTGCTGTTTGCCTCATTTGTTTAAATATGTGACATTCCATATTCAATTAGTTTCATTTTGTAAATTACGATCAAACAATGTTATGATTTTTTTAGATTCAAGAATATAAAGACAGCTAAAGAACATTTCGTTGATTATGTGATTCTTCTTAACCTTTGACAATGCTGCAACTCTTGTCCAGATACCCAACCCATCATCCTGTTAGAGCTTTTTGTGTTTGCAGTACAAGTTCAGATCATAATTCAACTTAGGACGCATGGCTGTAGATAACTGCATCTCGAGGGAAAAGAAAAAAAAAAAACAATAATACGAAAATAAGTATTTCAGCATCAAGAGACCAAGTCTCCTGTTGTACTGTCAGGTATTAATTTTGCATTGTTGCATTAGGACTGCAGTGTTTGAGTTACCAAACAATTGAACAAGCTTGACCCTACTTGACCTGTTGAAATCTGTATGAGATCATTTTCCCTTAATCAACTGTTATGTGACTTTCAGGACTGCAGTCTTTGTCCAAAAGACATAATTAAAGACAAGCAACACTTTATATTCCACTATTAAACCCTCTATCTAATCAGCGAGCTAGTTTTTATTCTAGGTGATCCAATGATTTCTTAAAGTTGGTCACAAAGGATTTTTGTTTTATAATTGATCAAACTGTTAAATAATTTAGGAAAGAACATTCGAGTGTTCCAGCAGGCGAGAGCCTGCGAAATCGACATCAGGCCTTAAAATTAACAACATTAGTTTATATTAAATAAATATTAACAAGATTACTTTATAGTTGAGCTGATGATCGAGTCTTTGATATGCAGGTCCTACATCTATATTGATTACACAATTGGTTATACATTTTTCTGTCTCAATTAATCTCCATCAACAAACCTACATTGACTCATATAAGTTCATCTCCATGCTTCTTGCATCTAAAACCGTTTATGTTAGCATTTGTCTTGGCCCATACGGCGTGTACCTTTTGGTTAATTTCCAGTTTGGAAAACGATTGAGATTGACAAGATTTTCTATTATAGCAAGAGGTAGTTTCCTCCACAAAATAATTATTGTAAAAAGTTAAGAAACATTACATCAAAGTAGTTAGCCCTAAACAATTAACCATTAGAAAAATGGCTAAGATTGTTCTTTCATTCGGATCTATCACGTTGTCACTCTGCTATTGTCCCCAATAAGTTGTCCTTAACTCTCTTGTTCCCATTAATCGATTTTCAATTTCGCGCTTCCTCTTTTAAAATAAACAATATGTCAGACTTAACAGCGACAAGTATGTATCTCCTTTTTTCTTTTTTACCTTCTTTTCCTAGTAAATCTTTACTAGCCCATGTTCACTTGTGATGCTTGAACAATGTTGATAACAAAATAATAAGATAAAAGGATATCTAAATAGTAGATGAGTTATATCAAAGTCCATAACTATCTCAGAGGACATGCAAATCAAATTCGATTATGGTTAATTGCACGGCAAGGTTCTGTTTTTGTTTGAACACCTGACAGATATTAAATAGAGAAGAACGGACCTTTAGTATAGTAAAACCTTTAATATTTCTTTTTGTTCAGAAATATTTGATTTGATTCTTATGAGTAATCTCAAGAGATTGCGGCAACACGAACTCAATATCTGAGTCTAGAGGTAGAAGTTGGAATTTGGGATGAAGTTAGGAACTATGGCTGTATTAGGTCAAGAGGTGGCTAGTTTGGCCAATTTGGACACACCACTATTGCTGACTTAATGTTCAAGGCAATGGCAGATTGGATCACTCTTCTATTTAGTCCAATAGAGTTTTTCTATCATCCTAATTTTTCATTCTTTGATCTTTTTCTCATAAATTGAATTATATTTCAGAACAAACATCAGAATGTGTCGCAGAAAAAGGCTTAACTAAAATCTCATGGCATGTCATCAACCTGAAATAGTGAAGACAATTATAGGCAAAGGACCAGTCTGTCATAAGTTGTAGTTTGTAGTCATGAAACCAAAAAACAGAAATTGCATCGCAGGTTTTAGTCAGTCTTTTCCATGGTTTCACCAGCGTCAGTCCCTTTAGCAAGCACGGAGAAACAAACAAGCAGTTCTACATCTACCAAACATCAACATTTCTAATAAACAATGGTAGACAATGGTAGCAGTCTGAAGTATGCTGAGGCCATCATATTCTAACCAAATTTTATACCAATATTCGACTGCAACCGGATTTCAGGTTCTTTTTTCTCTTGTCTGGTTCCTCATCCCTTATGTTGTGGTTTGTATCTATATATATCCGTAGTAGTTTCTGTCTGTCCAACATGAAGAGAGAATTCGCAGTTCCGAACATGTCCAACACATCAGAAGAAGAATCTCACACCACCTCCCATCTCCAGCCACTCATGGGGACCTGCATCAATGTCCCGAGTAAAGGTGACAATACTGCTGCTCCCCCAGTGAAGAAGAGGCGAAGCCTTCCCGGCAATCCAGGTGCATTATATTCCTTTGTTAGGCCTGAATCGGCATCCATAATATCATTTCAAAAATTTTGTTTCATATCAAAGATTTGACTTATATAGCATAAAAGAATTTTAATGTAATTGAAGGTTTTCAGTATGTCAGTTCTTTTTCTGAAAATGTTCATGATACCAAATTATATCTGTAAACTACCCAATGGAGATTGGGTTTTGCTTAGACCTTTATATTTCCATTAATAAAAGTAATTTCTATTAACCGCCCAATCAAGAATTTCCCCACTATTTGAGTAGTAGCTTATGAATCCTTTTTCCAGAATCATTTCTATTAATGCGGGAAAATCTAATGCCGGTAGATTTCCATATCTGTTCTTGTAAGAGCTACATGTTCTCAAATGCCTTTTTTCAACACATAATTTACATGTTGATCAATATGGAATGAAGATTATATAGCTTATAGAGCATTCACTATTGGTGAGTGTTGTTATTTGTATATTTCTGATGGCTACAAAATTGTTGATATGCACATTATTATGGTTTAATCCAAACTTGTAAAAAGTCTTAAGTACTGAAAACCAATCAGGCCACCAATGGATTTAGAAACTGATATGCCAATGCCGGTTTATTCAGTTTGTTATATGATTAAGAAGACATTGATCAATAGTCTAGGAACTAAGTCTCTAACTTTTAATCTACACTCAATAGAACAGAATATGAACTTTATTTTATATGGTCTTTAGACCCAGATGCAGAAGTGGTAGCTCTCTCGCCGAGAACCCTCATGGCGACAAACAGGTACATATGTGAAGTGTGCCACAAAGGATTCCAGAGGGATCAGAACCTTCAACTTCACCGAAGAGGCCATAACTTGCCATGGAAACTAAAGCAGAGGACCACTACAGAGGTGAAGAAAAGGGTGTTTGTTTGCCCCGAGGTGACCTGCACCCACCACGATCCTAGCCGGGCTCTTGGAGACCTGACAGGAATCAAGAAACACTACTCGAGGAAGCATGGAGAGAAGAAGTGGAAGTGTGACAAGTGCTCCAAGCGGTATGCAGTTCAATCGGACTGGAAAGCTCATGCGAAGATATGTGGGACTAAGGAATATCGTTGTGATTGTGGAACCATCTTCTCAAGGTAGTATTTCGTTTCCTTTAAAGCTCGAAAAAATAATGGCACTGGTTACTTCTGTTTATCAGTAGACAAATCCATACTCAAATTCATTTGCTAGTTACTAATCTGGAAAATTTACATACTGAGGATGCCTCAAATTTCAACATGGTGGTGCACATAACCAACTCAAGACTGTTCTAGCGTTTTGTATGAAATAAATAAGGATATACAGGAGGAAGAGTAGACGATGCAACAAAATTGTGGTCTTCTGTAAAAGAGAATTAAAATCTTTACGTTTATAAAGAATTTCTTATATGCACAAGAGAATATGTAGGTAATTTCATGTATCTGGAATATGTCTTAAAAACAAAACTTTCAAGTTTGTCCTTTCAGATGTTGAACTTAATTTTAAACTTTTGGTGGAATTATTCTTCGATTTTGATCATTAACCTTATTTTGCTTCCTAAGGAGGAAAATTCCTAAGTTGTAATAAAAGTTGAGGAAAATAACTTTAATATCAAACACTCCCATAAATTTTGAACGTCCTTTTGGTGGGGTTTAGACAAGTGAGCCTTGTCGGTTTTGAACTCGCAGGGCTCTATGTTGTCTTTAACAATGTATTTTCACTACATTAAAACTCTGAAGTTATTGAAATTGCCGTGTGTTTACACTTAAATTTAGATTTATAAGCAAACACCGTGAGATGCAAACAACATATTTAGAAGACAAAAAGACCTCAACCTACCAGTTATAGTAAATTTTACTGGAAGTAACCTCATGGAAATTATTAAAACATTTCATGATATTTACTAAAAACAAGTCTGAGTAATTTCTAAAGACATTCTTATGCTTCTGCAGGAAGGATAGCTTCATAACCCACAGAGCCTTCTGCGATGCCCTCGCCGAAGAGAACTACAGAGCAAACCACAGCCTCGCTGCAATGGTTGGAAGTTTACAAAGCCAGACACAAGACATGTTTTCTCACTCAATGCCGAGCCTCAACTCCTCGACCATGGACACAATGATGAACTCATCAAACACCGAACCCCAATCCAACAACCCCCTCAAGTCCCTCTCCCTAACCCCTTCATGCCAAACAACTCCGACATGATGTTCAATCCAAGCTCTTCGAGGACTAATGGAGGTTCCAACACCCTTCAGATGCCAATAGGCTCTTCCTACATGTCAGCAACAGCTTTATTGCAGAAAGCAGCAGAAATGGGAGCAAAAGTCAGCGATGACTCAATATCTCCCATACTTCTCAGAGGCTTCACAGGCTATTCAACACCGCCGAGGTCAGTTGGTTCGGCTCGTGAGGCATCGAATGGACCTGCAACCGGTTCGGAATTCAGACAGAGCACATTTGCTCCAATACTTCCAATGAGTGGCGGGAGTACTCAAGGGTCTATGGTTGTGATGGAAGGGGGTATGCAGGGGAGAAACTGCGACGAGATTGTTGAGGGGAGGGATGTGAGGATGACTCAGGACTTTTTGGGGTTGGAGCCAGTTGGGAGTGTGAGCTTGGGTGAGTCTAGTTATGGTGATAACGGAGTCGGGTTGAGTTACTCCGATGGTCAGCTGGGGGGGCAGCAAGGGATGTACTCGTACCAACGTCATTCTCATGGGCCAACTTCAATGGAGAAGCCAATGTGGGAGTTCTAATTATGCATATGATCAGGTTTCTTGGATGGAATAGTTGATTAGGGTTTATGAGTAGGGTTATTACAGTGATTCCATCGGTAAAAGTTGGTGTGCCGATGTTTGGCTTAGGATCTAACAAGTGCCGATGTTGCCAGAGAAGCCTTTTGCCGCTACTGATTTGATCTGCAAGCTTACTCAATGAAGAAGTATGTTTAGTATCTTGATAGGTTCTTAGATTTCGAGGGGAAGAAGCCCTTTTGGTTATGATCTGGGCAAAGGAGTATTTGATTTTTCTTTTCTTTTTTCCCTGCTTTTTGCACTTTGCTGATGTAACTTAAACTGCAATTTATTCTTCTTCTTCATCAAAATAGTTGATTTTCATTCCTTTGTGATTTCTGGCAGGGAAGGAGAACTGGAATGTCATCATAATAGCGTAACATTTCCATAATCACTGTTATCGATCTTCTTTCAGAAGCATAAAACAAATCTTACTCAAAAGGGAAATAATAGTCAATTTTGATTTTAGAGCTGCCGAAAAGTTTCAACATGAATTCCATACTTCCATTACATTTTTTGGACAAAGCATTTCCAATTTACTGCAATAAGATGCAAAAGGAAGACTACCAGTTCAGTTAAATCAGACAACTTAATTTACCAATCAATTTAATGTAATGTAATGCATTGGCCAAAATTAGTCAAATACTTAACTCATATTCATTGATATTGGACATCTGAGACAAGAATATATATATATATATATATATATATATATATATATATATATATATATATATATATATATATATATATGAGAAAAATGTATATCAGCCTGCAGGCTGAGAGTACTCTCTCAGCCTGCGGTGACGTGGCTCAATTTGTTACCTCACTGACTTGCGGCCCGCTTTTAGGAAGAAGTTAAATTACCAAATACCCCTTTCGATAACTTTCCTTATTGTTTATTATTATTTTTCCTCCTTTTTTTTGCCGCTCTTTATAGGATTTAGGTTATTGTATATAATCAGATTTATTGTCATTCTTTGATTTCTACTGTATTATTTTTTTATGTAGTTGTACTTTAAAGTTTTACTGCTACAAAATTCTACTTTATAGTTTAATTTTTTTGTATATAATGTAGTCAGAGTCTTTGGTCGCAGTGTACATTTAAACTGCGACCTTAGTCAGAGACTTTGGTCGCAGCGTACATGGTTAATTGCGACCAAGGTCGCAGTGTTGGCCAGCAACTGCAATCTAGGGTCGCATTACATGGACTGCGACTTAGGTCGCAGTACGTTAAGTAGGTATTTCCTTTATATTAACATGCATAGCGACCAAGGTCGCAGTGTTGTTTTGGATTAAGACTGCCGCCAGCAACTGCGACCAAGGTCGCAGTGTTGTTGTTTTATTAAGTGTTGTTTTGGATTAAGTCATTTTTTGAATCTAAATGAAAAATGAAAAGTTTGCTGAGGGGACGCGACTTGGAGTCACTCCGAGAGACGCGGATAGCCCTCTGGAATGAAGGTGGATGCCATTGAATCTGCAAAGGGACGCGGGTTCCTGAACGCGGCTTTCATGCCCGTGTCTTGGTGCAATTTCCCAGGCGTTACATGCGGCCTGTCATAAAGATTTTATGAGATTTTTAAACGTCAAGTCTACGTTGACGAACCCGCACCGTTCATTATTTCCCGAAGCGGTTGTCCACGCGTCGGCTCTTCATTGGGTTTAGGCGTTAATGTCTTTTAATGCCAAACCGGCGCTGGTGGTTGGAGACCAGCGTCTTCGACGCTTCCCGAAACGACACTCCACGCGTCAGCCTTTCATTGGACTTCGATAGTCGTGCGGTCATTAAGGCCGACGGTTCTGATTAATGAACCATTAATTATGGTTATTATGGGCTGCCTATAAATAGGGCTCACCCTCTCCCTTTAACAGCCCATACTTAGACTGTTTTCTTTCGAGAGCAATTGCTCTGAGAATTTCCGCCTTCTTCAGAGTCTCTAACTTTGTCTGATTCTTGCAGGTAAGCTTGATTGTCCTTTTTCAGGTTCGCTGGGCCCCTGGGAGAATATTTTAGCCGGCGAACTTGATCGATGTTCGTCCACAAGGGAAGAAGTCATAGACCTCATCGTCCACAAGGGAAGAAGTCATGGTCCTCGTCGTCCACAAGGGAAGAAGTCATGATCCCTGACGAGCACTTAACCCACACCAAGATCTCCTCGGACTTGATGCACCAGTCAAGCTTGCTGGCATGGCATGGTCAGAGTGGGTATGGCAGCGGGGGATGTGGTGGATATAGTGGTGGGTAGCATACCCTGTGAGGTCTCAAAACCTCCTCTCTTACCCCAGAAGTGACATCGAGGAAACTCCATGCTCACTGGATAACCTTCTGGTGGAAGAGATGTTCATCAACGAAGGATCGTATCCCGCCACTTTGGAGGGTTAGGTGGAATCAGAGGATTCTGCTGCCACCAGAACTCAAGAACACCATTGCTCTTAGTCAACAAGGGCTCTTTCGATGTTTAGTCGTGCATCACAGTGCAATCGGCTCCGATCGTCGCCACAATGTCCAATCCTGGTTTGGCGCCCTTCCAAACATCCTGTACTTGGAATCATATGCAGTTTTAAGGAGTGAGTGCAGCCTCTGAGAGAGAGAGGGACTTCTTTGTACTCCTGTATTGTAACACTCAATCTTATTGTATAAGAGAGCGTTTTGTATCATTTTCACATGCCTGGACATAAATGCCTGGACATAAATAAAAAGCATATTTGTTTTTTAATAAACTGCGACCTCGGTCGCAGTCATGCATTGCAAGCAAAACAACTTAGACCAGAGACGACACTGCGACCAAGGTCGCATAAGGTCGCATAAGACTATAGTGCAAAAAGAAACAACTGCGACCAGGGTCGACACTGCGACCAAAGTCGCAAAAGACTACGGTGCCATAAAAAACAGCTGCGACCAAAGTTGCAAAAGACTATGGTGACTGCACTGCGACCAAGGTCGCATAAGACTACAGTGCATTTAGAATAACTGCGACCCGGGTCGACACTGCGACCAAGGTCGCATAAGACTACAGTGCAATCAGAAACAACTGCGACCCAATACCACACTGCGACCAAGGTCGCACAAGACTACAGTGCAATATTAAACAACTGCGACCCAATACAGCACTGCGACCAAGGTCGCATAAGACTACAGTGAAATCAGAACAACTGCGACCCTAGTCGACACTGCGACCAAGGTCGCATAAGACTACAGTGCAATCAGAAACAAGTGCGACCCAAGTTTGATAAAACAAATTATGTTAAATACACTGCGACCTTGGTCGCAAGAGACTACAACTCATATTCAAACAACTGCGACCCCTTGTCGCATTCGTCTACAAGGAAAGGTCCCAAAAAAAAAATCCCAAGTCGCACAAATCTTGAACTATAATTTTGTCAACTGCGAACCGAGGTCAATAAGTGTATGCAAATCAATTTTTTCGAAAATACTGCGACATAGTAAAAATAGAAGTAAATAATAAAAACTTGAAAAAAATAGAACCTTTTTCGTCGTGCTACAAATTTTATAAATTTAAAATTTTATTCATCATCTAATGTTTGAAAATCTCTTTCTTAATTGCGACCATGGTTCCAAGATTTAAAAAAAAAAACTTGCGACATCGGAAATAAATCTGAAAAAATTTAAAACTATTAAAATACACAAACCCTAAAAATTTTGAAAAATATCATTTTTATATTACCTTTTTCGATGGATGATTTCTTAGGCGCCATCAGTTGCAAATATATTTTTTAAAAAAGGGACGAAATTTTTGAAAGAAAATAACTAATTGAATCAGAATCGCCGGTTGAAATTTTAGAGCTATAAATTTTTTTGAAAGATAAATTTTTAACATAAGGTAAAAGGTTGTGAGGGAGGGTATTTTCGGAAAATAAAATGTTGAGGTGACTGACATTAAATTGGGCGGGATTTTTCAGGTTTTTGTCCGCCAAAATTTATGACAGATATGGGGTGCGGATGTTGCCACGTCCTCCGGCTGAGAGAACTCTCTCAGCCTGCCGGCTGAGGTACAGTAACCCCTATATATATATATATATATATATATATATATATATATATATATATATATATATATATATATATATATTTGAAACATAGACAAGAAAAGATATCGGTCAGATAAAAATTGAACCTGCATGTTTGAAGCTCAGTGCACTCAGATGAAGGATACTATTAGAGTAGAAATATGATTTTTTTTTCCTTATTTTTGGATTCTTCTACTCTAAATAGGACATTGTGTATTCTTTTAGCCTTATTAGGACATGTATTTCTTTTCTTTTCATCGTCTTCATATCAACATGATATCAGAGAAAAAATCCTATCCCTAACCTCTTCTTCTTAACAATAATAAGAAACCCCCATAACCTTAACTTGTCTTCGTCTTCAAAGAAAAAGTTGATGTTCAATTCCCTGAAAATTCCACCCGAAATTAACACAGGTTACTGTTCATCATCTTTCTCATCTTTCTTTCTCCTCACCCAAACCAAAAAAGAAAAAAAAATCTAAGCCTATCTATAGCTGTCATATCCATCTCTCAATCTTCTTCCTCTTCATCAACCTCTCTTCTTCCAATTTCTTCCTCCCAAATCTAACCATGGAAACTCTTCAACAACATCACAAACACCATCGACTTCGTCAGCGCTGCTACTGCACGTCTCTTCCGACTCCGATTGTACCTCCTCCATGAGAACTGATTCTGATCGGGTGCCTTTATTACAACAACTTCTCTCTGACATTGTTGGCGACGACGAAACTCACAAGTCTCCTCCACCACCTTCTGCTACTCTATCTAACCTTGTTAAAGCTCAGAACTCATGATTTGACCTCGACAATAACATCAATCCTCTTTACTGCCTTCGATGAGGGTCTCCTGATTCTTCTTTGCCCTCTCTGCCATTGCTGAGGGTCCTTGGTTCAATTATATGTCTTCTCTGACATCACCAAGAGTTTCTATAACATTGCTGACTACTATATAATCCTTCTACATCATCATCGACTTTTACGGCCTCGTCGATTACTCTGTGACGTCGCTAGCTACTGTGCAGCTACTTTGCTTCTCTAGGTCCATAAGCCAGAGCATGTTGTTATCTCTACAGAGCTTGCAGCCGCATCTTTGTGGTCGTTTACATCCACCGACCACCTTTGTGACTCTGGCAGGCCTTGCTGATTGTTTAGTTCTCTTACTAGCTGGAATATAATCCGCTATTGAATAATGCTACTGGTGCTGATGATGCTCTGTTCTACTAGAGTATTGTTGATTGTACGTCTGATTACTCTATATTACTGCTCTGTCCTTTATTATTGATGATGTTCATTGCCTATGGTGATTATATCTGATGATTTTTAGACTTCTTTACTACTGATCTATCTGCTTGTGTGTTCTTTTCATTGATCTATATATACACACACACACACACATACATATTTATACACACACACACACACACACACATATTATACACTACAACAAAACGAGCTTCCACGATAGTTTAAAACCGCCATTAAACAACAACGATGATAGGTCAAAAATCACAGTCTATCTGAGCGACATTGTAAGATGAGTGGCAACAACGGCGGTTTAAAACCGTCGTGAAAATGCCTGAATTTTAAAAAAAACAATTTTAACATTTTTTCTTCATCCTCGTCCATTCCTGCCGGTGATCCCCTTGTCCTCGTGATCCCCTCGTCCACCTTTTCCATCCTTCCTGATGATTCCCTTATCCTCAGCCAAAATTTAGAAGAAGAAGAGCAAGAAAAAAGTAGAAGAAGACCAAGGAAAAAAATAGTAGAAGAAGACAAAGAAAATACTCTAAAGCAATTAAAGAATTAATTTCATTGAGTAAGTTTTTAGCTTTTAGAATCACAATAGACTACCTTCAGTGATTCTCTTAGTTGCAGATAGATCTAAATTGGATCAAACAGATATCATAATCAGCCTTAAAATTCAAAATCATACCTTTCTTCTTCTTCCAACAAAATATCATAACCCTAAAATTTGAATTTATCAAACAATTTATGAACTCGCCTTGATGAACGAGGGAAGATAGAAATGAACTCTTATTGATCGAAGCTCAAACCACATCTTTCGGATCGAAGATTGAACTCGCCTTGATGAATGAGGGGAGAGAGAGTCGAACTCACCTTGATGAACTTGCCTTGTGTTCGCAGTTCGAAGTTCATGAAGAAATTCATTGTTGTTTAAACTATGTACAAGTTATGAAAACCTAATCTTGCTAGAAATTTTTATAAAAATTGTGTAGTGGCAAGTTTAGGGGTAGAATTCACAGAAACTCGTGCAATCTTAGTTTAAAAATCTGAATTTAATTCTTAATATAGTTGAGAAGTCCTTTAAAGAAAGGTGTGATGATTGTTTTGAGACCTCAAGTCTTTAATATATTAATATGAAGAAAAAATAAAAAGAATACTAATCTTCTGCGAAGACTAAATAATTAAGGTGATGAAGAAAGAACTAAGAGTTGGGATGAAGGGAAGAGAAAGATGTAACCCAGTGACTTTGTTTCTTGTCGTCGTCTTAACGTCTCCCTCCTCCGAATGATGTTGAAGACACAAAGAATTAACAGAAAAGGAAGCAAGAACATGTACGAGATTATTGTTGAATTCATAAAATAAAACATACAATTAAAAGAGGAGAATCACATTACAAAAATAAAGAGAAGAGTGGAGGAATCTTAGACTGAAAATGGTGCATTATCTTGCAGAAGAACTCTAAATTTCATTCTTAAATCAGCATTACAAAACTCTTGATCTTCTTCAAACTCCCATTACAACAGACAAAACTCTCCTTTCTCAGTCTTTTCAGCCTTTCTGGTATCTATTTTCTATCTCAGATACAGGTATTTTTAAGAGAAAGGAGATAAGGATAGGCCTACGAAGATGGGGGGGAGCAAACGCTCCCCTTAATTCAAAAGAACTGCCGCGAAAATGTGGCACAAGCCGTGTTTTTGTGGCCAGATCTTGGTCGCCGCGTTTTTGTGGCCAGAGTTTGGCCATTGGACCAGGGTCTGGGGGCTCTCGTCTTGAATTTTTCTTTATCCTTTTATCCTCTCGGAAGTTCAGATTCTTCTTTGGATTTGACGTTCTATCCCTTTATCCTCAGCGAAACTGATAGGGTCTTCTTCTAATCCATTTTTTCTTTAAATTTAGATAATATTGTCTCATCTAAGATGCCTAATCTTCAGATAAGATTACTTCTAGAACCTTTAAATTTGAATCGATCCCCATTGATTTGAACTTTTGAATTTAATTGGATAGGATTTGTGTTTATTTTCTCTCTATCATATCCTGCATGAATTCAGACATTATAACAAGTGAGTTATACGAATTATTACAGAATAAATATAGGAATGCAGTAACAATTATGCAATATATGTATCCAAACACACTCCCACACCTGTCTTTTGCTCGTCCTCGAGCAAAACAAAGAGAAAAGAAAAACTAAACTAATCTAACCTAACTTACTTTCGTAGGAATCACGGTTGCACTTAGCACGTACAACAAGCCGTTAAACCTCTAGGTTATCCCTAGAGAATGAGTTTTATCTCGTGAGGATTTTCAGCGGATTATACCAATAAAATCTATAAAAGAAAAGAAATAAATTATTAGTATTTTTGAAAATACATTTTGAAAAGAAGAGAAAATATTTGAAGTATTTTATAAGAATTTAAGCAATTTATAAGTTATAGGAGCACCGAACTATTCATCCTTATACTTAGTCTCTATTCAAATATTTGTTATCAATCGAGCTTAGGAATAAAATTGTATTCTCATCTAGTCTATTATCTTATCCTAAGTCATATGCATCTTGTGATCGTGAATATTTTGACCAAGGATTCTTCAATTCTAACTCTTATGCCTATTTTTTATATATTTTTGTTGGTGGTATCTCTTAGTATTATTAGGCTTTCTAATTTACTCATGTAACGAGCTATAGGCTAGTGACTCTCAAACCGGACAATTTTAGGACACCGGGTGAGAAAACACCCCTATGACTTAAGGACTCGAGCAAACAAGACCACAAACCTAAGAGTTTTTATTTATATGATGGACTACTTTTAGGCATGAATACTTATGCTTTATGAGGCACAAATACCCAGCTTAATTAGAGGATTTTTGATATATATATATATATATATATATATATATATATATATATATATATATTACTTCTTCTTTTTTCTTTTTTCTTTTTTTTATAAGGCATAAGAATCTTTATTTCTGAACCTTAAGTGTAAGTCTAAAAAATGCATATTTCTTGAAGGTAAAAATCAAGACTAAATTACTTTTTCAATTTTCTTTCTAATTCTAAAATCAAACAATTCATCTTATTTTGACCAAGTATAAGAAATCCTAATTATAATTCTCCTATTCCTTAAAAATAACTTAATTTCTTATAAAAATAGGTCAAAATATATGTTCTCTTTTCAAAAAGTTTTTTTTTAAGAAAAAGTTAGTATATTTTTTAATTTTTTTATATAAATAAAAATCTATGTTAAGAAAATCTATGTTAGAACCCTCCCCCACACTTAAACTTGACATTGTCCTCAATGTGAAAATGTATACTCAATATGATGAATCATGATGCAAATTCAAAGATGTTGAAAGACAAGTACTAACATTGAAGGGTAAATAGTACCTTGGGAGCTGCAATAAGTATTTAAGTTAACAAAAGAAATAGGAAGTGAGGATAAATAGAAAGATGAAGGCACACCCTCAAATCTAGATAAAGGTATCTCCTTATAGAAAAGAAATAGAAACTCTAGAAAAAAAAGAAAATAAAGGAAAAAAATAAAAATAAACTATTTACAACATCTCTTGGGTTGCCTCCCAGCAGCGCTAAGTTTAACGTCTTCAGCCAGACACAACCACATGTCATTCAACCTCTATATATGGCCTTCCAATGTTGGATCAGAATATGCAATAAATTTCTTGCATGGTCCTTGAAGCGGGACAGTGGTGCATTCAAGAATGTAAAAATATGTGTCCAAGGTTTTCTAATTTGAATGCAAAATTTCTTGAGTAATGTGGCATAGGTAGACAATTATTTAATCACACCTAGAAGTGAAAAATCGATTTTGACTGGTTTGACATTTTCTAGTACTTCATCAATTCTAGTCTTATTCTCATCAAAATAGAAGAGTTGATCTGCACCCATGAGTCAATGGTTGTCTTAATTAGTGATCCCATGAAAGACTTAGAAGAAGAAACAGATTCCTTTTGATTATGCTGCCTAAAAGTAGACTCTAAAAGTGTGTCAATTTTGAAATCATCTACTTGACCTTGATCTTTTCCTTTTTTTATATTAACCTTCTACCCAGTATTTAAAAGATTGATTATTAAGTGGCTCATCAAAAGTGAAGATACTCAAATCAAGTTTCCTTCTCTCAAAGGGAACTCTATACTTAACCTCCTCAACACATGTCTTCTCTGAACTATGATTGTTAGTCCAATGTTACAATCACCGGTTTATAGTTTTGATGATAACAAAACGTATGTGGTTATTTAGTACTAATCAAATTCAAGTGTTTAAGTATATTTCAGGGTTCTAAAAGATTCAAGGAGTTTTCTTCTTCTAAAAGAGGTGTTGAAGACTCAAGGATATTCAAGTACGGGATTTAAGCTCAAAGTACTCGACATCGCTAATGGAGAAGCCCGCTTGAAGACTTGTAGTCACCTAGACCCTTTTAAGATATTAGTTTATTAAAGTGTAGAATATTGTTGTGATGCTCAAGAAGTTACACACACAAAAATACACGATTTTAAAAATATAAGTTTTGATAGTATTGGTATTTAGCATGTTTGGTTTTGACACATGTCTCATAATTTTTCAAAAATTTTATATCAAGGTTAGAATATGTATTTCATCACCTATACATTGCTATTTTATTTATAAATCAATACAAAATATTTTGAAAAATATTTGAAACTCAAAATTTTCATTAAAAACTGTTTCAAGCCAAGTCGGTTGACCGTACGGTCGACCAGTGCCTATAGTAGGCCAAAACGGTCGACCGGGCCTTTGGCCAAGGGCCGTGCATGTTTATGCATGTTGTCGATCAACCTTGCTGTCGACCGCTAACCCTAGCGATCGACCGACTGAAAGACCCTTACTCTCGATTTGGGTCGGTTGACCGACCTTTTATTTTTTACCCTTGAACTGCAGGGCGGTCGACCGACCTGGTTGATCGGAGCCAACGGCTCTTTTCTGGATAAGCTGGCGGTCGACCGGCAGCCTGCCAGATGTCCATAACTGCTAGTTTTTAGATTTGTTTTGTTTTTTAGCGGATTCCAACGGGCATTTTTAGTTTTCATGTGTCTAGACACATCCCAAATGACCTGGTATGATTACTAAATGATATTTATCTATTGTCTATATATATGGGTCATTGGTTCTAGTTTTTACAACACAAGTTTACAAGTTTGTTTCAAAAGAAATTTTTTTTTCTAGCTTCTAATCTTCAAGCTCTTTCTTTTCAAAGCTATTTTCAGTTGGTTTTAAAGCTCTTCTATTCTTTCTAACTGGATTTCTTCTCTCACTTAAATTCTTGAGCTACACTTCATATTCCACTCGATAGGAAGTTGTAAGTGAGAGTATTTGTGATCTTGTTAGATCACCAACAACTTTGTAATCTCAATTGGCTTTGTGGTACCTCTTGTGTAGAGGGTTAAGTGGTGGACTTGTGAACTCCAGTCTTGTGTAGACCAAGTTGTAATTCTTTTGTGTAAGGTCCCTTTGTGAAAGATCTCTTAGAGGATAGTGAAATCCTTCATAGTGGTGAAGGCGGGGACATAGAGCGGTGGCTCCAACCTCGAAATAAATCCTTTGCGTTTGTGTTTGCTTGTGTCTTGCTCTTTATTGCTTTTTACTTTTCATACTTGTATGGTTGTTCAGTTGCTTAATATCATTACTTGCATTTCATCCATCACTTTCATTATTGATTTTTACTCATCTCAACAAGGGGGTAATTAAGCACCTCAACTCATACTCTAGAGGAATCAAAGAGGAGAAGTTTTAGATCCCTTCACGAAAAATTCGGCTTTAATCCTTGTTTTGAGTGACCGTCTTGCATCAATCATCATAAGTAGTGTTTAACTTGCATTTGATTAGCAAAACACCTATTCCCTCTAGGTGTACTTAAATTGGTATAAGAGCCTTGGTCTCTAAATTTTGGCTTAACCACCTTAGAAAGATCCTATTTGCTAATCACTTCATTCACAATTTCATTTTCATCCACAATAGTAAAAATGGCCGAAGGTATTAAGACCCCTCCCAAGTTTGATGGCCTTAACTTTCTTATATGGAAGGTTAAGATAACCATATTTTTACAATCCTTAGGAAGCCGGGTTGCAAAAGCGGTGACCAAACCCTTTAGTGTACCCATTGGTGATGAGAACACTTGATCCGACATTGCCACTAAGGAGTTTGATGTAAATGTTAAAGCACACTATACCTTACTTCAAACTTTGAACGATGACGATATTGCTAGAGTCATCCATTACAAATCCGCCTACGAGATTTAGACACACGTAGTGGTCACACACGAGGGACGTTACAAGTCAAGAGAGCAAAAATTGGTCTCTTGCGTTCTCAATATGAAAATTTCATCATGCATGATAATGACACCATTGATGATATGGTAACTAGATTTACGAAAATAAGTAAAAGTCTTACTTCTTTAGGTGATGTCATTGACAATGATCAAAAAATAAGTAAAGTCATTCGTGCACTTCCACCCTCTTAAGAAGTCAAGGCTACTACATTGAAGGAGCTAAACAATAAAGAAGAGATGGAGCTCATCGGTCTTATAGGAAATTTGAAGACCCATGAAATGGAGAGGAAGGCAAGGGAAGAGATGACACCACACAAGAAGAAGATGATCACCTTCAAATCCACTCCCACCATCTCTGACGATGATGATGAAGAGGAGGATGATAAAGAACTCTCCCTCCTAGTGAAAAATGTAAGGAGGATATACAACAAGGCAAAGTATAACAATAGAAGAAGATGGTAAGCGAAAGAAGACAAGAAAATCATATGCTTCAATTGTCAGAAGCCGGGCCACATGGTTGTGGATTGTCCGGAGTTCAAAAGCAAACCATCAACCTCCAAGAAGCCCAACAAAAAGAAGGCTCTCAAAGCTACTTGGGACTCAGAGAGTGAAACCGATGAAAAAGTAGATACAGTACACGTGTATTTCATGGCTAATGATAACACACCAAGGTATCATCCGAACCCTCACTTGATGATTGTGAATTAACAATGGATGAATTGAGTGAGACTTTTGAAGAGTAGTCTAACAACTATGGTTTCCTTAAAAAGAAGTACTTAAAAATGAAAAAGAAAAATGAGAGTCTTCAAAATAAAATTATCACATTTTTTAAAGAAAAAGATGATTTATCTTTTACACTCATATCCACACAAAAAGAGTTTGATGCATATAAAATTTCATGTAAAGCAAAATTTTTATTAATTGATAAAAATGAGATTTCTATTTTGAAAGATAAAATTAGCTTATTAGAAGATGCGTTAAAGAAATGTGAGTTTGATAAAGCTAGATTGGAGACAATATTTTCTAAGAAATATACTCCAAAGAAACATGTTCTTACTACACATGCTCATCATACTACACATACCCACACTCTTAATTCACAACATATACATACACATTATACTAGAATATTACACGTACCAAGCATGCTCATACCCCACCATCTCATCATGCTTTTATATATGGTAGAGTTTATTCATGTAATTATTGTGGCCGAAAGGGTCACTTAGCCAAATTTTGTTTTGATAAAATAAATGTTTCTAATGATCATATTTGGGTTCAAAAAGCTAACACTATAGGACCCAAGAAAATTTGAGTACAAAAATCAACCAATTCGTTACTTGATGTAGGTACACACTAAGTTTTCAAGACGTAGGGAGCGGTGGTATCTTGATAGCGGTTGTTCAAGGCTTATGACTTGGGATATCAACAATTTTGCAACCCTATCAAGATACCATGAAGGTGGCACCATCACATTCGGAGATGATTCCAAAGAGAAAATTATCCGTATAAGTAACATTAAAATTGGCTCATCTCCTTTAATTGAAAATGTTACTTTAGTTGATGGTCTCAAGCATAACCTCTTGAGTATTAGTCAACTTTGTGATAGAGATTTTAAAGTAGTTTTTGATGATTTATCTTGCAATATTTTAATGCATGTGTTCTTTTCGGTTTTCGTGAAAATAATATTTACATGATTGATATGTCTAATTTACATTATAATGCTACATGTTTAAATGTTTTTAATGAAAATTTTTTGTTATGACATAAGAGACTAGGTCATATTTCATTTGACCATATATCTAAAATTAACTCTAAGGAAGTGGTGAAAGGTATTCCTTATTTGAAATTTTAAAAGAAGCACATTTGCGATGCGTGCCAACTTGAAAAATGAACCAAGTCCTCTTTCAAAACAATCAAGGATATCATGACATTAAGACCTTTGGAGTTAATTCACATGAATTCGTTTGGTCTAAGAAAAACCAAAAGTCTAAGTGAAAATCATTTTGTCTTTGTTTTAGTTGATGACTTTTCTTATTTTACTTGGATTTTCTTTTTAGAATACAAAGATCAAGGTTTTTCACATTTTCAAGTGTTTAGAAAAAGAGTTGAAAAAGAAAAGGATCTTCAAATTTTATCCATAAGAAGTGATAGAGGTGAATTCATTAACATTTCTTTATCTCTTATTGTGAAGAAAATGGAATCAAACATGAATTATTATGTCCTAAAACTCCACAATAAAATAGTGTCGTTGAAAGAAAGAATCATACTCTTTAAGAAATGGCTACGACAATGATAAATGAATACGAACTCCCTCAATATTTATGGGCCGACGCCGTAAACACATCATGTTACATCTCAAATAGAATTTATTTTTTTAAAAATACTTGTAAAATTTCATTTGAAATTTACTATTTGAGAAAACCTAATGTCTATTATTTTAAAGTTTTTCGTTGTAAATGCTTTATTTTAAACACTAAAGATAATTTAGAAAAATTTGATGCCAAATCTTATGAAGTCATATTTGTTGGGCATTCAAATACTAGTAAGGTCTATAGAGTCTTTAATAAATCTACTTTGACTATTGAAGAATCTATAAATTTAAGGAATCTAATGCTTTTGTGAAGAATGTTGTAGAGGTTGATTCCTTACGTGAAGACATGGAGAAGATAATCTTGAAGGACTCACCTATAGAAGAAAAAAGCTAAAGATTGATGAACAAAGTAAAGTTCAAGAGGTTGAAGTGGAGCCAACACAATCACTTCCAAAGGATTGGAGATTTGCTTCAAATCATTCCAAGGACCTCATCATAGGTGATGTATCCAAGGGGTAACTACTCGATCAAAACTCCATGATTTATGTGCCCATTTTGCTTTTATTTCATATATTGAGCCCAAAAACATCTTTGAATCCGATGCCGATTCATATTGGTTGCTTGTAATGCAAGAAGAGCTCAATCAATTTGAGCGCAATCAAATTTGGCACCTTATTTCTAGACCCCATGATAGACCAACTATTGGTACTAAATGAATTTTAGGAATAAGTTGGATGAGTCGGGTAATATTTTTAGAAATAAAGATAGGTTAGTGGCCCAAGGTTACACCCAAATTGAAGGTATTAATTTTGAGAAAACCTTTGCACCCGTAGCACGGCTTGAAGCCATACGGATGACACTTGCCTTTGCATCATTTAAAGATTTCAAACTTTTTCAAATGTATGTCAAAAGTGCGTTTTTAAATGGTTTTAAGAGAAAGCGTATGTTGAGCAACCCCCAGGTTTGTTGATCCTACACATCCGGATTTTGTTTTCAAACTTGGTAAAGATTTATATGGTTTAAAACAAGCTCCAAGAGCTTAGTATGAAAGGCTTTCAACTTTTCTAATTTCAAATAATTTTGTTAAAGGTAAAGTTGGCACCATTGTTTACAAAGCATGTGTTGGCCCAAAGGCCCATCACTCTAGTTTTGATGATGATTAACTCATGTAGTTATAGTCTAAGGATCTTGTGCTTAATAAGGTTCAGATATTTGATAAGATCTTAGCCGGTATTTAACTTCAAAAAAAGATTCGAAGTTAAGTTTTGAAGCTAGCACGTGTTGATTCAAGAGCTCGCATATCAAGATCGCTTCAAGTACTCAAGAGGAGTCTAGCTCTTAGATCAAAGTTTTGGACCAAGTCAAGATGGAGAAGAAGATTTTCAAGAGAAGATTTTCAAGACTTGAGTTTAATTTTGTAAGTTTTAAGATTTTATTTTAGAATAAAATGTAAATGATAGATTAGCTGTGGATTGCTCAAGCTTATAATGGCCCAGAGGCCCTTCACTCTAGTTTTGATGATTATTAACTCATGTAGTTATAGTTTACTAATAATCTTGTGATATTTAGTTTCAGATATTAGATAAAGATATTAGTAAGTGATTAGCTTCAATAAAGGTGTTTTGGAGCTTTCACATGGTGATTCAAGAGCTCGAGCGTCAAGTTTACATCTAACACTCGGTTAAAGTCAAGCTCGTTGGATCGCGTTTTGGATCGAGTCGACTTGGAGATGAAATTCTACAAGAAGACATCAGTTTGTTTAGTTAAATTGTGTTTAGATCATTGTAAAGATTAATAGTGTTGATATGCTCAAGTTCACAATACACACACTAGTTTTATGTTTATTTGGTTTTTGATTTTCGGTTTAACCGATATTGGATTTCATGTCAAAAACATAGATATAATTCTTTACATGCATATTAGATTCTATCCATATACAATATGCTTCAAAGTTGTTTCAATATCATGTTTTTGTATTTGCATGAGTTTTGGAGAAAACGTATTTCCATTTCAAAAATCTAAGTTTTGAAAAATACAGTTTTTGGTTTAAGGCAAATTTTCAAGAACAGAAAAATGATTCAAATTGTTTGATATATGTGTTGAATTTTTGTCACACATATTTGTATTTCAAAAATATAACAAGAACATATTTTTGTGGAATTTAAGTGTATTTTATGGGATTTTTTAGAAGGCAAAAAGACAAGTTTTCAATCCCTAAAAATCTGACCTGACTGTCTTTCGGTCGACCGGAGCAGAAGTCGGTCGATCGGTCCGGTCGATCGACGTGCACAGACGTGTACGCAGCCTGGGCTGGTGGGCCGATCGACCGGGCGGTCGACCGTCCAGAGAGCTCTGCTCTCTGGAAATGGCCCCGGTCGACCGGCAGAGAGCTGCTGCTCTCTGTATCCAGTCCCGGTCGACCGGGTGGTCGACCGAAGGCACACAACGGTCAGAAATCTGACCGTTGGGCCGGTCGACCGGGAGGGCAAATCTGCCCTTTCCTGTTGATAACGGGCAAAAATTTTATGGGCTATAAATACCCTATATCTTTGGATGTTTTATATAAGTTTTTCAAGAGCAAAAATTTTCATCTTCTTAAGTGTTTTAATAGCAAGTTTTAAAAGAGTTTTGGGTTTAAATATTTCATCTTTATTTGTTTTTAAAGGGTTGGAAAAATCAAAGGAAAATAGTATATTTGGGATATTGGTTTTGATCTTCATTTCAATCTTATTCTAGTTGTTTTTCCAAGTATTTTTCTTTGTGTTTTATTTTCCAAACTCTTTATATTCTCACACTTGAGCTATCATATCTATCCTATCTATAGGATCTTGTTTTAGTGAGAAAGAATTGGTTTGTGGTTTGTTGAAACCACCCAGTGTTGTAAACCCTTATCTTTGCTTGGCTTTGTGCCTTTCCCTCTAAGTGTAGAGGAGCTTGTGCAATTGGGTTTGGTATCCCTCTAGTGAGAGGTTGATATTGTGTTGGCTTTGTGCCTTACCTCTAGTGAGAGGTTGTATTGTTGGAGAGAGGAGTTGTGTACTCCAAATTATATTTGCCCAAATCCTTAGTGGAGGTTCCCGGTGTGGGAAGTCCTGTGTGGACAACTTAGTGGAAATCCTTCTATGTGAAGGCGTGGACGTAGAGCTGGGTGCTCGAATCTCGAAACATATCTTGGTGTTTGCGTTTGATCCACTATCTCTAAACTCTCTCTCTTTTATATTGTGCCTCGCATCATTTCATATTGTTCATATCATTTATATGCTTGGTATTGTTTGTTTGTGTGCCTCACTTGTGTTCAACCAAGAGAGCTTTATATAACACCTCAACTCTTATTTAGAGGAATCAAGAGGAGTTAGTCCAGAGCCCTTCACCAGGAATTCGGCTACACTCTTTGGTTACACTAAGTGTGTTGCATTAAGTTTTAAATTCCGCACTATTTGTCATTAGATTAGCCTTACACCTATTCATCCCCCTCTAGGTGTACTTTCAGCTTATACACATACACACACATACAAAAGTTTGGTTTTCAAAAAATACGATTTTTATTTTAAGCTTTAACTTCTATGTCTCAAAAATAGTTTATATGTTTGTAATATGTTAATTTTTGATAACACATATTTGTACTTCAAAGTATTTCAATAAACTTATTTTTGTGGATCTTATGGAGATTTTATGGAATTTAAGATGTATTTAAAAAAGTTGTTAAAATTGTTTTTGGGCTGCTTGTGGTTGGCCGACCGGTCGACCGAAGGCTGAGCGATCGACCGAGCAGTCGACCGACGTGCACAAGACGTGCACTAGCCCATGTGACTTGAGCTCGGTCAACCGACCAGTCGATCGCAGTAGAGATCAGTCAACCGGGTAGAGATCAGCTGACTGACCGGTCGACCGACTGAGTTTGTAGAGCTTTCGGGTTTTCTTGGTCGACCGGGCGGCCCGGTTGACCGTTCTGCTGATCTGCTCGAAACCCTTATAGTTTTCTGGCCATAACCTTTTGTTCTTATATTCAATCAAAATGATTTAAATTGCATTTCAAAGATAACTTTCAGGGATGTATTTCTTATTCAATAATCATTTTTCTGATTCAAATGTTAAAGATATCAAATATTAGGTTGAAGTCTGTTCTTATTCCAAAAATAGTTTACAGTTTCTGGTTTGATATCTTTCCGTATTTTGTTGATAACTTTCTTCTTTGAAATGATAATAATTTGATTTAAGTTGAATTAGAAATAAGACTTCAAGATATACAAATTCATCCTATATACGTATTTCCAAATTCTAATGTTTTACATCTCAAAACTATGCTCAAAGTTAACCTATTGCACAGTCTAGGTCTAAGGTAGGTCGACCGCTCGGTCGACCGCCAGACTCCAATGGTCAGAAATTTGATCGTTAGTCGGTCGACTGGGCAGTCGACCAGGAAGTCGATCGACAGGCCATTTCTGGTTGTTTTTGAACCGTAACGGCTAGTTTTTCTTGACCTACAAATATGGGATTTTTGGGTGAGTTTTACACAAGTTTTTCAAGAGCTTATTTTCCCATCTTCAATAGAGTTTTCCAAACAAGTTTTTAGAACTTCATTGTCATATCAAAAAAGCGTTTATCAAGAGTGATTCTCTTGAGTTTTCAAAAGTTTTTCTTTGAGTTTTTCACCTCCACATCTATCTTGTTTTCTCAAACAAGCTTGAGCTATTCATTGTTATATCCATCCTCTATACGATCCTTGTTTGTTAGAGTATTTGTTGATGATCAAGAGAAGTGATCACCAACTGTTCCATCTTTGTATTTGGAGGAGTTGTAGAGGTTGCGGTCTCGGCGAGCTTGCGAGTTCGCGTGTGTTGTTCTTGCAAGAACAAGTGAGGGACTTTCGGGTCTAAGAGTTCTTGAGAGAGCTTGTTGTAGGTGTTGCGATACTAATTGATCTTGCGGGATCGATTATAGTGGAAATCCTTCATAGTGTTAAAAGCGGGGACGTAGAGAAAGTGTGCTCGAACCTCGAAATAATTCTCCCGTATTTGCGATTGCTCATTTCTTTCTCTCACTTGTATTTTATATCTTGCATGCTATTATTGTTTATATCTATTACATGATATTTTCTTGTGCTTAATTGATATATGCTTGAGACTGTTTGCTCACACTTGTATTCAACCAAGAGAGCCATAATGGCAACTCAACTTTTAATCTAGAGGAATCTTGAGGAGATAGTCCAGAGCCCTTCACTAGGAATTCAGCTACACTCTTTGGTTATACTTTGTGTGTTTGCATAATAGTTTTGGTTTGCATAATTAGTTTTAATTTCGCATTAGTTTTGCATTTGATTAGCTTGTTACCTATTCACCCCCTCTAGGTGACTTACAGCATGTAGATAGTGATATCCTAATTGTTTAAATTTATATTGATGACATTATTTTTGGATCCACTAATAAAAAGCTTTATAAAGATTTTGAATCATGCATGAAGAACGAGTTTGAGATGTCTATGATGGGAGAGCTAAACTACTTCCTTGGACTCCAAGTCAAGTAAAGAGTGATGTGATTTTCATAAATCAAGCTAAGACACAAGAGAACTCATTAAGAGATTTGGGCTTGAAGATGCAAAGCTAAACAAGACTCCCATGGCCACTATAACAAAGCTTGACAAGGACTAACAAGGTATAAATATAGACATTAAACTTTATAAAAGTATGATTGGTAGTTTACTTTATTTAACGGCTAGTAGGCCGGATATTATGTTTAATGTGTGTCTATGTGCTAGATTTCAATCTTTTCCTAAAGAGTCCAACTTAATTGTGTTAAAACATATTATTAGATATCTTAAGGGCACTATTGGAATGTGCTTATGGTATCCAAAAATCAGATAATTTCTCATGACGAGTTATTCGGATACCGACTATGCCGGTTGTAGAGTGGATAGGAAAGCACTAGTGGTACTTGTCAATTTCGAGAAAATTTTCTTATTTCATGGTCTTCCAAGAAACAAAATTCTATGACTCTCTCAACCGTCGAGGCGGAGTATGTTGCGGCCGGGGCTTGTTGTGCACATGTCCTTTGGATTAAACATACTCTCATTGACTATAAGTTGTATTATGATCATATTAAAATATTTTATGATAATACTAATATTATTCATATGACCAAGAATGCAAATCAATATAGTAAGACCAAGCACATAGATATTCAATATCACTTTCTTAGATATCACTATGAGAAAGGCGATATTGAAATTGATTATGTTTTCACCGATTTTCAACTTGCGGACATTTTTACTAAACTACTTGATTATAATAGATTTTCATTCATTTGTGGTGAGTTAAATGTTTGTATTATGCAATCATAAGTTTTGAAACTATTTCATGTATTTTTAGATCATATATATATATATTTTAAATTAATCTCTCTTTTATGTTGATGTCGTTTTTCCTTTTTGATGCATGACAAAAAGGGGAGAGATATTTGAGTAATTAAGTTGTTGAGATATTTTAGTTATTAAGTTTCTTATTTTGGTTTGGTATTTTATGAACTTCATGTATATCCATTTTCATTACCATGCTTATATGCAACTCCATGATTCATTGCTTCCATTCATTGCATATTATTCTTGGAGGAAGGAGGATTGGAAGGATGGTAGGCTTTATATTTGTATATTATTCAAAATTGGTATCATTTTTATATATGCATATCTATGTGACTTGCTTATGTTGTCAAATCCATTTAAAGTCATAATATTTTCTTGTACTTGATAGATAGCATAATTTGAGGGGGAGCTTTTCCAAGTTCTTTCCTATCTTTTATTTTTTTTAAATAACTCATATGTTTTGTCATCATCAAAAGAGAGAGATTGTTGGCGCAAAGTTGCAATCACCGGTTTATAGTTTTGATGATAACAAAATGTATGTGGTTATTTAGTACTAATCAAGTTCAAGTGTTTAAATATATTTCGGGGTTCTAAAGGATTCAAGAAGTTTTCTTCTTCTAAAAGAAAGTGTTGAAGACTCAAGAATATTCAAGTACGGGATTTAAGCTCAAATCACTCGACGTCGCTAATGGAGAACCCCGCTTGAAGATCTTGTAGTCACCTAGACCTTATAAGATATTAGTTTGTTAAAGTGTAGAATATAGTTGTGATGCTCAAGAAATTACACACACAAAAATACACGATTTCAAAATACATGTTTGATAGTATTGGTATTTAGCATGTTTGGTTTTGATACATGTCTCGTAAATTTTTCAAAATTTTATATCAAGTTTAGAGCATGTATTTCATCACCTATATATTGCTATTTTACTTATAAATCAATACAAAATATTTTGAAAAATATTTGAAACTCAAAATTTTCATTAAAAATTGTTTCAGGCCAAGTCGGTCGACCGTACGGTCGACCGATGCCTATGGCAGGTCAAAACGGTCAACCGTCCAGTCGACCGGGCCTTTGGCCAAGGGTCGTGCACGTTTGTGCATGTTGTCAGTCGATCGCTAACCCTTGCGATCGACCGACTGAAAGACCCTTACTCTTGGTTTAGGTCGGTCGACCAGGTCAGTCGACCGATCTTTTATTTTTTTTCCTTGATCTACAGGGCGATCGACCAGTCCGGTCGACCGGAGCCAATGACTCTTTTCTCGATAAGCTGGAGGTTAACCGGTCGGTCAACCGACAGCCTACCAGATATCCATAACGGCTAGTTTTTGAATCTGTTTTGTTTTTAGTGGATTTCAACAAGCATTTTTGGTTTTCATGTATCTAAACACACCCCAAATGACCTGGTATGATTAATAAATGATATTTATCTATTACCTATATATATGGGTCATTGGTTTTTTTTTTTTACAGCACAAGTTTACATAAGTTTACAAGTTTTCAAGTTTGTTTCAAAAGAGAAACTTTTTGCTATCTTCCAATATTCAAGCTCTTTCTTTGCAAAGCTATTTTCAGTTGGTTTTAAAGTTCTTCTATTCTTTTTAATTAGATTTCTTCTCTCACTTAACTTCTTAAGCTACACTTCATATTCTACTGTATAGGAAATTATAAGAGAGAGTGTTTGTGATCTTGTTGGATCACCAAGAGCTTTGTAACCTCAATTGGCTTTGTGCTACCTCATGTGTAGAGGGTTAAGTGGTGGAGTTGTGAACTCCGGTCTTGTGTAGACTAAGTTGTAATTTCTTTGTGGAAGGTCCCTTTGTGGAAGATCCCTTAGAGGATAGTGAAATTCTTCATAGTGGTGAAGGCGGGGACGTAGAGCGGTGGCTCGAACCTTGGAACAAATCCTTTGTGTTTACATTTGCTTGTGTCTTGTTCTTTATTACCTTTTACTTTTCATACTTGTGCGGTTGTTCATTTTGCTTAATATCATTACTAGCATTTCATCCATCACTTTTATTATCAGTCTATACTCATCTCAATAAGGAGGCAATTGAGCACTTCAACTCATACTCTAGAGGAATAAAAGAGGAGAAGTTCTAGATCCCTTCACGAGAAATTCAGCTTCAATCCTTATTTTGAGTGACCGTCTTGCATCAATCATCATAAGTAGTCTTTAACTTGCATTTGATTAGCAAAATACCTATTCACCCCCCTCTAGGTGTATTTCAATAATCACACTCATCCTTAAACAATTCTTCAAGAAATATAGGCTCATCATCCACACATACATCCTCAAAATTATGATCTACATTCTTCAAAGTGGTTGTGTGTATCACCAAATCATATTTAAACAGTTCCTCCAAAAATATAGAATTATCATCAAAAATTATTCAATTGGTGGCTTATGGCAAGACATGGTGTCAAGCTCATGGATATCTTTAGCATCCTCAAACTCTTTAATTTGGTTTAAGTGAAATGATGAGGGCATAGATTCAAAAATTGTGTCAACAAATGGTGTGGACTCTTGCCGTATGTCCAATTGGTTCACTTGGTAGAACTGATAGAACTCTTGAGTTTAATCTGGAATTGGGTTTGAAGCAAGTTGATTAAGATAAGTCATTCTTATCAAAATACTTATCTATGCGAGCACTTGTCTCGATTATTTCTTTATTGATTTGACTGTTTTGAAGCATACAATGTTACATGATTTCTATGCTTTCCTTTATTATGCTCTGTAATTCCTTATGCTTATAATCAAATCCCCAAGATGGAAGTGATGGTTCAATGTAAGACCAATTTGATCGATATGATTGATCCTATAAATATTGAGGACAATTACAACCCTCTGAATTGAAGTTTGATGGATAGGGTTTGTTCGTAGGTCCTTGAAATGTATCGAATTGGTTTTGACCTAGTCCTAACAAATACCCTATTGAAGGACACTGTTCTGAAGGATGAGATGAATCATGACAGTGATGGCACCATATGAGAGGATGAGATGAAAAAGATGAAATAGTGGGTTGGTTGCAGTCATGAAAGCTCAGAGGTGAGGATGATAGATGAGAATGAGGAAATGACCTATCATGATAATAGTTGTAAAGATCTTGATTTGGATAGGCCATGAGAGGGAAGAATTCTAAAATGATGGAAGGGTAAAAGGATGGATGAAAATTGATTTTTTTATTTTTTATTTTATTATTATTATTCTTCTTATTGCTGCACACACAAATGACTCAACCAATCAATTTCAAATAATTTTTTTTCTTTATCTTGAACTTTATTTAAGGTAATCAATTTTTAATCACTAATCTTAAGAGAATAAATTCTCCCTAATTAGACAGCTCCTAAGTGAGTTGGACAGATTGTGGGCTGACCGGTTAAAATCGTCAAACAAGTCTGTTCTCCTCCCCAAGCTAGGCGCTTACTAATTTCAGCCACCCTTTCTTAGACAAGAAGTTCCTCAGTCCTTCCTCTAGGCCAGGCACCGCTGCAATGGCTAAGTCACCCTTTCTAAATAAGAAAGTCCTCACTTGCGAGCTTGAAAGTAATCACCGGAGTATTCCCACAATGGATCCACTTAATGAGCTCGAAATTCAAGTGGTCAAACTAATTGATTTTAAATTAGTCCAAGCTTGAAAAAAAACTTATATGCGATTGTGATTTTTGAGCCAGGGAACGGGTGATGAAATCCCGACCTTATATGAGGGAACAGCTCTTAAGATCTTTTTATGCAGAATGCACTAATGCAACACAAATAAGTCCAATCAAAAGTACTTCCAAATTCCCATTGGCAGGAGATTCGTGAGTAGAGTTAGAAAAATACCAACCTTTCCGACGACTCTGAAGCAAGCAATTTTGTTTGTTTTATGTATTTATTTATGCAAGCAATTAACAAGCAAGCAAACTCCTTCCTGTTGTGCAAATTTTCACTTTGTTCATAAAAAATCCCTGCAAAAAGACAATTTTGAATCGTAAGGATAGAAAAAAAAATAAAAATAAAATGATTTTTATGAATTTTAAAATTTTTAAATAAAAACTAGAAAAAGATTAATGTTGATTGTCAAAAACAGATTTTTCACAAGTTCCCGGCAACGGCGCCAAAATTTGTCCGCAGTTCGAAATTCATGAAGAAATCCATCGTTGTTTAAATCACATACAAGTTTTGAAAACCTAATCTTACTAGAAATTGTGTAGTGATAAGTTTAGTGGTCAAATCCACAGAGACTAATTCAATCTTGGTTTAAAAATATGAATTTAATCTTTAATCTAGTTGAGAAGTTCTTTAAAAAAGGTGTGATGATTGTTTTGAGAACTCAAGTCTTTAATGCATTAAAAATATGAAGAAAAAAATAAAAGAATACTAACCTTGTGTGAAGACTAAATATTTAAGGTGGTGAAGAAAGAAACTAAGAGATTGGGATGAAGAGAAGAGAAAAATGTAACCCGATGACTTTGTTCCTTGTCGTCGCCTTAACGTCTCCCTCCTCCGAATGATGTTGAAGACACAAAGAATTAACAAAAGAAAAGAAGCAAGAACATGTATAAGATTATTGATGAATTCATAAAATAAAACATGCAATTAAAAGAACAGAATCACATCAAAAAAATAAAGAGAAGAGTGGAGAAATCTTAAACTGAAAATTGTGCACGATCTTGTGGAAGAACTCTGAAATTCATTCATAAATAAATAGTACAAAACTCTTGATCTTCTCCAATCTCGTATTACAATACACAAATTCTCCTTTCTCAGTCTTTTCAGCCTTTATGGTGTCCATTTTATATCTCAGATACATGTATTTATAGGAGAAATGAGATAAGGATATGCATACGAAGATAGGAGAGCAAACATCCCCCTAATTCAAAAGAACTACCATGAAAACATGGCTTGGGCCACGTTTCTGCGGCCAGATCTTGGCCATTAGGCCAGGGTCTGGGGTCTCGTCCGTTGAATTTTACTTTATCCTTTTATCGTCAGCGAAACTGATACGGTCTTCTTCTAATCCGTTTTCCTTTAAATTTAGATGATATTATCTCATCTGATGTGCCCGATCTTCAGATAAGATTACTTTTAAAACCTTTGAATTTGAATCAATCCATGTTGATTTAAACTTTTAGATTTAATTGGATAGGATTTGTGCTTGTCTTCTCTCTATCGTATCCTACATGAATTTAGACATTAAGACAAGTGAGTTGTAGAAATTATTACAGAATAAATGTAGGAGTGCAATAACAATTATGCAATATATGTATCAAAATACCTTAATCGAAGATCAAATTGCATCATTCGGATTGAAGAAGAGGGGAGAGAAGATGAAATTGCCCAGTGATCGAGCTCGCCCTGATAAACGAGGGGAGAAAGATCAAAATGCCTTGTGATCCAGGGGACAAAGATCGCCTTGATGAACTCACCTGGTGGTCAAACTCGCCTTGATGAACAAGGGAAGAGAGATCATCCTGATGAACGAAGGAAGAGAGCGATTGCCTTGATGAACAAGGGGAAAGAGAGAGATCGAACTTGCTTTGATCGAAGAATAAAGGGAGAAAGACAGATGATCTGAAAATAGAACACAAAAGAGCCACCACTTTTTATTATGTCACAGCGTTTTCAATGCAAATCGCCATTAAACGTGCTTCGTTTATTTTCAAAATTGTACTAATGTCAGCATTTACGGTTGTTCTTAAGTTTTACGACGGTTATTTTAGTAACAGCCGTAAAAGATCAAAAGGCAAAATTACATATTTTTTCATCAAATTTCAAAATTGCCACTGCCTTTTGATGCACGTCGGTTGTGACTCAAACTGATCTGAAATAGGCGACGTGGAAGCCTATGGTGGTATGTCTTTCTGTGGTTATGTTTATCTACTAGTGGCTGAGTTTTTTGTTGTGGTCAGGATAATTCTCGAAAGTGTAGTCATGATCGAATCAATCACACCATTGACCAATGTTGGGAGTTGCATGCCAAACCTTCCTGGCCTCGTCAAGCTGCTTATAATTTGTCTAGAATTGTTGGATCATCTACTACACATGACTCTAATACGCTTAGCACTTCCACTGATGAATCTGTGACTCTATCAAAATATGAGTATAATTCTCTGCTTCAAAGGATGCATTCAGTCTCTACTTCTGACAATGCTCTGACTTGACACATTCAGGTATTTCTTGCTTAGTAAATTTATTACCTTCATATTGATCATTGATTCTGGTGCATCAACCCACATGACTAGTAAATCCATAGCCTTTTCCACTTTTCACACAACATCTTTTGCCCCTTGTATAGTTTTTACTGATGGTAGTTCCAAATGTAGTATTGACACTTTCAATCTTACTTCTTCTCTCACACTCACTGATGTTAATTATATTCCATATGTTCTATTTAATCTTGTATCGTGAGTCATTTGATTAAAGCTCTTTAGTGTTCTATAATTTTTTTCTACTTCATCATGTACTGTTCAGGACCTTCAGACGAAGAAGGTGATTAGTGAGGGGTATGAGCAAGATAGTCTATATTATCTTCAATGCAGTGATCGACCTAAAGTAGACGCTTCTGCTCTAGCGTGCATGAGTCTATGATCCAGTGACATATATGTTTAGGTCATGCATCTTTAAATCTATTAAATTATTATTTTCTTTTGTTAGCACTGTCTCTAAATTACAGTGTGGGTCATGTCAGTTTGGTAAATATCATAGAACTTATTTTTCGTATAGGGTAGTTAATCGTTGTAGTTATCCATTTAAAGTTGTTCATACTGAATTTGGTGTCCTACTCGAGTTAAAAGTGTGTATGATTTTTGTTATTTTGTAATTTTTATTGATGATTATTCTCGTATAACTTAGTTACTTTTAATGAAAGATCGCTATGAAATTCTTTTTATTTTTCAATGATGCCATAAAGAGATTAATACTCAATTTAATTATTAGCTTAAAATTTTAAGATCTGATAATACTTTGGAATATGTGCAACATCCTCTTCAAGATTATTGTTTGTTTTCTTATGGTAAAATTCATCAAATTTCGCATACTTATACACCTTAACAGAATGGTGTTACTGAAAAAATCGTCATTTACTTGACATTGCTAGAACATAATGGTTCATATGGATGTTCTCAAGTGTTTTTGGGCTGACGCATTCCGTACCGCTTGATACTTAATTAATAGGTTTTCTTTTTTCGTTTTAATGAGAAAAGCCCATTCTCAGTTTTTTCATTTTGAAAAATAACTGTTTGATTTACCTCCAAAGTTTTCTGGGTACGCATGTTTTGTTCAAATTCTCAAAAAGGACATCATAAGTTAGATTCTTGAGCAATTCGTTGTGTATTTTTAGGATCTTCTTGGACAAAAAAAAGAATATCGATGTTGAAATTCCATCAACAGGAAGTATGTAATTTGTACAGATGTCAATTTCTTTGAAAGCACACCTTTGTTTTCAGCCTCTCTGAATTTCGCTACAACTCTTTCGACCACTTATGTTATTCTTCCTGTACCACTAGAACACTAGCCTCTACTTCAAGTTGATCAATAAGCGTATGAAGCTTAATGCTGATCTTGATGGCTTATCCCCTCATCAGTCAACTGCTTCCGCTGAAGTTTCTGAGCTTCCCATACCTCTTTAAAAAAGTACTCATTCTTACACTCGACATCCTATAAATAAAGTGTTATCTTTCTCTCATTTATCTCCTACATACTTTAGTTTTGTAACCAAATTGTCTTCAGTGTCTCTCTCCAAATCGTATCATTATGTTATTTGGATCCTGAATAAAAAAGTGCTATGGATGAAGAGATGACTATTTTGTGTGCTAATGAAACTTAAGAATTAACTTCCTCACCACCAGAAAAATAAACTGTTAGATGTTGATGGGTATACTGAAATCACCTAGAGGGGGGTGAATACGTGATATGGCTAATCTAGAAACTAAATGTGGAAGCTAAAACAAATTTGTAACACACTTAATACAACCAACAAGTGTAGCCGAATTTCCCGTGAAGGGCTCTGGACTAACTCCTCTTGATCCCCTAGATAAGGGTTGAGGTGCTATATGAAGCTCTTGTGGTTAAGTATAAGTGAGGCACACACAAGCAAACCAAGCATATAATATGACTATGCAATGTGAATATATGCAAGGCACAACACAAGCAATATATGATATGAATGAATGAATGATGCTTTGCACAAATAAAAGAGAGAGAGAGTGTGGGAGAGACAATGGATCAAACACAAACACAAAGATATGTTTCGAGGTTCGAGCCCCTAGCTCTACGTCCCCGCCTTCACCGAGAAGGATTTTCAATCCACTAAAGGAGTACCGAACTCCTCTCTCAACCTTACAATGCCACTGAGGCAATACAACCACAATCCACCTCTACCGAAGAGGGATAAGGCCCGTAGCCAACAACCAAACTCCACCTCTCACTAGAGGGAGCAAACCAACAATCTCAACCTCTACCAAAGAGGGAGCAAACCAATCACCCGATCAACCTCTACCAAAGAGGGATACAACAAAAGTAAGGGTGTTTACAACTTGGTGGTATCTTTCAACCACAAACAATCTCTTTTTCCACAAAACAAAGATCCTAAATAGATAGGATAGGAGATAAGCTCAAGTGTGGAAAAACTAGAGTTTGGAAAATAAAAACTCAAAGAAAACACTTGGGAAAACTCTTTGTAAATGATAGATTTGAAGAACAAAACAAATCTCCCAAATTTCTATTTTCTTTGATTTTCTCAAACCCTAAAACACAAAACCAAATTTGAAGTTTAAAGCCCAAAAACACTTTTGAAAACTTAGAAATAAACTCTGGAGAAACACTATTTTTTCTTTCTTAAAAGTCTTATCAAAAACCCCAAGAGATGAGGCTTAAATAGCCTCTTCCCAAAAACTAGCCGTTTGGCTGTTTCTGACAGCCAGACAACTGGCGGTCGACCACCCGGTCGACCGCCAACGGTCATAAATATGACCGTTGGGGCATCCCGGTCGACTGCCCGGTCGACCGCCCAGATACAGAGAGCAAAGCTCTCTGGTCCGGTCGACCGACGGGTCGACCGGCCCATGTGTCTACCAGACGTGCACAAGGCTGTGCACGTCGGTCGATCGCCCGGTCGACCGGCCCTTGGTTCGGGCGACCGTGCGGTCGGCCGACCTGGCCTGTCAGCCACTGTTCTGGGTCAGAAACTGGGTCAGAAAAATATGTTAAAATATTTCTTAAAATTCTTATAAGTCTTCTAAAAATACACAAAAATAGTTTTATCATTTTGCATTGATATATAAACATGTGATAAAAATTTCAACTCAAATATCAAGCAATTTGAAACATTTTTGTGTCTTATAATTTTTACCAAAAACCAAAAACTGTATTTTACCAAACTTGGATTTTTCAATAGGAAATCTGATTTTTCCTAAAGCTCATGAATAGACATATCAAAATAAGTTTGTCTAAGATATGAAGCATTTATGTATATAGAGTACATCTAATATACATAAAAATAAAGTAAACTTGTTTTGATCTAAACTATTCATGAAAACCAAAATCCATAAAACGTGTGTGTTGTGCACTTGAGCATATCAACTATTCTTATCTTTACAAATGGATCTAAAACACACTAAACTCTATGATACCTAAGTCTTCTTGACGATCTTCATCTTCAAGTTGACTTGGTCCAAACTGTGATCCACGAGCTAGACTCCAATGAGTGAAGGTATGATCTTGATGCTCGGGCTCTGGAATCACCATGTGAAGGCTTCAAACTCATCTTGTTGAAGCAATCACCAACTAATATCTTGCTAAATGATCTGAAACTAAAATCACAAGATTATTAGTAAACATAACTACATGAGTTAATCATCATCAAAACTAGAGTGGAAGGCCTCTGGGCCAACATATACATGGTCAAATTTATCTCCAATGGACAGATTGAACGCTTGAAGGTACAATTGGTTGTCATGGGATACATACAGACTTATGGTGTTGATTATTTTGAGACTTTCACCCTGATAGCTCGTCTGCATTCTGTTTGTATTCTTTTATCAGTTGCGGTGGTGAAGCAATGGCTTTGTATCAATTAGATATTAAAAATGCATTCTTAAATGACAATCTTCAAGAGGAGGTGTATATACTTCAGCTCCCTCGTTAAGAGGTTCAGGGGAAGATGGACAAGGTATGCAAACTCAAAAAAGCTATCTACGATTTGAAACAATATCCATGAGAATGGTTTGACAAATTTAGTACTGTTATTGCATATTATGGATTGAGACGGAACTTCTCTGATCACTCTATATTTGTAAGACATTCTTTTGCCGCTACTATTATTCTTGCAGTTTATGTTATTGATATTGTTATCACTGGAGATGATTATCAAGGTATTATTCAGTTGAAAGTTTATTTGAATTCTCATTTACATATAAGGGGCCTTGGTCTCTTTTGGTATTTTTTAGAGATCGAGGTTGCTTGTTCTCCGAAATGTCTTTCTTTGTCTCAAAGAAAATACTTCGCTAATTTTTTGGAAGAAACTGGTACATTAGGATTTAAACCTATTGATACTCCTATGGATCTTAATATTCGTTTTGATCAAAATTTAGGAGCGCCACTTGTTGATTCTGGAAAGTATAGACAATTGATTGGTATACTAATTTACTTAAATGTCACTCGACCTGATATTATATTTGTTGTGGGTGTGTTAAGTTTTTTATACAGAGTCCGTATTAGCTTCTTTAGACTATTGCTTATCGTATCTTACGGTATTTTAAAGGGACTTTAGGCAAATGGTTACATTATTGTCTTTCCCTGCATTTGGATATTATGAGATATTCTGATGTTGATTGGGCTGGTGATCTTATTGATTGTCATTCTACTACTTGTTATTATACTTGCAGGCAATTTGGTGATAATGGCAATGTAAAAACAAGTATTGTTGCTTGGTATAGTGCTGAGGCTGAGTTATAGAGCCATGGCTTATGTAGCTTGTGAATTGATGTGGATTCAATCTCTCTTTTCTAAAATAAGTGTCCTCTACAATAAGCTAATGATAACGTATTATGATAATCAATGGCTATGTATATTGCTAATAATCCTACTTTTCATGAGTGAACGAAGTATATTGAAGTCGATGCCACTTTATCAGAGGCATGGTGATGACACATCGGATAGTCACTTCGTTCATCACATCGAGCTGTCAACTTGGAGATTCTTCACTAAAGTCTTATCTAGAGAAAGTTTTTAAATTTTGTAGCAAGCTGAGCATGATTGATATCTATTCTCTAGTTTGAGGAGGAATATTAGAATAGAAATATGATTTTTCTTTTCTTTATTTTGGATTCTTTTACTCTAGATAGGACATTATGTATTCTCCTAGTCCTATTAGAACATGTATTTCTTTTCCCTATAACTAAATGATTATACACTAATTGAGGGTATATGGTCTTCTCTTCTTTTTTTCACCGCAACAAATATTATGTTCTTCTTGAAAGGGGCATGTTCTGCACGTCCCCAAGTCCTCCAAATTGGAGGCCTTTAAGGGAGATAAAGAACATACACCTTAATTTGCATGTCTTCATGCCATTGAGAACCCTCTCTCTCTCTCTCTCTCTCTCTCTCCCTCTCCCCCCCTCTCATTCTCTGTGTTGTGTAATACTACGAGTTTGTTGTTATTAGGACAACCTATCGATAAGTATTTATAGGCATCCTTAATGTGCTTAAAATGTAGTTGACAAAAATCTATGATAAGATCATAAGAATGCCTAAATTCCACTCAATTTCAACTCCACTTGTGTCTAGCTTTTCATTATAAAAAAAGTGAAGAATATATCTTATATTCTTATTTTCTCTTATTAGTTTTCATGGTAAGTCTGTCTTCAGATATATTCTTAACATACTATTAGTTTTATCTGTCAATTGGTTTTATCTTTTATTTTTGTTCTCTGTTAGGGTTCCATTCATCTTAAAAGAGAAATAAGATTAGTGTAATCTTACTAAACAGCTCCCCTAGTTGAAGAGGCACAAGAATACTCATTTGAGGATCAATCCTTTGCCCTTTTGTTTGATCGAATGTATATCAATACTATATAACAATTCTTCATGGGAATCAAATAGAACTAGTTGTTGAATTAAGACATTGAATTTGTGCAAAGAATACCCATAAGCAAACCAACATAAGCATACATTCTAGATGATTTCAGTTTCGGTTGTTTGAGGATGGTTCTGTTAGATTTACAAAAGGTAAATCTTCATTGACTCTAAATAACCATATATTTATTGACTATTAAGAGAACTACAAAATAGGAGGAACATGAATTCATGAGAATACACGTATTCTAATTATATAGACCATACAAAAACCAATCTTAATCATGCTATGACTCCAAATACTACTAGAATTCAAAAGACTTCAAATACTATTTCTATAATATTATACCTATTATATCTAATATTCGCCCTCAAATTCAAGATGGTACAGACATCGAGAATTTTCCCAACAAAACTGAAAGACACACTAGTACATAAATAGGATAAAACGTCGCCCTTTTTACGTCGGTTACAACCACACCCAATGCGAAACAAATTGTGGTGGCAATTTTGTAAATAAAATGAGTATTTGAAGCTTCCTTGTTTTTTCAAATAAAAAAAAAAGAAAACCAGTACATGTCGGTTATTTACGTAACCGACGTGTATTATATTTTTCCATATCGGTTCCTTAACTAACCGATGCATAATTCTATATACTCCATGGCGGTTCTTGCCTGGAACTGACATGAAGAATTATTCGTGTCGGTTCTGATAAAAAACCAAGGTAAAATACTATATCACAAATCGAGCAACGATATTTTACCCTAATCCTGCCCTCTTTAGTGTACTTTTTTTTCGTTTTCTCTCAATTTCTCTACTCTCAAACCCTAAATACTGTTCATATTCTCGGGCACGGAGGCAGTGGAGGCGCTGGTGCCGACGATGGTTACGGTGGCGGTGTCATCACTGAGCCAATGGTTCTTCATCGGTGGTGAGTTTGATCTCCACCATCCTTCTTTTCTTCTTCTTTTTTTACCTATTGGTGTTTGTGGTGGTGGGGTGTGTGTGTATGTGTGTTGTGGTGGTGGTGGTGTAGGTTTGTTGGTGCTTGTGTGTGCATGTGGTGTTTGTGTGTATGTGTGATGTGTGTGTGTGTGTAGGTCGTGCTAGATTTTAGTGCATATGTGTGTAGTGGTTGATCGGTTGCAAAACCGAGCAATTCCAAACACTAATAAAGATGAGAAATAAAAATAGAAGTCACATGTGATTGGAAATACCGTGTAGCCTAAGGCTTACGGGTCATGTCCACGGGGAGAGATGTGACGAAAGCATTTTGGTGTGTTCATTTAGGAAAGAAGTATTAGTGTCGGTTCTTTTTTCAAAGAAGATGAAAAGAGAAAGTTGTGGTTGGAATTGTGGTTGTTTTGAAAGAGAATTTGTTGGATTTTTATAAGGAATTAAATTCGAGCTCACTAATCATATACTTACTATATTTTAATTCTTTTGAAAGTTTTATAGTCTCAAATGATCAAAGGCTAAGTTTTAATCTAGACAATTGAAAGTGTTCAAGCAAAGGACATAAGATTTGTTTTGGAAATCTTAACTTGTTTTAAAAAACAATCCTTTGAATATTAAACCATCAAGTTGGAGTAATAAGTATGGAATAAAGATGATTTTTAAAAAGTTTTATATTAGCTTTAAGATCCAAGATCCCATGCTTATGTGCCTTCAAGTACACTTGCAAAGGCAAGACTTGTACTTAGACATGCAAGTGAATCAACTGGGTTTTAAAAGTCGATCAAAGGAACAAAATATAGCAAGTGGATTACTTAGCCCAGAAATAGAGAAATTAGCTACTCATGAATAATATAAAATAAGCAATGGAATTGCAATATAACATACCAGGATTTGAAGATTGAAAAAAGCCTTGAAAATTTATTGATGTCATTTCAGTTTGGATTACAATCACTCACTCACTCTCTCTCATTATGGACTAAAAATGAAAATTACAAATCTTAACTAATAAATTTCTAATCTTAAAATGAAAACCTAAACTCTAAGCTTCTAGTGCCCCCTTTCTGCTCTGAGTAGCAAGGTATTTATAGGAGAAGAGGAAGGGATAAAGCGTGCGTGAGGATAAGATCCAAAATTCTGATCCAATTGCCATAACCAAGCCAAGGACACGCAACTTTTGCCGCGTTTCCGCGGCAAAGTATGGGCCGTTGGATTGGCGCTTTGGGCGCACGCTCCCTCCATTTGTGATAGATCAGTTATATTAGATTAGATCTTCAGTTGATTTGCTTTAGATAGAATCTTATCTCTAATTAATCCAGATTAATTAGGATAAATTGGTCCAAATCTCTTCTTTCTCCATTAATTACACCTGCCCACCACCAGACATTAAAACCATTAAATAAAAACATTTTGAGCAATAATAAATATGAAAATATGATATTAAATATGCAATGCACATGTACGATCATACCCCCACACTTATCTTTTGCTCGTCCTCGAGCAAATCAGAAAGCCTTAGGAGATTATTAAGCCACTGTTGCAGGCTACGCGATTGCATTGAATATATGCAACAAGCTGTTAAACCTCTAAGTTACCTCTAAAGAACGAGTTTTGTCTTGTGAGGATTTCCAGTGAATTACATCCACAAAATCCAAAAAAGAAAAGAAAAAATATTAGTGTTTTTGAAAATTCCTTTTTAAAGATAGAAGAAATATTTGACAGACTTTTGTAAAAAGAAAACTTAAGTAATTTATAAGTCATAAGTTCACCAAATAGTTCATTCAACTCTCCATTTAAAAACTCAAAATCATTAAATATAAGGGTTAAAATAGTATTTCTCACTTAACTTATTATTTTACTTTAAGTTATATGCATCTTGTGATCGTGAAATTTTTGACTAAGGGTTCTTCAACTCTAACTCTTATGCCTTATTTTTTCTTATTTTAGCTGTAATATCCCTTAGTTTTACCAGGCTTTCTAATTTGCCCGTATAACGCTAAACCGGACAGTTTTAGGGCACCAGGTGAGAAGACACCCCTAGAATTTAAGGACTCAAGCAAAAAAGGCCACAAAACTAGGAGTTTTATTTATATATAGACCACCTTTAGACATGAATACTTATGCTTCATGAGGCACAAATACCCAGCTTAATTAGAGGATTTTTAATATATATATATATATATATGTTGTTTTTTCTTTCATTTCTTTCTTTTTTTTATAAGACATAAGAATTTTTGTTGTTGAACCCTAAGTGTGTAAGTATATAAAGGATACATATTTCATCAAGGTAAAAATCAAGACTAAATAACTTTTCCAATTTTTCTTCCTAAACCTAGAAATCAAACAAACAATCTTCTATTGACCAATTATAAGAACTCCGAATTTTGATTCTCTTACTCCTTAAAATTAACTTATTTTTCCAACAAAAATGGATCAAAATATTTTTTCCTCACTTTAAAAAGGGATTTTGTTTTATTTCTTTTTTTAATCATGTTAAATGTTAGTGTAGGCTGTCTAAAAATCACCAAGACAAGCCACCAAAACACAGAGATCCAAGATCCAGGCGCAAGGCTAAATGTGACAATCAAGACGCGAGAGATAGCCCGCGTCTCAGCATCAAGGCGCGTCAGCCCGAAGCCCGCGTCTCAGCATCAAGGCGCGTCGGCCCGAAGCCCGCGTCTCAGCATTAAGGCGCGTCGGCCCGAAGCCCGCGTCTCAGCATCAAGACGCGTCGGCTCGACACCCACGTCTCGGTTGCAACTACCCCGATTATGGCGCCATCCACCGCCCATGTAGCGGGGAAGTTGGCCCTCATCGTGGAGCACTTTTAGGGGGCACGATCACCCCCTAAAAACCCTATAAATAGTCCCGTCACTATTAAAAAAAGAGGATTGAACGTCGACAATTAAGGACGACAATCAAAGGAAGAGAAACAACAACAACAAAGAGAGAGGACGTCGACGATTATCTGGCAAAGGAGAGATCATCGACAGAGAGAGAGAAACCCTTCAGCGAGCTTACTGAGTACTAGCCGCTCTTCGCCTACCTCCTCTTCTAGAGTTTTGGTAGACGGAGCTGAGTTACTCCCTCTACCGACCGAAGAGAAGATCCCCGACGGTCCGAACAGTCATCCGGTCAACGGAGAACAAGATTCACTCTCCACCGCCACACGAAGAACCCAGCACTAAACAAAGGGGGAATTCAAGATTCAATATTCCCTCTCCCTTGTAACTGGAAGATTAAGCCGGCTGTAATCTTTTCCATCTGATTCCAGGAAACGTTACGCCAGCCAACCCCTCTCCGTGTCAAACAAGAGATGGCGACTCCGCTGGGGACTACTTTCGTCACTGACGAACAGATCGTGGCGCAGGATGATGTTCTCCGTAAGGGGAAGATGGTCGAAACACTCGTTGTCGAGTTCGACCAGGCGAAGTATGAAGAGTTCCTCTCTTCTGGCTCCAAGAGCCCAAAGACCCGCGTCTGCCGCAGGGTCTCAACTGAGAAGCTACCCGAAGCCCAATCTGAGGCTCTGCCGGGTGCCGATGCCCACTGTGCCAAGACAAGTTCACGCGCCAACACCTCCCAGAAGGCCCGCGTGACCTCCGGCACTGCTGTTGCGATCAACCGCGTCGCACAGAACACACGCGCCAACGCCTCCCAGAAGGCCCGCGTGGTCCCAGGCACCACTGCTGCTGCGATCAACTGCGTCGCGCAGAATACCCGCGTCAACGTCTCTCAGGAGACCCGCGTGGTGAACACTCTTGGTTCTATAAACCAGGATGTTGTTGGTTTCTCTCCACCTCCTCGACGCAATCGGAATGCTGAGCGTCGACAGAGGAGACGCGCGCGTCAACTCCAAGTCGGAACCGTTGGTTGTCTGACTGGGGGTGGACGCGGCGTACAATCTGATGCCTTGCCCGCACCTCGTCCAGTGCGTGAGGTCCGCGTTTGGCGACCCAAACGCGAGACCCCTCAAGTTGAGTCCTCTGAGGACCAACTCATCAAACGCCAGGGTGAAACCTCCGCGTCTTTTCAAACGCAGGAAGTACGCACTCATAGGCGTGGGGCCCAGCAGCCCACTCTCTCTCAAGCAACTCTGCCTAAACGCATCAGGCAGCAACGCGAGACTCGCGCGCGTCATACAGCCGCGTCATGAGAGCCGCGTCCCTGAAGTCTGCGTCCAGGCTGAACAGCACATGACTGTCTCCCGTCTTCGACGTTGCGAGACCAGTCTCTTTAATCCCCCTCCCACGGATTTGAGGGATTATTTGACAAGGAAAAGAAGTGCCAATCAAGCCACTTCGTCATGCTGCTGTCAGCAACTCATCCATATGCTCTCTGGATGCCATTATGGATCAGGCGTGCACCAGCAGTCCTTAATCAGACAGCTGACCCTGATTCCCCCGTCAGCCAAAAGAAGACGCTCCCACAGGAGGAGAACCTTCTCAGATGTTGAATACCCGGAGCTTACTGCAAACATGACTAGCAGAAGCAAGGGAAAACAACCAATGGTCAACTCAGAGGAATCTGACTCTGAGCCGGAAGGGGTGTATCAACACACTCGCACCCGGACAGGGGCCATTCCCCCAGTTGACTATAATGCCTTAGCCCGCGGCATTAGAATGGGTGATTCTCACTCCGCTATAGTGGAGTCGCAGGCTTCAAACTCTTCCGTCGAGAAGGAGGCTTCCGTCTACATGGCAGACACTCCTGAGGAGACGGCCAGGCGTTTAGAACAGACGCAGAAGCACCAGATGGATATAATCGCCTCTCAACAGAGATCCATTGACTCCCTTAAGCATATGCTTGAGAAATTTCTTGAAGAAAGAGCGAGATCTCCTCCTAGACGACCGAAGGGGAAAGGGAGAAAGGGAGGAAGCCCACCCTCCGAATCTTCCGACGAGACACGACGATCTACCTCGGATGTGTCCAAGCCCTCGTCGCAGGCAAGAAGCGACCAAGACCAGGAGAAGACTCATGCTAAGAGGATGAGTCAATTGGAACGACGCCTCGAGGCCCTTGCCAATCGCAAGGACCTCCAAGAAGCTGGAGTGGTCCGGCCCTATCCGGCTGAGTGGGACTTAGTCCCATACCCTCCTAAGTTCAAGGCTCCAACCCTCCAAGCATTCGACGGGAAGGGGTCACCCAATCAGCACATCTACTACTTCAAATCCCAGACCGGGAATGTGGTAGATAATGACGCCATCCTGGCGCGACTGTTCATCGGCACCCTGAAAGGGTTGGCTTTTGAGTGGTTTATGAAGCTCCCGGAGGGTTCTATCAAGAACTGGGAGGATCTAGAGAAGCTGTTCTTGACACGCTTCTTCGAAGATGACTCCGAAGTCACAATGCCCACCCTTTTAGCTACCAAACAGCGGAGAGGGGAGTCCGTCAAATCTTTCGTGGAAAGATTTCGGAACACGGCACTCCGGTGCCCAAGCGGTATGACCCAGGCCACCCTGGTGGAAACATGCCGCCACAATCTCCAAACCTCACTCCTTGCTCAAATAGGAGTTGCTGAAAGCCGCACCTGGAAGCAGTTAGTCCAACAAGGTGAACAGGCTGAGGAGATTGTTGCCCGTGTCAAGGCAGAGGAAGGCAAGCTGCGGCCGGAAAGGTCGACAAGGCGTGCACCGACACCAGACACCTCCCTCCAGACGAAGCGGAAGGATAATTTGGCGACGGAGACCAAATCTCCCACCAAACCTCAAACAGGCAGGGCAAGTGGCTCTTCAAGCCAGCCACGCCCCAACAAGCAGTATTCCTTCAAGGAGGAACACGTCGATTCGCTCTTCAAGCTACTCAACAAGAGCAATCGACTGAAGCTCCCTGAAATTAGACGCCCGGAGGAAGTCGGCAAGACCGACAATCCCAACTACTGCATGTACCACAGGATGTTGGGACATCCTACCAAAAGCTGCTACGTCTTCAAGGACATTCTTCAGGCTTTGATTGACGCGGAGGTGCTCAAGCTCCGACCAGAGCAGAAGAAGGTCACGGCCAATGTAACGTCGGTTCTCCAGTTCGGGAGACAACCTCCAACGCCTGCGGGGGTAACTCCTATTCCAAGGGGAGAATTAAGAGTGGTCAACACAGACCCTCACCAGCAGCAGGAGAAGGGCTTGGTAGCCGTCCCTACACCTCAGGGGGAAACCATGTGGGTCCACCCTGACCTCGTCGATGAACAACAATGGACTACTGTAACCAACAGGAAGTCCAAAGGCAAGGCAAAAGCTTCGTCCTGCCATGTGGTATGTGCTTCCTCCCGAGAAGCAGAGGATGATGTTCCCTCGCTGACTGATTCAGAAGAGGAAACAATAGTCCTGGCCGCAGAGCCCAGCCAACCGATGGCGGGGACCCGTTCAGGACAGGCATACTTGAAGCAGTACGGCGAGACGGCAGCGGCTTCTCCGCAACCAGCCGTAGAATCAGCCAAGCCCTGCAAAGCCACCTGTGGCAAAGCAGAAGGAGACTCGATTCTCTCGAGCCCTTCCAAAAGGTGCAGCAGAAGGATCCTCGACACCTTACCACTTCGATGTCTTGGCTCAACTAGCCAACATCCCGGCACGCATCACCTTGTATGAACTCCTGAGGCTATCAAAGTCAACCAGAGAGGCTCTGCAAGAAGCTCTGGCGAATGCTGAGGCCTTCGTGACCCAGGTGCCGAAGGAGGAAGATGTAGAGGACTGCCTCCACACTTCCCAGAATGCCCCCTGCATCACCTTCACGGCAGATGATATGCAGGTGAAAGGGAAACATGATCGACCCCTGTACTTCACAGGTTACATCGGATCATCTGAGGTGAACCGCATTCAGGTAGATCCAGGGTCCGCATTGAGCATTATGCCCCGCCGAGTCATGCAACACCTCGGCATCCCTACTCACCGTCTGAGCCCTACACAGACGACCATCTACGGGTTCAATGCCAACGGCACCCGTCCAATGGGGAAGATCAAGCTCAAGTGCCAGATTGGGAGCCTCAAGTCGGAGGTGACATGCTATGTCATCGACGCCGACACTTCCTACAATCTGCTGCTAGGACGACCATGGATCCACCGCAACTCCATCGTTCCCTCCACTCTTCACCAAGTCATGAAATACATTGACGCGAGTGGGAAGGTGCAAACGTTGGTTGCCGAAAGGTATCCGTTCAAGGGAGTCGAGAATTATTTCACGGATTCCCTTTTATATCAGGATCCGGTGGACGAAACCCCGCAACTGGAGGCGCCAGACTCTGGTAATGAGGCTGACACTGAGCCCGAGCAAGAAAAGTGCCTGTGGGAGTTAAAACCACTTGTAAAGAGCACTAATAAGCTCGATGTTGATAATACCACCGACGATGCAGGCGGTTGGTATATTAATGAGAATCTAGACTTTGAATATTTTTCTGCGTGTGCATCCGATTCTATACCGTCGGATACTACTACCGACGTAGACGATGACATCTGGTCGGCAATGGATGCTTTGACATCATTGCATGTACCAGTAAAATCATCTTTCGGGACATACCAGGATAATGGCGATGCGCAGGAGTCTATATTCTTGGTTCCGGCAAGACGAAAAGGCCAAAGACCAATACTTTTTGGGCGAATCTCGTCTGAACCAATGCCCCGCGAAGAATCAGAAAGCGAGGAGGAATCCCCTCAGCTCGACCATTATGAATCGAAAGCACTCAGAATGATGAAGCAAATGGGGTACGATATAACCAACAAGCCCGGGTTGAACTTCGGCAAAGGAAGGAGGACGCTACTTCGATCCTTTGTGCCAAAAGGGAAGGCCCCCGATTATTATCATCGGACGCGCAGGGGGTTGGGCTATGTATCAACTCCGGTCCCATCAGCCTCTGATTCTCAAGAATCGTCGAGCAACGATTGCTCTTCAGACACGTCATCATGGGAGTCAGATGTCAGTGTCGGCAACATCTTCAAAGGGCTTTCAGTAAACATGGTTTCAACAGGCCATCTGGAAGATGAAGTTGAAGAAATGATCCAACCTGATACAGATCCTTGGATCAAGCATTTAAATGCTCTTTGGGATATCCGCTTTGAACAGCGTGAGCCACCCACAGATGACAAGGTTGTTCAGATCAACCTAGGAGATGAGACCAACCCCAAGCCCATCTTCATAAGTGACGGCCTGTCGCCTCCAGAGAAGAAGGATTTAATATCTCTTGTACAAGAGTATATAGATGTCTTCGCCTGGAATTATGAGGACATGCCTGGACTTGATCCTCAAGTGGCTATGCATCGCCTCAACATCAATCCGGACATGAAGCCTGTTAAACAACAGCAGCGACGGTTCCGTCCAGAGATAATGGAGGCAATTCAATCAGAAGTCAGAAAGCTCATCGATTCTGGCTTCATCCGGGAAGAACAACATCCCGACTGGGTAGCCAACATCGTCCCCGTCGCCAAGAAGAATGGGAAGATCCGGATCTGCATCGACTTCCGTGATCTAAACGAGGCCTGCCCCAAAGACGAATTCCCATTGCCAATCACAGATGTCATGATTGACAATACTTGTGGATTCGAGCGAATGTCCTTTATGGACGGGTTCTCAGGATACAATCAAATCAAGATGTATCCCGATGACGAAAAGCATACCTCCTTCAGGACTCCTCTAGGGGTATATTGTTACACCGTCATGCCCTTCGGACTGAAAAATGCAGGGGCAACATACCAAAGGGCCATGAACGCCATTTTCCATCAGCAAATGCGGAAAACGGTGGAATGCTATGTCGATGACATCGCGGTGAAGAGTCGCACTAAAGGTGATCACATAGCAGACCTGAAGGTGGTCTTCGACATCATGCGGGCTCATCAATTGAAGATGAACCCCACCAAATCCTTCCTGGGGGTAGCCAGTGGCAAATTCCTAGGATTTGTTGTGACTTCCACAGGAATCTATTTGGATCCAGAGAAAGTCCGCGCTATCCAAGAGATGCAACCCCCCAGAAGCCTCAAGGAGCTCAGGGGATTACAAGGACGATTGGCGTACATCCGCAGGTTCATATCAAACCTTTCCGGGAGATGCCAACCCTTCGCCAAGCTGATGAAAAAGGGTGTTTCATTCATTTGGGACGACGCTTGTCAAAAAGCATTTGAGGAGATCAAACACTACCTCACCCAACCACCAGTCCTTGCAGCTCCGGTGTCCGAAAGCCTTTCCTGGTGTACGTCCGAGCAATGGATCATTCCCTGGGAGCTCTACTAGCTCAGAATGATGAACAAGGACGAGAACAGGCAATCTACTATCTGAGTAGAACAATGATCGGAGCCGAACATCGGTACAACCCGATCGAGAAGGAATGTTTGGCACTAGTGTTCGCCATTCAGAAAATGCGACACTATCTGGTAGGCCAGACTATAAATGTCATATCAAAAGTCAACCCTCTGAGGTTACTTATGACAAAGCCTTCTTCACTAAATGGCCGGCTGGCAAAATGGGCCATATTGCTATCACAATATGAGATGCATTTTCTGCCACAAAAGGCTATTAAGGGGCAAGCGGTGGCGGACTTCTTAGCTGAACACCCAGATCCGAGGGCAGCCAAACTCTATGAGGATCTCCCAGACGAGGCCGCCGAAGTCTGCCTGACTCAGACGTTGTTCGAAAGTCAAGTATGGCAACTTTTCTTCGACGGTGCATCAAGGACAAGCCCGAAGGGACACATAGTAGCGGGGGTAGGAGTAGTACTCGTCTCCCCACAAAATTATGTGATTCCCCGAGCTATCTCGTTAACCGAGCCCTGCTCCAACAATGTGGCGGAATACAACGCTCTTTTGATTGGGATGCAATTCGCCGATGAGATTGGCGTTAAAAATCTCGAGGCTTACGGTGACTCTAAACTCATCGTCAGCCAAGTTCGCGGAGAGTACGAGGCCAGACATGAAGATCTAGTACCCTACTACAACGCGACAATTCACATGGCCGAAAGGTTTTCAAACTTCTACATCGACCATGTACCGCGCAGACAAAATGCACATGCGGATGCACTCGCATCCCTCGCTGCTTCCTTAGCTCTTCCAGCTGGAGCAATGGAGAAAGTATTCGTCTATAGCCACGACCTATACTGTCCAAAAATTCCCCTCGGAGACTACCCGGGGTCAGCGGAAGATCGTCGCGGTAAAGAAACACTTGAAGTGTCGACCGCTTCAGGGCTTAAAGACTGGCGATTCCCCTACATTGATTTTGTCTTATACGGCATTCTGCCCGAAGACACCAAGGAGGCGGCCGCCATTCGGAGGAAAGCCCCCAAATTCTACTATAATGCGATTTCGCGAACATTGTATCGTCGATCGCATGACGGGATCCTGCTCCGATGCCTCTCATCAAAAGAAGCCCAAGGAGTATTGAAAGAAGCCCACGATGGTACTTGTGGAGCTCATCAACCTGGCCCGAAATTGGCACATCGACTCCAAAGGATGGGTTACTATTGGCCCAAGATGATTGCCGATGCTGTCGCTTATGCTAAGAGATGTTACGCCTGCCAAATACACGGCGATTTCATCCATCAAGCACCAGGGTACCTCCACTCAACGACCTCTACTTGGCCGTTTGAAATGTGGGGGATGGACGTAGTTGGCCCTATCAGCCCACCATCATCGAAAGGACATCGGTTCATTCTAGCGATAACCGATTACTTCTCTAAGTGGGCCGAAGCTATCCCTTTGAAAGAGGTGAAATCTTCTAACGTGATCAAGTTCGTGAAACATCACGTTATTTACCGCTTCGGTGTGCCTCGGCGTATCATCCATGACAATGGACCCCAGTTCATCAGCCAGGCTTTCCAGAGATTCTGCGCGAAGTTCAGAATCCAGAGTGTGTCCTCAACGGCATACTATCCTGCTGCTAACGGTCTTGCAGAAGCCTTCAACAAGACTATTGGCAAGCTTCTCAAAAAGTTCGTCTCGAAAAGTCAACGAGACTGGGACGACAAGCTGGGTGAATGCTTATGGGCCTACCGCACAACGGTGCGAACCCCAACTAAAGCCACGCCATTTTCCTTGGTATACGGATGCGAAGCCGTCCTTCCATTGGAAATACAAATTCCCTCTCTACGCGTCGCCTTGACAGCGGAAATGACAACTGAGGAGAAGCATCAGCAGCGACTCCAGGAGTTGGAAGCCTTGGACGACAAGCGTTTGCAGGCCCAACAACAAATCGAGCTTTACCAAGCTCGTATCACCAGAGCCTTCAACAAGAAAGTCAAAGCGCGAACTTTCAAGAAAGGCGACCTTGTCTTAGCTGTCCGAAGACCCATGGTCATGACGCACAAGACAAAAGGAAAATTTCAGCCCAAATGGGAGGGACCATTTGTGGTAGAGTCAGTCTACTCGAATGGATCATATCGCCTCATAACTTCAAATGGCGATACACTCATGATGCCGATCAATGGCAAATTCTTGAAGAAGTACTATCCTTAATAGTACTCTTCTTCCGATCAAGTTAAAAGTACACCTCTGATCAAACATCCGACGCCCTCGACGGCTAAGGATAGAGGAAAATGTTGGCCTTTAAGCCCAACATAAGTCCTCGACAACTCATCATGCTGAGGGGAATAGCATGGCTAGCCCAACTCAAACGGTAGTTGGTAAAGGCATGTCAAACCCGTTGACAGCTGAGGATTTGCTAAAAATCCTAAGGGACACGTTCCCATTTGATCCGACGCCCTCGACGGCTAAGGATAGAGGAAAATGTTGGCCTTTAAGCCCAACATAAGTCCTCGACAACTCATCATGCTGAGGGGAATAGCATGGCTAGCCCAACTCAAACGGTAGTTGGTAAAGGCATGTCAAATCCGTTGATAGCTGAGGGTTTGCTAAAAATCCTAAGTGGACTCGAGTCCACTCTTTCCTCCAAAGTCCCTTACCAATTCTCGTCCATAGAATGGTAGGACCACAAAGTGCAATCATTACTACGTTAACACTATACCTCTGGTAATGAATACCCTTTGTCGGGTATAAACTTTGCTTGTTAACTCTGCATAGAGTAACAAACTCTCAAATTTGCCAAGTTAACACTATACCTCTGGCATTTCAAATTCCACTTGTCAATTCTCATCAATAGAATGACAGGTCCTCAAATTGCTCTTATCACGAGCCAATTCTTGTCAAGTTAACATTACACCTCTGACAAACTACTGTTTAAGTTAACATTACACCTCTAAGCAGTACATCGAGTGCCTGTCAAGTTAATATCACACCTCTGATAGTCACCTTTCTTCAGACTTCCGTATCGAAGCTGAAATGGACGATGCCAAGTTAACACTACACTTCTAGCATCCGAGTCATCGCTAAGTTCAACAATACACCTATGGCCATGACCTTTCCTCGACTTCCTCGTCTAAGTCGAGATGACCAATGCTAAGTTCAACATCACACCTCTAGCATTACCTCACTGTTAAGTTAAACATTACACCTATGACAGTGACATTCTGAGTTAAGTTAATATCACACCTCTGACTCACATCCTTGTCGAGTTAACACCACACTTCTGACAAGACTATCTCCAACCCGTTAAGTTAATATCACACCTCTAACGGTAAAAGCTTTACTAGATTCCTCGTGGGTCTAGTTTCACTTGTTATTCTCTTCAACAGAATAACAGGTCCACCTAAAGACATTGTTAGGTTAACATTACACCGCTGACAATGTTTTATCAAATTCCCCAGCTGACCTTGAATCAAGTCAATCCTAGACACTTGACAAAAGTTCACCTTCTCTGGGAGTACGCATTCCCCCTGTCACTTTCTTTTATAAAGTGGCGGGTCCACCAAAATCATTCTTTTGCTTCTAAAACAAAACATTCAAGACAACAGAAAGAGGCAAAAAGAAAAGTGTCACTTTTATTCATATCCAAACACATGAAAGTGATACAAAACGCTCTCTTATACAATAAGATTGAGTGTTACAATTAAGGAGTACAAAGAAGTCCCTCTCTCTCTCTGAGGCCGTACTCACTCCTTGAAGCCGCATCTGATCCTAAGTGCATGATGTCTGAAGAAGTGCCAATTGTGGCGACTGTTGGAACCGATTGCACTTTGATGCACGACGCCAACTTCGAAAGCGCCCTAGCTGACTAAGCTAAGAGCAATGGTGTTCTTGAGGTCCGGTGGCAACAGAAGGTCCTGCAACCCTTCGTTCAGGCGCGTCTCTTTCCCTAGCAGACCATCCAACAAACATGGAGTCACTTCTGGGGTGAGAGAGGAAGTTTAGGAGTCATCACAAAGGATGCCACCCTCCACTAGGTCCAGCGGCAACAGAAGAGCCTGCAACCCTTCGTTCAAGAGTTGATCTTTCCCCAGCAGGCCATCCAAAGGACATGGACTGTCCTTGATGTTACTTCTGGGATGGGAGAGGAAGAGGATCCTCTCCGCCACCGCAACCGCCGGAACCTCCTCGCCGTCATACTTGACCTGACCATCTCTTGCCATCAGGCAAGAGTGGTGCAGGAGATCTGAAGAGACCTTGGCGAGATTTGGGTCCTCGTCAGAGATATAATTTACTCTCTTACAAACGACGAGGACCATAATTTACTCTCTTACAAACGAACATTGAGCAAGCTCGCCGGTTGAAGCACTCTTCCAGGAGACCAGCGAACCTGCAAAGAACAAATAAGAGAATCAGAAAATCTGGAACTTAGTATACTTTAAAAACTAAGTAACAGACGCGGCAGTCATTGAAGACTTCAGACGCGGAAATGATCTGCACAGTCAAACCACCGCGTCAGCAGAAACAGACGCGAGTCAAAACTGTGCCACGCCCAGGATTCAAACGCGGTCTCAGTTTGCACCCGCGTCTAATATACTAGACGCGAAAAACTTCAAACGCCGAAAATTGCCATCTCTCTGTTGGGTGAACAGGAGTTGCAAGATTCAGGTCTGAAACGCGCCAAGGCAATAGCCATGAGCAAAGCCAGCGTCAAGAGCCCGCGTTCAGAAAAGTTCAAGTCACCAGCACAAATTCCAGAATAGGAATGCACCAGAATTTCATTCAGATGCCTATGCCAAAATACAGGCTATGGACATCATCGGGGTGACATACCAGCAGAAACCTCTGTCCAGAGTTGACCTCTCTGCATCCAAACGCGGGTGCGCAAGATGACATGAGAGAGGATTCCTTCTGAAGAGACCAAACAGAGGCATGAGAGCTCTGGGTCATCTTCATCCATGGGGTCACCTTCATCCATGAAGACGGTTCTCTGAAAGATAATTCAAGGCGAGACTTCTCTCGGAGCAAAACAAATGAAAACAGTCTAAGTTGGATTGTTGAAGAGGGAGAGGGTGCACTCTATTTATAGGCAGTCCCTAATAACTGTCATTAATGGGGCATCAATCGGAACCGTCGCGCACAACTGTCAAAGCCCAATCAAAAACGGACGCGTGGAACGCTGCTTTGGAAACCGTCGAAGTGCGCCGGTTTTTCAACCGCCAGCGTCGGTTCCGCATGCAAGAGCATTAACGCCTGAACCCAATAAGAGGCCGACGCGTGGATAACTGTCTTGGGAAACAACGGATGACCCGGAACCCCAATCGACGGTGAAGACTTGACGTTCAAAGATCTCCTAAAAATCTTTTAAGTCATGCTGCATTGAACGCAGATGGGAAAGTCGCTCGAGGCTGCGTATCCCGTGTCTGATCGATCCGCGTCTTTCTTAGCAACCGCGTTTCACTCTGTGATTGACGCTGCGTCTCACTCCATGGACTGACGACCGCGTCTCACTTTATGGATCAATGCTGCGTCTCATCAAGAAGACCGCGTTTCACTCTGTGATTGACGCTGCGTCTCACTCCATGGACTGACGACCGCGTCTCACTTTATGGATCAAAGCTGCGTCTCATCAAGAAGACCGCGTATCACTCTGAGATTGATGCTGCGTCTCATCAAAAGGACTTAGTAAATCTAAGTTCCTGTGGACTGACGACCGCGTCTCACTTTATGGATCAATGTCGCGTCTCATTAAGAAGACTCAGAGTCAAGGCCGCGTTTCATTAACAGAACTTAGTCTTACCTAAGTGCCAGTTACCAAGGAGTTGGATTCGCCTACAGCTGAGCAAAGAAGATGGAGCAAAATTTTTCAAACTTTTATTATAAACAGTAAAAGTGGATACAAACACTCTAAACAGAGTGTCCTCTTCTTTACAAAAAAGGGGGAAAAGAAAAGAAGGCTAAATGTCCTGGTTCGCCAAGGTACGGATTTGTTCCCTAAGGCGGTGAATCTCGTGTTGGCGCGTCCTTTCAGCTTCCATAATAGCCCGGTTCCGCAGCTCCTCTTCGGATAAGAAATTTCTTGCGGCCAGCTGCGCTCGCAGAGATTCCACCCTGGAAGAATGTAGAGACAGACTCTCTTCAGCTCGCGCCCTAGCAGCTTGTTGCTCCTCTAGCTGCTTTTTGATGATAGCAAGCTTTTCCTCATTGAGCGCAAGCACCACTTCTGCCTTGGCAATGGTGTCCCGAGCCCTGATGATGACTTGCTCTGTGCTCTGCATGACAAGCTCGGATTCCCTTGAATCGCCAGCTAGTTTCTGACATTCAGCCTGGGAATATTCGAGATTGCGGATCTCTGCAGCGATTTGTGCCTCCGCTTCCTGTCGCTCTCGTTCTTGAGCAGCTAGGAGCCTAGTCAGGGTGGCCTGGGCCTCACTAAAAGAGCCAGCATCTTCCAAAGACTCCAGCTCCTGTAGGTAGTCTCCCAGTTGCTCTACCACCCGTAGACACGCCTTGGCAAGTGAAGGGCCTCCAGTTAATTCGACGTTCACGGCCAGATTTTTAAGAAGCGTCTGGGCAAATTGGAACGTGCTGTTTCCACGTAAGATGAGATCAATACATGATCCATCGAAGCGAAGAATTGCTGCACCATCTGACGTGCCAGTTCCCCCATGTCTTCACCACCTAGGAAGCTTCCCGACCCCTTTTCTGTCACAGGATAGGGGATATAAGGCGGATCTTCTCGCACAAGAGTCGTGCTGGCCGTCGAGACAACCAGAGCTGGACCGGCCGCTGACGCTTCCGGAGGTACTACCTCTGCAGGAGCCTCCACGACCAATGAGGGAGTAGTAAGCACGACCTCCTCAGAAACCTCCACCGAGACCTGAGCTGTATGGCCTTCTGGAAGGGTGCCAACCATCGGACCCTCCACCTGAACCCCCTCGGTCCTCTCTGCAAGTTATCGCGATGTTAGCCACAATGATAGAAGAGCTAAACATTTAAAGCATCAGAGCTGCCTTACCAGGTTGGAGGTCCGGAGACGTCAAATCCTGCGGAGCGGAAGTCTCCTCGGCTTCAGCAGTAACCTCCTCAGCCTCGGTGGTTACTTCCTCTTCTGGCAGAGTGGAAGGCTCCCCAGTTTCAACAGCTGCCCCCTTTGAGGGTATCTCAGCAGCCGAGACCTCAATCCCCTCGGGCCGGGTCAACTCTTTCACCATCTCCTCGATACGCGAGGAGGTTGTAGCCTCAGCATCTTCGGTTGGCCCTGCAGCATAAAAGAAGAATGTTAGAACATCCTCTTCAATATGCAAAGAGAAAATTAGACAGAAGATGGAAAGAATACCTTCAGTAGGGATAATCGCCAGCGATGGTGCAGTCGATGGCTCACCCTCATGTATTTCCTCCTCCGAGATGTGGAAGAATTTGCTCTGATCAGGAAGAGCGGGTTCATCGCCATAGTCGGTCTCGTCTTCGAAGTCGCTTTCCCCCGATAACGAAGAAGACGACAGCGCAACGCGAGGAAGCTCCGCAACAGGAGCCTTACCTCCAATCACCCCAGTGGTAGGACTAGGGTCGACTGCCCTAAGACTGGAAATGAAGATGCTAGGAGACCCCGGCTGCTGTGCCTCGTCTCTCCCATCATGAGCAGAAGAAGGCTCGGGTTGAGCTGAGAGGCCTGCAATCTCAACATCCCCTCCAGTCATTATGTCAACCTCCAGTGACTCGTCATCTTCGGCGGCGGTGGACTCTTCAACAAGCTCCCCTTCCTCCACGGTCTTGCTGCGCGACCTAGGAGCACGGACTAGGGTGGGAAAATCTTCATCTTCCGACGGTTCCTCAACCCTAACAGGGACGTCTTCAGGAGGAGCCTCGACTCCAGCAGAGATGTCTCCGGATTGAGAGACTTCAGCCGTCAAATCCCTCCGAGCCTTCTTTGGGGCAGGCTCAGCGATAGAAGCAGAGCGTCGATGACGCTTGCTCGCCAACTGCTTAGACCTCCTGGCCCGCGGCTCCTCCCTCTGGCTGGTGGCTCCACCCTTGTCGCTGGTGGCTCTGCCCTTGCCGGTCGCGGCTCCGCCCTCACTGCTGGGGGCTCCCTCCTCGATCTTCGCCCGACCTCCTTTTGGGCCTTCAGGTACTGTTCTACGAGTTTCGTCGGTTTACTAGAATCAGTCCTGGCCTCGAGACTTGCATTGATGCTCTCAATGCATGAAGACGCCGGGAAAAAGTCTGGCGTTTGGATGGCTTGAGAGTACCAAGTACAGAAGCTGAAACTCGTACGGCACTTGGGCCCCTCGAGAGGTAGACGAAAAGATACTCCCGTCCCTCCAGCCACACTATAGTACCAGGCCCGAGCACCCTCGAACAGGTTCCCTTCGAAGGCGAGTCTAGCATTGGGGTTCCCGACATAGAGCTGATCATAGCCGAACTGTCGAGCGAAGCGACTCGGCATGTACGGCTCAATGGTACATGACGTCCCCTGCCGGAAAAGCACATATCCGGGCCGGATATTTAGCAACCACCAGAAGGCCCCCGCGGATAACCTCGTGAAGTCATCTGGGCCAACAGAATCAACAAGTAGATCCCCGAAAGATGCATCAGGGATCTGGAGGAGGCAGCGATTGAGCTGGTAGTTGGCAGGGTCTGAAAGGCACTTCCGGACGTAATATATGTAAGGATCACGCCATTTTGAACCCTCCAACCGCTGTACGAAAGGGACAGAATTCTCCCTCCAACGCGCTGCCGTCATCAAAGAAGGGCAATGCATCACGTACCAAGCAATAAGGTACGTGTAAGGCAGCTCGACACGAGGGTTGGGACGCTTCACCGTCGGACTCCCCTCTGAGTCAACATACGGCTTTCCCTCGGAGTCTGCAGTTTTTGGTGGCTCGCAGAAACTCTTAGTGAGCGCCCGCAGCCCGCTCTGAATACCAGCCGCCACGGCCGGGAGAAGGGCTATGGGGTTCCCATGAGCCAGGAGCACCGCCGGGTACACCACGTCAGCAACAATGACTTCATGCGGCAGTGTGGGCACCACACAGCGCTTCAGCCACAGCATCAGAAAGCCCGCCAACAGCGCCCGATCGGAGATAGGAGTCCGGGCTTGATGGTGAAAGCTTTCAAAAACCAAGTCAGGGTCGAAACCGTCCTCGTTCGACTCCGTGGTGTAGAAGCTGTTCGGAGCCTGGTCGATCCTGTCTTCGATCTCCCTGTCAGAGCTGGGATCCAATCGGGTTATCCGATGGTCTTTGGTGTTGACATTATTGAACAAGTAACTGGCCCACGACAGTTGCTTGACTCCCTGCGACCGCCATTTGGTTATCTGGCCGCAAATGTGGAAGTGACATAGCACTTCCCAGTAGGTCTCATATATGAGGGGAAACTCCTCCTTCACATAGCGAAGCTCCACAGCGGTCGGGACATATTCCTCATAGGGAATATCCCCTGTCGACAGCCCCGAGACCTCGTGCAGCTCGTGCAGAGCAAGGCCCATCTCTCCGACCGGAGTGAAGAACGTCCCCGTCGAAGGATTATAACGCTCTAGAATCCCGAAGAAGTTCTGAGAGCTTTGAGGGATCCCCCACTGCACGGCCCTGACTGCCGAGTACAGCCCACGCGCTTTAGCAGGTCCCCGAGCTCGGTAAGGACAAAGCCGACCATCCTGCCCCACCAATAGTTCTCCGTGGAACGGACCCACCCCGGCGCACGGAACCCAACTGGGTAGTCACCCTCCGCCTCCATGAAGGCGTTGAGGAAGGTAGTGCCAAGTTGTGGTATCTCCCCGGCTGGAACCTCAGTCCTGCGCGACCCAGGGAAAAGGCCGATAACTGACCTGTCATGGCTATCATGACGGTATACTTTGTGGGAGCCCAAATCACCGAGAGTGACCTCGGGAACATATCGAGCAAGGTCCCATTCCATCTTCCGAGGGACGGACATATGCTGGAAGTAGGACAGCGGGAACATCCTCTCCATGTCTGGAAGAAAGAATCTTCCACCCTTTATCTGACGGAGCCATTTGTAAGTCCCGTCATATACGCGATGGCCGCCATCATGGATACGATCTCCGAAGAAGAAGGCAGGCTTCTCCAGCTTGATGCCAGCATCTGTTGCGAATGCTGCATCAGTCATGAACACCCGAAGAGTTCTCATGTCAACATTTGAGAGCCTCTCTCTGCGATCCGGTGATTTGTCAGCAGTCACAGGAACAGTCCTTTGCAATACAAAAGTCAAATCCCGGTCAGCACCACCTACATGACCAAAGTGGCACTTCTTGGCGAGTGAAGTAGCAGGGCGTGGCGCTGCAAAAAGAAAAGGACACTTAGTTAGATACTCTATCAAAAGCATAGAAAAAAAAATGCTAAGTGTTCATAATCCGAACGCAGAAGAGACTGGACGCAGGAGTTATAAAAATCCGTCCAGACCTGCGCATCCACGCAGAAGAGGCACTGGACGCAGGAATTATCAAATCCGCGTCCAGACCTATGGGATCGGCGTCTCCACAACATTCTCCTTGATGTCACTTCTGGGGTGCGAAAAGAAGGGAGTTATCCACCTTAACCTTTCCACTACCATAATCGCCAGAAGTTAAGGAGGGTAACCCCTTCCTTTCACATCCCCAGATGTCGAAGTACTTGGACTCGGTGCCAGATTCATCAAAATCAGCAGCTGATGAAACAGAACGCAAGGATCAAATCCGCGTTCTGTAAACTAAGTCCGCGTCTGAACCTTCACAAATAGAAAATATTCTAAGTGAAGAATCTGAAGCGCAGGACTCAAGCGCGCGAGGGTCCAAACCCGCGCCTCGGTTATCATCCCAAAGACTGCGTCTGGGAATCAAACACGATTTGAAAATCACGTGTTAAGGGTTCTTAAAAGTTCTTTGAACTTTCTTTAATGGCGAAACTTCCGCCTAAGAGGCCTTTACCTTGGAGACCTGGGAGAACGACGTCCTGTGCAGAGGAGGAGCCGCCCCTCTGGGCCTCGGCGACGGTCGCCTTTGAGGACGATGCAGTTGGCTTAGTCTGGGTGCCATTGATGTTCAAAATCCGAGCAAGGAGATGAACAACTTCGAAGATGAACAGAGAAGGAATTCTTTTTTTCAGCGAGTGCGTTCGGAGAAGAAGATGCATCTCTCCAACTGTTGCCTTTTATAGGCACAGGGATTCGCGAAGATACGCGGCGCGTGGCCCGGTAGACGCTGCAGCGAGTCGCCGCTTGACGCGTGTAACCAAATCATTTCTGAACGGAGAAGATCATGCGTCGCAACCCCCGCCACGAGTCAGCAGTCGACACGTGGAGCAGTTCATTTAATGAACCAGGAAATCCGCGCGCCAAAAGGCGAAATTTCGCCGGTTTCCCTAGGCCAGCTGGCGGCGTAATCATGACATGGCACAGAATTCGCGCCCAAAGAACGCACCTCCTCGATGGACATGCCACGTCAGCCTCTCCATGAATGCATTTGGAAGGTCGCGTCTCTCTAAGAAATTCGCGTCCTTCCAGTCTGGCCAAATATCGCGTCTGCCTTCTGAAGATCAGTCGCGTCTCCATTGCCAAAGGACGCAAATCGCGCCTTTACAGCAGTACCATCTCTGCTTTTTGAAAAAGAACCTGCGTTTGGCCTCCTGCTTCTGCAAAATCAGTTCAACAGTACACTGACGCAAGCAGACGACCAACCACTCCTGGCTTAAAGCGCGCCAAGTGACAGACTAAAAGCAATCGGGGAGGTTTAGACTGTGCATCTAAACACTCAACATGATCAACTCTGGGGGCTTCAAAGAGTTCAACAGTACACTCACGAAGACCAACTCCAGATAAGATCAAACCCGGAGCATCAACAGTCTAGTCATGAAGGCGAACTCAGCTAGAGTCCAAAGTATTTCGAAATCCGTCCCAGTTAACTGCGGAATGTCGAAAACTTTGGAGGGGGTTCTGTAGGCTGTCTAAAAATCACCAAGACAAGCCACCAAAACACAGAGATCCAAGATCCAGGTGCAAGGCTAAATGTGACAATCAAGACGCGAGAGATAGCCCGCGTCTCAGCATCAAGGCGCGTCAGCCCGAAGCCCGCGTCTCAGCATCAGGGCGCGTCAGCCCGAAGCCCGCGTCTCAGCATCAAGGCGCGTCAGCCCGAAGCCCGCGTCTCAGCATCAAGACGCGTCGGCCCGAAGCCCGCGTCTCAGCATCAAGACGCGTCGGCTCGACACCACGTCTCGGTTGCAACTACCCCGATTATGGCGCCATCCACCGCCCATGTAGCGGGGAAGTTGGCCCTCATCGTGGAGCACTTTTAGGGGCACGATCACCCCTAAAAACCCTATAAATAGTCCCGTCACTATTGAAGGAACGGGGAGAATTAACAACAACAACAACAAGAGAGGACTTCAACGATTATCGGGCAAAAGAGAGATCATCGACAGAGAGAGAGAAAACCCTTCAGCGAGCTTACTGAGTACTAGCCGCTCTTCGCCTACCTCCTCTTCTAGAGTTTTGGTAGACGGAGCTGAGTTACTCCCTCTACCGACCGAAGAGAAGATCCCCGACGGTCCGAACAGTCATCCGGTCAACGGAGAACAAGATTCACTCTCCACCGCCACACGAAAACCCAGCACTAAACAAAGGGGGAATTCAAGATTCAATATTCCCCCTCCCTTGTAACCGGAAGATTAAGCCGGCTGTAACTTTTCCATCTGATTCCAGGAAACGTTACACCAGCCAACCCCTCTCCGTGTCAAACAATGGTACCCCTGTTGGTGGAAGTAGAAAACTTGTGAAGTATAATTATTGTAGGAAACAAGTCCACGGTGGTATCACTAGATTGAAGCAACATATAGCACAACCCGGTCAGGTAGAAGGATGCTTGCGAGTATCAAAAGAGGTATCTCAAATAATGAGACGACATCTTTCTGAAAGTAGCAAAGAAAGAGCAGCCATAAAATTCAAAAAAGAACGACTTATGAGATCTTTAAGTGAGGAAGATTTTTATGATGTGACGGAAGAAGATTCTGATAATGAAATTGAAGAAGTTGATGGTTTAGAAGGAGTTTAAAGAAGACAACTAAAACAAGCTATAAAAGAAAGTCATGAAATGGCTTGGAGATCGGTAGAAGGAGTTGATATTGGTGGCAGTAGTTCGCCAGCCTTCAGGATCAGGGAGTAATCGTGGATTGCGTCGGAGTATGACTATGAGAGAAGCTGAAATTCCAGCTTGTGATATTGATCCTTACATGTTCCCAACAAAACAGAAATCAATCAAAAGCATGTTCTCAACTGAGAATATTAAAAAGGTTAAAAATCTATGGCGAAATTTTTCACTACAATGCATACCATTCAATGCAGCTGATAGTGGTCCTTACTATCAAGCCATGATTAACTATTGCGGAGGCAGGCCCATGTATAAAAGGCCCTACAGGGTACCAGATTAGCAATCTATATTTAGAGGAGGAAATGAAAGAAATTGAAGTATATATTGCTTCAATAAAAACAAAATGGCCGCAGTATGGTTGCACGATCATGTGTGATGGATGGAGTTCTCATAATAGAAAACCTATTGTTAATTTCATGATTTGTTGTGATAGAAGCACGATCTACCATACTTCTATTGATACTACTAATATCTCGAAGACTGCTGATTATATATTCTCGCTAATGGATAAAGTTGTTGGTGAAGTTGGTGAAGAAAATATCGTGCAGATTGTAACAGATAATGAGACAAGTTTCAAAGCAGCAGGTCACATGTTGATGGAGAAGAGAAAATATTTGTTTTGGTCTCCCTGTGCAGCACATTATATTGATTTGATGCTTGAAGATATTGGCTCTTTGAAATCAGTCAAGGAGACATTAGATGACGCTAAGATAATCACATCATTCATTTACAATAGCCTCAAAATGGTGAATTTAATGAGGCTATCTACCAGAGATAGAGATTTGTTGAGACCAGATATAACACGATTTGCCACCGAGTTTATTTCTATTGAAAGCCTTATTCGTTATGAGCAAGATTTGAAAAGAATGTGTACGACCACGAATGGTGTGAATTCAACAAGGAAAGGAGTAGAAGAAGTGTGCGAGATAAGGTTTGTAATCTCATTCTGACTGATCGGTTTTGAAAGAAGGCAAGAGAGGTCCAAAACATTATGGATCCTCTTGTTAGAGTCTTAAAGATAGTGGATCAGGACAAGAACCTACATTATTTATTATATATGAAGATATGGATAGAGCAAAATGGCTATAAAGGCATCAAATAAGAACTGAAAAAAGTACTGGGATATCATTGATAGAAGATGGGAGGAACAATTGCATAAACACTTGCATGCTGTTGGTAATTCATTTGCCTAAAAATCATATTTGTTGACTAGAAATTGAAACTGTCATATCATAACAATCATGTGCTTACATTATTGCAGTATATTTTTTAAATCCAGCACTCCAATATTCAAAAGCTTTTCTACACATTCAGAAGTAAGAAATGGATTAAAGTAGGTCATTAAAAGATTGGAGCCAGATTTGAATAAACAAGTAAGAGCTATTAATGAGGTAATAATAATTTATATTTCATCGATATAATGTTATGCAAATATTAACACTTGTGATGTGTATTTCACAGATAAAATTATTTGTGGATAGAGTTGGAGAATTTGGAAGCTCACTAACTAGAAAAGCAGTGCAACAATCTCTTCCAGCTGATTGGTGGATTAATTATGACGAAGAAGCTCCCAATCTGCAGAAAATTACCATCAAAGTTTTAAACCAAACATGTTCTTCATCGGGTTGTGAAAGAAATTGGAGCACGTGATCGCTGATTCATACAAAATTGCGCAACCGGTTGGCAATGAACAAGTTGCATAAACTAGAATTTATGCATTACAATATGCGGTTGCGAGTAAGAAACTTGACATGCAAAAGCGACACTGATGATTATTACAACCCAATTGATCTGAACAATATTTTCAATGATGATGATATTTTGGATGAGTGGATTCGTGAGGGAGAACATCCAATGTTACCACCAGATGACTTAGGTTGGTTGGATGAAGGTATTCGTCGTAGTGACGAAAGTGGCGGTGACGACGGTGATGATGGTGACAGCGGTGATGATGATGGCGGTGATGGTGGTGAAGGTGATGACGGCGGTGATGGTGGTGATGGTGGTAATGATGAAGAGACTCATAGTGTTGGTGGAAGTCAACGAGGTGGTGCTTTAACATGGGATTCAGAATATTATGCCACACAAGATACAAATTATGGAGGCCGGGCAGGGATTTCGCAATAGCGTAGGCATTTGGATCGGTTGATCGATTTCAATTCTAGCGATGATTATTCGAGTGGACATGATAATTACTCACATAGTCATCATAGTCTTGAAGAACATTTACAGGGGTTGAGTTTGACATCTGTCCAATATTCTGGCACTGATTATTTTAGCACTGGTGAATAGTCTACTAGCAACGCTGAATATCGAGGTTTTGGGTATTATCACCATGGAGCTGATATTGTACAACCCCTACCGTCATATTGCTCTGATAGTGGATCCTCTGGCCAATCATCTCAGCCTACAGAATCTCACCCACAAACATATTATTATCCTTATGGAAACTATATGCCTAATTTCTATACTTATTGCGGGGATGATGATAATGATGATTTTGTGCCTCCTCATAATTCAATGTGAAAATGACTATATGAGCAGGTACTTATGAATTATTTTATGCAATTTACTATATTATGCATGTATTTTGATTTTTCTACCGACGACGCTTGTATTTATGCATTCACGTTATGTTTTGAGTGCTAGGTGATATGTTTTGAATATGTGATACATGAATTTGATGTCTACACTTTTTTATGATTTGTCATATTTTTTTCATAATTTTTTGGCGTTCTATGTAGCGTTTTGTGCGCATCGTCCGAATCCGATCCGAGTCGCCGAGACCGATCCGTCTCGGTGCCGGCCGAGTCGGCGGCCGAGGCCGAGACTTTGAACCATGATAAAGATGCTTTTTGTTTCTTCACATTTATAAGGTTCTGAAACAAGAATGCCTTATTGCCCACGACTTTTCTTTCATAAAGGCTCTCTAATTTCTTTAAAAAGAATGTGCCAAATTTCGACATAAACATGATAAAAGACACCATCATCCAACCATTGCCGAATATATGCAATGGCCTTGCGGTCAAGCTTCTTCTACTCCCCATCATACATGTCTTTGGGCTTGGCATCATTACCTTTCAAAGATGCATAAAGATCCTTACAACAAAAGATATCTTCCATTCTTAGCTTCTATATCATCAGTTATCATCACTAAGCTTATCATACAGTTTGTGCTACCATCTATCTCTCACACAATTCAAAGAGACTAAAAACCTCTTTGAAGTAATTCCACAAACACCTTGTGGACACCTTGCTCTCACACAATGCAAAAAAGTTCAAAACCTCTTCCAAGCAATTCCACAAATACCTTGTGGCCACCTTGCTCTGATACTATTTTCTTGGAGAGAAAGATAGTCTCCACCCCAAGATGTATATGAGATTATGATGATAGAAACCCAACAAAGAACACTAAGATTTTAACGTGATTCGTCACAACCCGAGCCTACATCCACCATGCAAGAGAGAAAAATATTCCATTAATCAACAAGAAGAGAACATACTACTTTCTCTCAGAGCCACAACAAACTTGAGGAACAACAACAGAAATGGAAAAAATACAAAGTTGTGTCACTAGCTCCAAATCCACCAACTCCTTCCAAACAAACTAGAAGAGCCTGATTCTAAGATGGTGTGAAATTGTTGAACAAATCAATCTAGACGAGTATTTGTAAGAAACCCTAGTTGCTTCCCCCTCTTCTTTTGTTCAACACTCCACCTTGAGGATGATGAATGAAAGTAGACTCATAAGAATGAGAACTTCTCTCTTACGGGGCCTTTTGTTCGTTATAAAGGCGTAAAAGGCATAAAAGTCCATAAATCGTAAATGACTTACAACTCAATTAATTACGGCGTTTGTTTGGACCGTAATTCATAAAAGACTTATGCAACTCAACTACCACTCACTTGAAACCCAATTACCACTCACTTACAGCCCAATTACAGTTAATTTTGTGGTCATGCAAATTTGTATTATTTTTTATGTTAATATTAATTTTTTTTAATATTTAGCATTTTACTATTTATTTGCAATATTAAAACTTGTTAGTCACCGAATAGTTAATTTTGTGGTCAACTTTTTTACTTACGACTTACACATTACGACAACCAAACACCGTAAAATATAATACACTTTTCCACTTACAACTTTATATTACCAGTCAAACACCATAAAACTTACATGCATATAACTCATTCATAACTGTAAAAGACTTTACTAATTACGACTTACGAATTAGCCAATTACGACAACCAAACAGACCCTACATTTGACTTAAGTTCAACTTAAGTTAAGTCCCAACCCAACTCACATGTGGGTTTAGCCAACTTGACCAAACCCAAGTGGCCATGTCTCTTGAACCCAACGTTACAAGAGACCCACTTTGAGTCCACTTATGGATATGGACCCAAACCCAACAGTATATGAATTCAGAAACTTTAGGATTTGTTTTGTTTGGTTGTTGGAAAAAAAAGTAATTAGATCACTAATTTTGGAAACAAGGTATGTCCGAGTTGAATTCTTTAAAGATATAATAAGAGATGAATACAAATGATGATGAAATGGAAGCGGTGCATTTTTTGGATGAAGTATTACTAGTTAATCCAAGATTAATGAAGCAGTTTAATAGAATAATAATAAAAAGGAATAATGTTGGCCATCTTTTCACAATATTAAAGGGTTTGTACAGCCTGACAATAATAATGTTGCAATTTTCTGACAAGAAGAGGGAATTGCTTTTGGGACATAATGAATTAATTGTTAAAGCCAGTGAACAGAATTCCTTGGTGATATACTAGGTTAATCCTTTTTCATATGCTTGTACAACAGCTGAAATAAGCAAATATTGTTATCCCCAATTAATCAAGAAGTGATTGAAAAGGGAAAATATGAAAAAACTAGAGCACGCTATTCACAAGGTTTCAGTTAGAGCTTTGAATGACCTGATAACAAAAATTGGCAAGTGCTATAATTAGTTGTTGCATGTAGAAAAAAGCGAAGTATTGGGATGAAAATATACGAATCCTGTTGCTTGAGGTGCTGCAACATATGATCGAGCCCGCTGCCTGCTATAATTTGTAACCTCTGTGTTTTGGGTGTGGCTTTTGGTTTGGGAAAGATTGAAATAGTTCACTGCCTCTCTATATATAGATACAAATATAGAATCCTGCCTGCCTAAATCTAAGCTATCTCTATCTAGAAATCTTGAAATCAAGAAAGAGAACTAAAATATGGAAATAAAGGATTGGGAACGAACCTCCCATTTGGAGAAGACGGCGGCGTCATGCTGCGTCCGCTTGCACTCTTCCCTCTTCAATCTTGAGCCCGCGGCCGCCGGCGAAGAAGAAGCGGAGGAGCAGAAAACAGACCCCCCCATACTCGAGTTCGGTCTACCTTCTTCAATCTTCAGCTCCCTTCGCCTTGCCAAAATTTGAATTTCTTGAGTTGGGCTTACATTAAGCCCAAGCTTATTCGGATCCTCAATAAAGAGTCTGACTCGGCCCGGACCAGTGACCAGCATACTGGGCGGAGCCCATTATTATCCCTCATCCTTTGTACTTGCATTACAAAATCCTTGTGAGAGAGATGAGTGGTCGCCAGAGCGAGAGAGAAGAAACAATCTATCAAAATTGTGGAGGAAGGAAAGATGGAGGAGAAGAGGGAAGAAGACGAGTACGGAGGAGCCTTCATCCAGAGATTTGAACTTCATCTTCGTTCTCCGGCCGACCCTCCGCTACCTCTGCAGGGCCTCACCTTCGCCGTTAAGGATATGTGCGTAATCCCTTCTCTCATTCACAATCTTATCTTTATCACTCTTAAATGTCTTCAATTTGAATCTGAAACACTGCTAATTTCGTCTTCATTTCCAATGGGTCTCTCTCTCAGATTTGATATCAGTGGCCATGTCACTGGGTTTGGGAATCCTGACTGGGCTAGGACCCACGCACCGCCACATCCACAGCGCCTGCCGTCGCTGCCGTTCTCGAAGCAGGAGCTACCTGTGTCGGTAAAACTGTCATGGATGAGATGGCCTACAGGTCAGTCTGAGGTTCACCTACCTATTCTCAACAATTTTTTCATTAATTCTTTCAATTTTTATCTCTTCACATTACCATTAATTCTTGGTGGTTGCAGTATTAATGGAGAGAACTACCATTATGGGACGCCCACTAACCCTTGTGCGCCCGGTCGAGTACCAGGAGGTTCTTCCAGTGGATCAGCTGTCGCAGTTGCTGCAGGCCTTGCTGATTTCTCTTTAGGTTATTAATTACTTCTTTTTAGCCTTTGTTTATATACCACTTTTTTATATGCTGATTACCTCAAGGTTGAAGGGTTTTTATGTGCTGCTCTAGATAAACTCATTAGACCAGTAATACTGACTTAGTGATAAAATCTCTCAAATTATCATGGCATTGCATTTAGCCAGGACATTCTACAAATTAAATTACTCTCCTGTAGCCAATTCGTTAGTGAATATAATTAAAGATCATGAATTTCATAGTTCACTGAAAATCTTAAGAGTTATGAGCTTCCAGACACCCCCATACACATTATAATTCACTGATACTATATTTTGTGAGTTCTGGTATCTTATACTTGTTATAATTCAATGTTAATTAGAATTTTTGCTCATGTTAAGGAGCAACCTTTTTCACAACAATCATAAACGACTTTTTTTTTAAATTAATGCAGTAAGACTTGTATTTTGATTAGGGATGTGATTGCATCTGTGCTTTGATTTATGTTAAGCGTTATAGAGGAATTGATTCCTATTACAGAAACGTATCCGCTTTCCCCTTCAATTCTAGATTATTTTTTTTTTTCCTGTTCTAGGGGAATCTAAGGGCTTTCTTTGGTTGCTTGAGCTTAAACTGTAATATGCAGAAAGGGTGGATCTACCTATATAACCAAGAAATAATAGATCTATCTATACTTGACTGGTTGTTGCCATGAACGTTCATGGGAAGTGTTAGAGATATCAATGACAACATGTGACCTTCACTTGATCACAACTATTTTAGCTAGGAAGTGGTACCAACTCATCGAGTGTGACTTTTGGTTGGATAAAAACTTGGACAATTCATTTATGGAGCTTTCTCAAATTGATTTGTGATCCATACTCCATACGCAACCTCATTTGATTTGGCCTATATGATGGTTTCTAATTTTATTCACATTTTCTTACAACAGGCACTGATACTGGTGGAAGCGTAAGGGTGCCTGCAGCATATTGTGGAATTTTTGGATTTCGGCCATCACATGGCATTATCTCCACTAGCAATGTCATTCCTATGGCTCAGAGCTTTGATACAGTTGGTAAAAATACTCTCACTTTTATTATTTATCAAACTAGTTTCATATAAAAGAAAAATAAATCTGACATTTTAATCAGCTTGAAAACACAAAAGTTGAGTTCTTTGAACTTTTACTTTATTGCTGTATTGGCCTCTTTGGTTGTTTTTAGCAGATGTTAATAAGTCAAATGCCACAAGGACTTGCTCTTTTCTCTGATCGATAGTCTATTAAGGCAAGATTATCAAATGATTGATCTTGGATATATTAGATGTTTCCTTGAGAGAAAGAAAGTAAGTATTAAGATTGTAATCATACATATCAAATGTCAACTAATTTGAGTTCTGTCTATCTCTTGTTTTGATTTTGTACTTAAAAAGGTCCAGCATGTTTCAGTGCTTATTGATCATTTCCTCTTTTCACCAGAGTTAAATGGAATATTGTTGCTTAATTCAAATGGATATGCTGATGAACAACATCATCTTACGAGCGTAGAAATTACAAAATGGACAAAAGTTCATTTGCTTTATTTAAAAGTGTATGGAAATTCATGCTATAGATTCATACTCTTCTCTAGTTTGATCCCGTTTTTCTCTGTTGACACAACTTTCTCAGGATGGTTTGCCAAAGATCCCTCTACTTTAACTTTGGTTGGGCGCGTGCTATTACCATTGCCTATTGAAGCTACGCAACAGCCCACTCATATAATTATTCCTGAAGATTGTTTCCAGCGTTTAGGTTCTCCAAACGACCAACTTTCCCAAATCCTTACTAATTCTTTGGAAAATATTTATGGGTGTAAGTGCTTCTTGTTTCCTCTTTTTATCTATATAGTATACTTTTTCATGTTTTTTTGTGTAATGTGGTTTTCTATAAAAAGAAAAGTTATTGATTGATGTTAAGAGGTCCTGTGACAAATGCCGAATAACCAGCTTCAAGTCATTGGCATTCTGCCTTCTGGACCTATTTGTCAAAAACTTACTACTAATGGTTTCTACAGGTAACATAATAAAGCGTCATAACCTTGGTGACTATATTTACAACGAAGTCCCAAGCTCAAAAAGTATTATATGTAAGCTCTCAGAAAATCAAGCTTCCACCATACCATCACTAGGAGCTCTATCATATGCCATGCGGTCTATCCAAAGGTGTGTGATCATTTTCATGAATTGTTTATAAGATATTTTTTATTTGCTCCTTCTAGGATTTGCATGATTGTGCTTGGGGTATTATTATATTTTCCCCTTCCACTTGTGAGGAGGATGGAAATGGAAACCATGAAGAAAATTCAGTACATGTGGTTATGTGAGGGAGTGTTTCCATGATTGCTCATATTATTAGGAAATAAACTCTTTTGTTTCGTTTTACTTTTCTTCAGAATACTCTTTTCATTGATTTATTCCATATTGTTGTCATAGCCATTCTGCAGAAATTTTTGCTTGTCATTTTGTATAGTTATTTGTTTCTGAATACAAGAGATGCTACGTCATACATGTAGGTTCGAGTTCAAAGCTAATCATGGGGAATGGATTAACACCACAAAACCTAATTTAGGGCCTGGATTATCAGAAAGAGTCGCAGAGGCCCTTGGGGCAACAGATGAAAATATGAACTGCTATTTGGCATTTAGGACTGAACTTCAGGCTGCAATGAATGCTCTTCTAGAGGTAATTCTTGTTCTCATGGAAGGGCTTCGACTACACCTTTTCCAGCATTATTACCCATTTTCTGTGTTTTTTCTTACTTTGGACGTCTCTGCTTCTGCATTCTCTCTGAAACTAAATCTTTTTTCTGTATAGAAGTTACCTTTTTGATTTGTTAGTTCACATAATTCTATCGACCTGATCTTCCATGTGATATGTGGACCAAATCGAGAGTTTGTTAATCCACAATTTTGTTCTGGTCCAGGTTAGAAAGATTGTGAATCTTGTACTCAATAATTTAAGTAGTGTGTATTTAGTTCAAAATGTGACTCTGGCCAAAGGTCCCAAACCAAAAGGAAACTGGCGTTGGGAAACCAATGATTCACAAAGTTAATAATAAACATAGACACAAGCAATTCATGCATAATATGTACAATTTGCCCTCTAATATTTATTAACTTTTTAGTGTTCTTTTTTATCTTGTAAAAGCTTTTCTCCTAAGAGACACACATAGACATGCAGGCAACCATGAACGCACACGCACGCAAGCGCTCACACACAAAATAGAGAGGAAAAAAAAAAACCAAAAAAGAAGAAAAATAAACCCAACCCAAAAAGAAAAAAAGATGTCTCACAGAGAGAGAGAGAGAGAGAGACGTGCACACGTACAGGCACAACCCCCACCCACCCACCCACACACCTTGCAACATCTATGTAAAACACCCCCAAAAAAAAAACAATGGACACAATCCAAAAAAAGAAAAGGGTAAATTTCACTAGAGCCCCCTAAGTTTTGGGTCATTCTCACTAAATCTACCTGTATTATTTTTTGCTCTCACAAAGTCCCCCCCAAGCATGACTAGGCTAATGCCGTTACGAAAAATGGGAAAAGATAATTTTGCCCCTCTTTTGTGGGTTATTGGGTTACAATTCATACTATAGGTTTAGTTAGTAAACCCAATAAGAAATGGGTTTATACCCGTTCTTCTCTCTATCTGCATTTAGCAAACGCATGAACCCCTAATTCTACCTCTAACTCATGAACTTGTTATCTTCCCATTTACTCAAACTCTCATCTGATCTCTAACTCATGAATCTATCATTATCCCATTTGCTCAAACCCTAATCATTATTTCTAACTCATGAAACCCATCATATTTTCATTTACCCAAACCCTAATCTCCTCCCACCCAGGAACTCATCATCTTCATATTTAACCAAACACTACCCTTAACTCTAACCCCATGAAACCCATCATCTTTTAATTTATCCAAACTTCTTATCCATTTACCCAAACTATAATCCCAACCCCTAATTCCTACATCTAATTCAGGAATCCATCATCTTCCACTTACCCAAACTCCAACCCTAACTCTAGCCTGTGAACCCATCATCTTCTCATGACTCGCCCCTACTCCCTACCCATATATCCAAACCCTAATCATATCTCTAACCTATGAATCCATTAATTTTTCATTTATCCAAACACTAATCCTTATCTCAAACCATGAAGTCACCATTTTCTCATTTACCCAAACCTTAATCCTTATCTCTAACCTATGAACTCATCCATTTCCCCTTTACCCAAATTCTAATGATGTTAGGTTTATTTTCATTATTGTGATATGGGTGTATGAGATGTTTAAATGGTTTACTTTCACTTTCAAAACTCAAAAGATATGAATTATGAAAATGAGGATTATGATGGTAGGAGAGAGAAATTTTGCTGGTGAAGAAGATGAAGAAGTGAGAGTGGACCCGTTAGGGCTATTAATTCAAAAATTAAGATATTTATTGACTTCATAGGGGTATTGTAGTCAAAAAGTTGATAATTATCATCAAGTGTTGTTTAAAACTAACGGGAGGAGTATATTTAAGAAAATCAAAATACCTTGGGAGGTTTCATGAGAGCGAAAATAAAATAAGGAGGTTTGGTGAGAATGACCCAAAATATAGGGACGTTTAGTGAAATTTACTCAAAAGAAAAAAAAGTAACTTCTTGTATATAGCTAGTAGCACAAAAGGTTTCTACTACATATCTTTCTTATTGTCAAGTACTTGAGCTTTTTCATCTGAATTCATTTGTCTCCCCTGAGATTTTGACTGCGATACTTTTTACACGTCCCTTTCTCTTTCTTTCCATGATTTTCTTTTTGAAGAATTATGGAGTGCTTGCCATCCCTACTGTTCCTGGCCCTCCTCCTGAATTGAACTTGGAGGCTGTTACATTGGAAAGTTTACGTACAAAAGCATTTTGCCTGCTCTCCGTTGCTGGAATGTCTAGGTTTTGCCAGGTATTTGAATTCATTGGGATTCAGAGTTATATATAATGCTTTAAATCAAAATAGAGCAACTTAGTCTTGCTTGTTGCTCATGATTCACAGGTTACAATTCCACTTGGCATGCGGAATAATCTTCCAGTTTCAATTTCGCTGATGGCTAGACATGGAGCCGATCATTTTCTTCTCAATCTTGCACATTCTTTACATGGAACACTCAAAGAGCAAGCTAGTATTGTATGGAAATTGAGCCATGGGTCTTAATTAGTTATTCTAGCTCTCTCTGTGCCATAGTTGCCAGTTAATTGGCACAGAAAGCTGAGGATGTATAGTTTGTTTTCTCGGTATGTGCTTGCAGTGTATAGGGAGCAGAGAATCATTAGCCTTCAGACTTTCGGCCTCCTGTAGTTCTCTGTAAAATGGTGGTAAAATCGAGCAATTATTTATGTACATTCCAATGCCATTAACGCATTTGCAGTATTGTAAGCATGAAAAGAAGGGGGCAAAAAGGAATTTGTGTTCTTAGTATCATAATGCCACTGGTTTTGCTTCTTGCATGAATGACTTACAAAAATATGTTGCTTGTTGGTGTAGTTGTACAAGAGGGGCATTCATATGTTTTTCAGCTTCAGTACCCACGCAAAGACTGACTTCCTTATTTTGTAGGAAGAAATGTATTTTTTCTTTTCTTTTTCATTTGGTAGAAGAAAATTTTGTGAAATTTTCACAAAGATATGGACTAATTATAAGAAAGTTGTATAAATCATGATTTTACTGATGAAAATTAATGCTTAATTTGCTGATTTTTCAAAGCCCATAACAGTGGCAAGGCAAGTATATGAAGTCCTTGGTCCCTACCCGAACTTTGAACATTTATTTGTCAGATTATTATTTATTTGCTGATTTTCCTGGGGGGAAAAATGATTATTTGTTTTTAAATGCTGAACCGGCCGGCACTTATCGAACGGGGGGCTTGCTTTGGATTTTGGAAACGTAAGCCTGGGTGGCAGGCTTAGCCCATTAGGATAGCCCATTGGGCCGGGCTTCATTCTGGTCCGCAGCGCCTTCTGCTGTAACGAAGGACCATCACCATTGTCACTCATTACTCGTATCAGCGGCCCTCTCTCTCTCTCTCTGATTACTGAAGAACAGAAGAAAAAAACATGGCAGCGGCTTTGATGAGGGCGAGGACATCGCTTGCGATAGCACGTGCCTCGTGCGCCACACGTGCCTTTGCCTCGGCCGCCGTCGGCAGCCACCTCGTTTCCGTGGCTCCCGACGTGTCCCTGCAGAAGGCTCGCACTTGGGACGAAGGCGTCTCCTCCAAGTTCTCCACCACCCCTCTCAAAGACATCTTCCAGGTTTATTAGGATTTTTTTTTTTTTTTTCATTTTTCATTTTTCATTTCATTTACTTAATTAATTCAATTTAGCTATCAATCCCTCTTGATCTGTCACTTATTGTTCTTCTCTGTTTTTTTTTTTTTTTATGGGTATTTTTTAGGGGAAGAAGGTCGTCATCAGTGCTAGATCGTGCCATAGTGCACTGCTTCTTTGAGCTCCAAGAAATGAGATTTGTATCAAGAAAGACACAATAGCCACTGGTAGATTTTCGATCATCGATCGACCCTGCCCAATCTGTATCGGTGTAAGCAATAAGCTGTACAGAAGAATGACGAGAGAGAAAAAGACTATGTTGAATGGTAGATTTGAGGTAACGGAGGATCCGTTTTACAGCGCTCCAATGCTCATCGGTTGGAGCATGCATGAACTGAGCGACCTTGTTCACCGAGAAAGCAATATCGGGTCTGATAAAGCTTAGGTATTGTAGAGCCCCAACAGTACTTCGATAGACAAAGGGGTCAGAGAGAGACTTGCCAACAATCTTGAAGAGCTTATAGGAAGTGGCCTTAGGCGAGCTGACAGGCATGACACCATCCATCTCGAGTCGGAGAAGCAAGTCACGGATGTACTTTTGTTGAAAGAGAAATAGACTTGAGGGTGTACGGTGACACTCCACACCCAAGAAATAGTGCACTGGGCCAATGTCTTTTAATGAGAACTCCCGGCCTAGTTCTTGAATAGGACGAGTGACAGCCCGTGAGTCATTGCCTGTGATGATGATGTCATCCACATAAATAAGAACCAAAAGAAGACCTGTCCCGACCCGTCGGAGAAGAGAGACGTGTCGGACTTGGAGCCCACAAAACCCAATGTGACTAGATAACTGTTGAGGCGAGAAAACCAGGCCCGTGGAGCCTGTTTGAGGCCAGAGATACTGCGGTGAAGCTTGCATACATGATTGGGATGAGCGGGATTGATGAACCCCGAAGGTTGTTCCATGTAGACCATCTTAGTAAAAAAAACCCTGCAAAAATGCATTATTCACTTCCAACTATCAAATAGACCATCCCTTGAAGACGACCAGACTGCACACGGTACGGACAGTGGTCGGTTTGATGAGTGGACTGAATGTCTCACCATAGTCTAATTCTGATTGTTGATGAAAACCCTTGGCCACTAGGCGGGCCTTATACCTGTCAACAGAACCATCAGATTTATGTTTTAACTTGAAAACTCATTTGCAACCAACCAGATTCATAGTAGGGTGGTATGACACAAGGGTAGTTTTATTCTTAAGCAAGCCATTCATCTCAGTGTCCATTGCCTTGCGCCACTTGGGATCTTTAGAAGCTTGATGAAACATGTGGGTTCGACAGGAGCGGTGGCCAAGTCGACGATGAGACAGGTAGGCATGGGATACCGGGTGGCTAGCCAGACCTTTGGTGTTTTGGTGTTATTCTGTGTTCTGGTGACCATATGGTGGGTCCTGGCTAACCACCCACGTGTGTGTCATTGTGAGTCCACACGTATGTTCATTTCATATTTGGGGGAACATTTCAACAAATCTTATCTCTTATGCTGCAAATCTGGTATACTTGATCAACTCTTCTTACCTTTGTTTTTATTAAAACATTGAGGATAATCTTTGATTTAGGTTAAGGTGTGTGAGTATAATTTAAAATTGTTGAAATATGTTAGAATTTGTCAATTTGTAAATTAATCTCATATTTTGAATATTACCTCGTGCAAATTAAGTATAAACTAGAAAAACATGATATTGATACTTATGAATTGAAAGTATAAGGTATAACCTGGTACATTATGAAATTTAAATAAGAGTCTATTTTTCCTGATTGATGGATACTTAGATCCAATTTTTTTCATTACTTCACTATTAACAGTTAAGAGAAATTATTTTAATTCCTTCTTAACAATATGCGAGTTTAAAAGAATTGTGTGATTAATTGTATTTGATAAGGAGGCCACTAGATGAAAAGCAGAGTTCTAACAATTAGTTTATATATATATATATATATATATATATATATATATATATATATATATATATATATATATAGGAAAATTTTCAAATGAGAAACTTTCTCATAATAAGCTTCGTGAGAAAACCATATAAGAGAGATTTTATGGATGATCTGAACCGTTCATCTTGATCTACATACTCTAATTAGACTACCAATAAAAAAATCACGCGAATCCAACTTTTTTTACCGATGCATCAAGTGACATCTTTATTCTACGGTGAATATAACATATGTTTTGTAACCACTTGTTGTATGGGTAAAAAGGCTCGGACTCGCGTGATTTTTAATTGATAGTCTAAATAAAGTATATAGATCAAGATGAACGGTTCAGATCATCCACATAAAAGCTCCTATATAGTTTTCTCACGGTCTTCGTGTGAGAAAGTTTCTCACACGAAGACTACTCTCTCTCTCTCTTTATATATATATATATATATATATATATATATATATATATATATATATATATATATATGAGCTCAAGACCATAAGAGGGCAAATGTGTGGATATTCTCTTATTTTCACTCCCACCAAGCAAATGACATCCTGAGGTTAAAAGTCCTCACGATTTCAAAAAATATGATGATCTTTGCCTCTGATACTAGGAACACCGTTGGTTAAAAGTCTGGATGGTTCCAACAAAGTTATCTATTCAGAAAAGTATGGTAATGTGAATAAAAAATAACAATGTCTGAATTAAAGAAGCCTCTGGGTCAATGTGCAATTTAATTAAACAATGATCTTGAGTAAACTGTTGTAAGAGTGAGTTTGATTAAAATTTCTTAATTATGAATTATATGCATGAAATAATTGAGTTAAAATACCATAAGTCAGAAGATTTACTTTTATTTTAAATTTTCTAAAATTTAGGAATACCATGAAATACACCTAGAGGGGGTGAATAAGTGTACTAACTAATCTAATGACAAATGATGCGAAATTAAAAACTCAATTGCAACACACTATGCGTAACCAAAGACTGTAGCCGAATTTTCCGTAAAGAGCTTTAGACTATCTCCTCGAAATTCCTCTAGATTAAGAGTTAAGATGCTATATAAAACTCTCTTGGTTCAACATAAGTATGGGCACACACAAACAATATCAAGCATGTATGAGATATGAACAATATAAAATAATGCAAGATATAAGAGAGAAAGAGTTTAGAGATTGTGGATCAAACGTAAACAACAAGATATGTTTCGAGGTTCGAGCCACTGCTCTACGTCCCCGCCTTCACACAGAAGGATTTCTACTATATGTCCACACAGGACATTCTACAAAGGGAATTCATCAAGAAATTACAACTCTACACTTAGAGTACACTACTCTTCTCTCAAATACAATCACCTCTACACAAGAGGGATAGGCACAAAGTCAAAACACAATCACCTCTATACAAGAGGGACAAAGGCACAAAGCCAAAACACTATCACCTCTACACAAGAGAGATAAGGCTCAAAACCAAAGCTCAATAACAATCACCTCTACACAAGAGGGATAAGGCACAAAGTCAAAACTCAACCACAATCACCTCTACACAAGAGGGACAAGGTACAAAGCCAAAGAAAGAAGAGATTACAACACTTAGTGATCACAATAAACTACAAACAATTTTTCTCACAAAAAACAAGATCATATAGATATGATTAGATATGATAGCTCAAGTGTGAGAAAACAAAGTGTTTGAAAATGAAAATAACAAGAAAAATACTTGAGAAAAATACCAAATAGATTTGAAAATAAAAATCAAAACCAATTTCTCAAAGACTCTTTTTTTTATTTTTTCAACACTTTAAAACAAATAAAAATAAAACTTTTAGGCTTAAAACAAATAAAGCTTGCTGCAAAATACTTGAAAGATGAGAAGAAAAACTCTCTAAAAATCTTGTTGAAAACAGCCCAAGAGAAGCCATATTTATAGCCTCCCAAAAATATAGCCGTTAGCAGCCAGAAAAGGTCAAAATTGACCTTTCGGTCGACCGGCCGGTCGACCGTCCACAGTCATATTTCCGACCGTTGGCCTCCGGTCGAACGCCCGGTCGACCGGCACTACCCGAGGTTGGGTAGTTACAGTCGGTCGACCACCCGGTCGACCGGCCTTTTAGGCTGGCCTTGTGCACGTTCTTGTGCACATCGATCGACCGGTCTGGTCGACCGACCTCTGGTCCTGTCGACCGTCCGGTCGACCGCCAGCAGGTTCTGGCAGGGATATAGGAATTAAAACTTTATCTTTTTAACTTCTATAAAATCTGATAAATTCTTATAAATTCTAAAAAATAAGTTCTTATAAATATTTAAAGAACAAATACGTGTGACCAAAAATCAACACATATTACAAACTATTTGAACTATTTTTGTGATATAAAATATTTGGCCTTAAACAAAAACAGTATTTTTCAAAACTTGAATTTTGAAAAGAAAAACTATTTTCTCCAAAATTTATATAAATACAAAAACATGATATTGAAACACATTTGAAGCATATTATGTATGGATAGAATCCAATATACATGTAAATGATATATCTATGTTTTAGACATAAAATCCAAATTAGGTTTTGTTAATTACAAAACTTTAAAATATGAATAGGATCATCAAAATAAGTTTTTCTAAATATATGAAACATATATGTATATAGATGAAATCCAATATACATTAAACCATGTAAACTTGTTTTGATTCTATCTATTCTTGAAAATCATATATATGTGACTTGAAATTCAAAACCGGTTAAACTGAAAACCAAACGTATTAAACTTGTGTGTGTGCGAACTTGAGTATATCAACACTAATCTATCTTTATATAAGATCTAAACACAACTAAACTAAACACAAACCGAAGTCTTCTTGTAGAACTCTTTCTCTAAGCCAACTCGATCCAAACACTATCCAAAGAGCTTGACTCCATCCGAGTGCTAGATGCGATCTTGGCGCGCGAGCTCTTGAATCTACATGCGTTAGCTCCAAAACTCTTTCGTTGAAGCTAAACACCTACTAAGATTTTGATAGTAAATCTGAAGTTATATAAACACAAGATCATTAGTACTATAATTACATGAGTTAATCATCATCAAAACTAGAGTGATGGGTCTTTGGGCCAACAATCTTCCCTTTTTTGATGATGACAAAACTCATGGAGTTATATATGCATGGATTAAGTTAAGCTTCATAAAAACTCCCCCTTAACTCATTGTAACCCCCTGATCCCCGGTGTACGTATTACCGTATCGGTACGCGATACGACGTACAAAAATTGATTTGACCTCCGTAGTAGTCCGATTGAGCCGATTTCAGTTTCCAAAATTATTTTCTAATATTTTATATTTTTCAGGATTTTCTGAAATTTTTCTGGATTATTTTGGAAAATCTCCGTAGTCGGTGTCGACCGATACCGATAATCTGCTTTACGATTTATTTCACAAACGGAGTTGAATTTTGAGAATCGGCTTTCACCGTGTGTCTTAGAATCATGTTATCTACGTTCGGGTATTTTTGGGAATTTTTAAAAAATTTATCGAAAATCCGGTCAAACCGGTGTCGCCCGTATTGGCGAGACACTACGGGATTTTTAGTTGGCAAACCGGATTGAGTTTCGACAAACCGTTTTCATATTACGTCTCAGCGTATTATTCTCTAGTTTCTGTAATTTTTGGGCACTGTTCGGAGATGGTCGAATATTGGACCAATATAATAATAATTAAATATTATTTTTAAAATCTTTTTTTCCCTTTCTTCTCCTTTCTTCCCAACGAAGCCTCCTCCCACCGCCTCACTGTACCCAACCGACTCTCTCTCCCTCCTATAAAATCCCCCCCTCTCTGTCTCCTCTATTCTCTCTCTCACTCTCCCACACACTCTCTCTCTCTCTCTCTCCAAACTCTCTCTCTCTCTCTCATCTCTATCTCTCTCTTCATGTCTCTCTCTCTCCCCATATTTCTCCCTCTCTCTCTCTCTGCTGATCGCCAGCTGGTGGACGCCGGCGGCACGCCGGAGGCCGGCCAGGCGCTGGTGGGGGGGAAAAACAGCCCCCACCCTCTCCAGTTCTCTCCCTCTCTCTTGCGGATGTCACCCCCGGCGGCGCCGTGGTGGCGCCGGAGCGGCGCCGGGGTGGTGCCGGCGCCGGCAGAGCGGCCGCGCCGGCGGAGCGCGCGGTCGGCGGGCGCGCGGGCGGCGGGCGCGCGGGCGGCGGCAGCAGCCCGCGGTTGCTGCTGTCGTTGCTCTATTTGGGTAAAAACCCAAACGGGTTTTAGGTTTGGGTTTGGTCCAGACCCGACCCATTTGCATCAAACCCGACCCATTAAAGGTACTATTACATTTAAGCCTCTATAAATTTCTAAATTACTTTTAGGCCCCTATAAAATTACAAATAGCCCCCTGAACATTTCAGTTTATTACGTAACTAACCTTTTCTCTCGGTTTTGGGTATTCGGGCGATAACGGGAGCATCCGGACTCCGATTCGGGCGATTCTGGATCCGTTGCGATCGTGGGAAAGGGAGCTATAGTTCTATGGCCAATTTGTGAGTGTTTTTCTTTTATAAATTACATTTTGATCATGTTTAGGGAAAGTGCTTGATTGCTTCCTTAATAAAACGTGATTAGCGGTCAATCATGATAATTATTGTAATCCCTGCAATTAAGGCGTAATAAAACCTGATTTAGAATACGGACTGATTGGTTAGTTAATGAGATGAGGAACTCTAGTCACTAACTTAATAATTCAACTAGATCATTATGTTTCATACTGTGGTGAAACCTATATGTAACACTCGAGTAAATGATATAGTTCTATCACACCGAACACGGTTGTTTGCATACAGCGCCTTGTATACTTCCGTCCATCTGTTGCATCAAGACTTGGTAGTCCGTCCATCTGTCACATAGGGACTGGGTAGACTAAACAGTAGTATGCATACACTCGGAACACCATGACTTACATATTCTGTCACACGGAACACTGTTATCGCATGTACATGTTGCACCGATACTATGACACGTCACTCTATTATTTCGGATTCATATGCCACCGACATATAGATGCACCACTGCATGAAAGACCAACATTTCATATTATTTTTCTCATCATTACATGCATGCTCGGTACTCAGTTATGCCATGTTTACACATCACGGTTCCACTTGACACTAGTATTGCATGTTCATGAAGCACATATAGATTCACCAGTATACATGCATGGCTTGTGTTTATATTCCTGTCGATCACTATACAGATTACATGTATTATTGTGCCATGTTATTCCCGTATTCCCGTTATATGCTTATTGCCCGACACTGATATGGGTATTCCCGTTACTGGACATGAGAGGTGCTGATATGCGATATGTGGAATCCCACATTGATTGTTCCCGTTTCCCGTTATATTGTTCCCGTTATATTGTTCCCGTTTCCGTTATATTGTTCTATGCTATCAACATAGCTCAGGTCCAGTTATCATATTACCCGTATCATGTACTGTATGTGTTCTTGTTACACTGTATACTTGACATATCAGATAATAATGATAACTTGGGTATGGGGGAGACTTGACGGTTGATTAGATCATATCGGGTGGATGTCTGGATCCATTGTTCGTCCCACTGCAGGGGACGGGGTAGTGCTGGCTACCATCTGTTACTCATGTTACATGTTACAGCTCTAGCGGGCTGGCCCTGGTCTCAGCAGCCAGGGATCTGATAAGGCTGTTGTCCCGGGTATGTACGGGATACACCCACCCGATAAGAACTCCTCGACCACGGGTTTCCAATTAACATAATAAAACAGTATACACAATAGTGACGTTGGGAACACTTGTTATTTGGTCACTCTCTCGTTTGGATAATGGTACCCGTAGGCCATGTCCGGATGGGTTCGACTGGAGTGCGGGCTCTAGTATGAACTGACAGTGGTATGGGACACTGGAAGAGAGTGATTGTAATACCAGGTGGTTCTGATTGCTACTATTGTATAAAAGACATGACTTACCTGATACATGTATGCTATCTAGTTACTGTCCCTGATTTTATCTGCTATCCTGTTACATGTATATTTTGTTACTATACCTGGTACATGTTATACTTTCTGTGGTGGCATCCTACTCATGTTCATGTTGCATTGCATATATTATGTTTCCTGTATTCATTCCTGTCTATGCACAACATCGTATTATGGATCTCTTGCATACGCACATCTGCATGTTCACTTCTATCACGTCACCACTAGCATGTTTATTACGTCACCACTAGACTACATTACCTGATGATAACCGGCTAGGTAGTGATGTATTAAAAGATAACATGTTTATATATTTCTACCGCTTCGTATATGCGTATTATATGGTATCACTATTATCACATCTTGTATTATATATTATTATCGTGCTTGTATTACTATTATATATATTACTGCCTTCTTCATTTTACCACTCACTAGGTCGCTTTCTGACGACCCTGGGTTTGCGTGCCCAGATTGGAGATCCGAGTTACCGTATTATCACATAGCGCCTTGGCGTCACATAGGAGAGTCCTCATCGGGACTACTCATAGGTACCTTGGGTATTTATTTCTGTTATCTTATTTGTTCCCATTTTTCATATCTGTTATGATCGCTGATCTCTTTCTGCAGGTATTCTTGTACTACTTTTATGCTGGACCTCATGTCTCTATGGAGGGTATGTACTGTATTGAGGCTTAGCGTACGTACGTGGGGTTTTCCGCCTTGCGTATGTACGTCGCCATAACGTCCCCGTACCTGCGGGATCGGGGCGTTACACTCATACATCGCAATAAACATAAAGATGTTCAATGAAAGCATATAAATAAAATAAAACATATATGCATAAATAATGGTATTAATCATGCATGTATATTGGTATTAAGCATGTATATATAAACTCTCTAAATTCTTCTCCCCCTTTTTGTCAATTCATCAACAAAGGGGTGAGGACAATCAAACAATAAAGATGTATATGTGATATACATTCATGAAGAGGAGAGACGATAAGTTAGCCCCCATGCATACATGCATTACATAGAGAAGGGATGACTAAACCCTAACCCACATAAAACATAATATACAATGTATAAATGGAGACGTTAAGCTCCCCCTACACACGTATACTACATAACGAAGAGAGGTCAAGCTCTATTATATGTGTAATACACTTCAACATGAATTTATATATATAGAGAAGATGTTAAGCTTCCCTTGCATATAAGCAAAACATATCAAAAAAAAATTTTAAAGCCACTTTTTAAAATAAAATTTTAAATTTCTTGAAGTTAACAAAATGAGTTATAATACCAATGAAATCAAATTGTAATTGACAAAACGAAAGTTAGTACCATTTGTCGAGAAAAATTTTTAAGATACCAATAGTAGATTTTGATACCAATTGAAGGTGAAACATGAAGTACATTTTGATAGTAAATAAATTGAAATCAATGCATAAGCTTGTAAAGATACCAATTAACATTTAGAATAAAATCAAGCTTAACATAAACATAATTTGTACTTTAAGAATGTAAAGATATTATAAAACAAGTACAATCAAATCATATATATGTATGTATGAAATTGAAAATACCAATTGAAATTGATACTAATTGACATTTGAAGCATACATATATAAGAAAACAAATATGAGTATACAAAAATGAAATAACATGAAGATCATGTGTATAACTCATACCTACCACCCTATTCATGCACAAGTTAAAAGATATTAAATAAGGGTATACAAGGCATGGTCTCCCAACCATCCGCCCTTGGGTTGGTAAGAGTTTTCAAAAATCATGATTTGAAAATATTTTAGCATAACTTGAAAACTCTACCAATTGAAGGATAAAGTCTAGTTTTAAAGATAATTTTGAAAACTAGTACGAAATCCTTCAAGTAAGAAATAAAACATGAATATATCCATGAGAACGTGAAAATCACACAATAATTAACACTCAAAGTCTATAAAGCACAAGAGATTATCATGAATCCAATATCATGAGTAAACAAGATGATGTAGAGTGCAAAAATTATGTAATAAGCATAATCATGGAGATAGACAATGAAACTCATATAAAATTTCTTTATAAACATGAACATCATAAAAATTCAATTTACGTCAAAACAGCGCAAACTTCAAGACATGTATGTTTTGTCTAAACTAGAGTATACATACATATCCCAAATATAAATGAGTCCATAATATTGCATGAAAAGCAAGTGACTCTAGGATAGACATGTATATCTAAAGTTTTAGACAAAACTGATATAGACATGAAGCTAAGCACATTTTTATGAAAACATGTACAAAAATAGGGAATACATGTTAAGATGCAAGAATCATCAAAATAAGATTATACAAGTACATCTAATGGGTACAATTGAGCAATAAAGTATAAACATATAACAATCAAACGTGGCTCACCAGTTGTACAAGTATAAGTACAAATTTTAACAAAAACTACATCTAAACAAGTAATCAAAAACATGAAGTGTAAAATCATAAACAAATATGATCATTAGGATAAATGTACGTGTTTTAAAGTTAGGATATGCACAATAGCTAAACTATAGTGAGAACACAAAAATTATAGTTCATATAAACATGGGTGTATCTCAAATACTATTTATGTATATCTCAAGTCTAATTAATATTACATTTAACATAATGAACATGAAAAATCAAAACATGCTAAAATCATCAATTTCAAAAGCATGCTGTAACACTTGTCTTGATTAAAACATTTCTTTTTCCTAAATAATCATAAAGGAAATGGAATTAGTATGCATGCATGATATCTTAGTAAGCCATGTGAATTATACGGGTATGTATATACAAGTGTATACGTAAGTATTTATACGTCCATGTATATAGGTATAAATACTGCCCCAAAGTCAACATCACCACCATCCCCACCATGCTTATACTTCATGGAGAGGGGAGAGGCATGGAGTTGATTAGACATTGATGGGATGTTTAGGGGACACATGGCATATAATTATGGAGGGTTAGAGGCTATATATAAAGGAGGGTTAAAGAGAATTAATCCATTTGGTTAAAAACTCTCTCCATCTCCACAAAACTCTCCCTCTCTCTCTCCCCTTTCCAGCAGCAACAGCTGCAACAACAAGGCAGCAGCAATTGCAGCAGCAAAAGCAGTAGCAACAGCCGCAGCAAAGGAGCAATATCAGCGATAACAAAGGGCAACAGCAAAAATCAGACCATACTACTTCAAAAGTGAGTAGAACATGCTAATCTTAACAACATGATGAGTAGAAATAAGTAGGAAATGAAATAAGTGTAAGAGATACACAAGTATTTAACCTTATGTATATTCTGGGTTCATGTGTTTCAATTTCCGCAAGTACTACTCATGTTGTTTATGAATCCATGATTTTATGATATGTCTTGCATATTGATATTATATGATGGCATGATGCATCGGAGGAAGGGACCGGGTTGAACCGGAGGCGTAGAAGGGGAGATTATATATATTATGTATCGGAGGAAGGGACCGGGTTGAACCGGAGGCGTAAAAGGGGAGATTATATATTATATATCGGAGGAAGGGACCGGGTTGAACCGGAGGCGTAGAATGGGAGATTATGTTGTATGTATATGAACATCACTATGATATAAGTCCTATGTTATATTCATGTATAAATCCTTAACATCAAACCTGGAATGGCTTCTTAACAGGCACTTTTTGGGTAAGTTAGTCGACTAAGTCCCTGGGATAGTCGACTAAAAGTGTGATATTTAGGCAGATACACTGCTGGATAGCAGGATTAGTCGACTACATATAGACTGTAGTCGACTAATCCCAGATACAGAGAGCAAACAGAAAGTTAACAATCTGTTTTTCACAGTTTTAGTCGACTATAGTCTATACCTAGTCGACTAATATATTGAATTAGTCGACTACACCAGGAGGGTAGTCGACTATAAGTGACGTACAGTGAGTAACACAACTTTTCACAGTTTTAGTCGACTATAGGGAACTTCAAGTCGACTAGTACTTGAGTTAGTCGACTATACCAGGAAGGGTAGTCGACTACATGAGTCCCTGGCTGCCAGTAAAGAAGCAGGTACGTGTGAAGTATAATCAGTCGACTATAGCGTCATGATTAGTCGACTTACAGTTAGAATTAGTCGACTATAGAGTGGCCTAGTCGACTAGTAAGGCATTGTTACTGTGTTTTGTTTTGGCTCATGGCTAATTACAAGATCCTACAAAAATAGTATATCGACACACATGTCAACCAGATAATTTAGCCATGTATACCTACTTGATAAGCATATTTAAATATTGTTTTACTCACTGAGCCGTCAAGCTCACTCTATTCTAACTCCACCTACAGGTTTGGACAAGGGCAAGGGACCCGCTTAAGGGCAATTGTGCTGGACAAGCGTCACCAGGACCATTGTATTAGAAGCTACTTTTGTTATGTATATGATTTTGTATAAATATGCGTGCTTTTAGCTGGGCGTTACTCTTGACCTGTAATTATAAAGGACCTGGTGTTGGACTCTTACTTGTATGTATATATATGTTGATATGGTAAATGTAGATTGTGTTCTTATGGATCATTGAACTTATATATGATAAGTCTCGATTGGATCATGCATGTTAGCTGTAGTGGAAGTTCTGATGTATAGTAAAGAGTTTCTGATGATTGTATTGGAAGTAGTATACCCTGATGGGTCCCATGCTTGGATTATACGAGATGATTATGATTAAATGGAAAATTTTTAACTAGGACCGTTACAGTTGGTATCAGAGCAAAGGTTTAGAAGTAGAAAGAGTAAGAGATGATGAAATTGTTAGGTTTATACGTGTAGACATATGATCATAGTTAGGTGGTTAGTCTTATGTGACAAGTAATGCATTAAAATATCTATGGAATCTGAGTTGTTCTAAAGACATGAGACTTATGAGTAGATTAAGGATAAGTATAGTTATAAGTGTGTATATTTATGTTGCTTCTTGATGATAGCCGTATGATTGAGATTATTCCATGGACTGGGGGTACGAGTCGGACGAAACTGATCCAGCGGAAACGATTTTACCCCTAAACTGGGTAGATTGTGAGGAGGTTGAGTCGCAGGCATCTAATAAGCCCGAACCAACCAATGTTGACACAGGAAGCTTGGTGGGAGATTCACTTGAGATACCAGTAACAGAGCACTCTAGCACGATTAATGAAGAAACCCGAAGGGGATTTACATATGGAGGTGTCTTTTGGAACGAAACGTGGAAAAAGGATATGGACCTTTATGATGACTTAGACAACTGGTGCTGCGCCGGGGACGAATCACCGGAAGAAGACCCCGAGGAGGATATGGATGATAGCAGCAGCACTAGCGGAGATCCTAGTGGGGATACTCTACCCTATAAAGGGTGAACCTTGGAGTTGACACTTTTGACGTATATACATGTATAGGCCTAGTATGTTAGGTGATGGATATCCTTAGGGTTGTTGTATGTACCCTGGCATATATCTTATGAATGCACATGGGTTAGTCTGGATATCCAAAGAAGGAAGGCATGTCAGCATAATACCTTTTGTATCCATGATGGATGTAGCTATATATATATATATATATATATATATATATATATATATATATATATATATATATATATATATATATATATATATATATATATATATATATATAACAAGTTGCTTATTTTCAAAAGTGATGTTATTAACATGATTGTCTGAGACTAAAGTTTTATCCCAATGCATTCCTATATGGTGTAGTGTGTTAATTAGACGCCCTTATTTTTATAGGAAGAACAAATGGATTTGAATCAACTACCCCCTGATGAGTCCCTGTCGCTCGATACGACATACTACAGTGAGATGTGGAGTACACCCCCTGTGAATAATGATGGAGACTCTGAAGTTCAAATAAGAGGGAATGAAAGAACTCCAGGGGCAATGCCGGAGTGGCTCGCACAATTAATGTCAAGAGCGAGTAATAACAACTCCCATCGAGCACTGGAGCAGTTTCAGAAGATGAAACCGCCCGTATTTGAAGGGGAGGCGGACCCCTTACAAGCCGAATCATGGCTTCTTCAAATAGAGAAGATCTTAGAAGTTATGAGCTGCACGGATGAACAAAAGGTGTCCTTCTCTTCTTTTATGTTCCAAAAGAAGCGGAACATTGGTGGAGGGCAGTGAAGCATAGTATGAAGAATGCAAGGGAATCAATCACCTGGGAATTCTTGGTGAACAAATTTACTGAGAAATACATTCCGGAGACAACTAGAGATAAGATGGCAACAGAATTCTTGGAACTACGTCAAGGTTCTATGAATGTAACCCAATATGATCAGAAATTCACTCAGCTATCCAGGTATGCTGATACCTTGGTCAGGAGTGAAGCGGAAAAGACAAAGAGATTCGTAAAGGGCCTAAGACCAGATATTCGTGGCCGGCTGATTCCATTACAATTAAGGAATTATCTCCAGGCAGTAGAAAGAGCTTTGGAGGTAGAAATGGACATACAAGAAGGCCAGGGAGACTGGGTGGAAGAAATTCCCAATTCTAAGTGCCCCCGTTATCAAGAACCTCCTTTGAGGACGGCATCAGGACCCACCAGCGGCAGAGGGTCTGGGTTTAACAGTACTTTTTATAGAGGAGGAGGAGCCAGAGGCGGGAGAACATGGTTGAGAAACAGAGACACTCCCTCGAAGACACAAGCTACCTCTGCGTCCCATCCCAGAGTCTCGGAGGCTCCCTGGTGTCAGAGGTGTAGAGTAAACCATTTTGAAAACTGTCTCCTAGATAGGTCTTGTTTTAATTGTGGAGAGGTGGGACATCTAAGGAGGAATTGTCCGTTGATGCGTGGAAGCCAAGGGCCGAGTAGAGGAAGTGGAAGGCCGATCGTGAGGACGAATCCTTCCAGAGGACAAGCCAGTAACTCCATGCCGCCCAGTAATGCCCCACGTTCTGCTACAACCCAGTCATCGGTTCAACAACCTCGGGTGCAAGGCAGAACCTTCGCATTAACCCACCGGGAAGCAATGGCTTCAAATGCAGTGGTGGAAGGTATGATCTCTGTATCAGGACATATTGCTCATGCATTATTTGACCCTGGAGCTACTCATTCATTCGTATCTAGTGCTTTTGCTTATAAACTAAATCAAGAATCAAAACCCCTAGGATTTCAGTTGGTTGTGTCCACACCTATAGGGGAGAACTTGATAGCTAGCACTAGATATACGAATTGTGAAGTGATAATTGGAGAAATGAAGACATTTGTTGATCTGATTAAGCTAGGCGAAATGGAGTTCGATGCCATACTAGGAATGGACTGGTTGTCTGCCTGTGGTGCTCAGGTAGATTGTAATAAAAAGAGGATTATCTTTAAAATGAAAGGGACTCCGGAAATTATTTTTGAAGGAGAGAAAGTTAGTTATGATATACCTCACATATCAGCCATCAAAGCCACCAAGTTATTGAAGCAAGGGTGCCAAGGATTTCTGGCTTCGGTGTTGGATACCACCAGGACTGATATAAATATTAAGACTATTCCAATTGTGAATGAGTTCCCGGATGTGTTCCCGGAAGACTTACCAGGCCTGCCCCCAGATCGGGAGGTAGAATTTACAATAGATGTAATACCTGGTACTGCCCCAATTTCTAAGGCACCGTACCGTATGGCCCCTGCAGAAATGAAAGAACTTAAAACTATTGCAGGACTTATTAGACAAAGGTTTCATTCGGCCAAGTATATCTCCCTGGGGAGCACCTGTACTATTTGTAAAGAAGAAGGATGGGAGTATGAGATTATGTGTTGACTACCGGGAATTGAATAAGGCAACTATCAAGAATAAGTACCCTCTTCCTCGAATTGATGACTTATTTGATCAACTGCAAGGGTCTTGTGTATTTTCTAAGATAGACCTTAGATCAGGATATCACCAGTTGAAGATCAAACCTGGAGATGTGCCCAAATCAGCTTTCCGGACAAGATATGGACACTTTGAATTTCTAGTCATGCCTTTTGGACTCACTAACACCCGGCAGCATTTATGGACTTAATGAATCGGATATTTCAACCATATCTAGACCAGTTTGTAGTAGTATTCATTGATGATATCCTGGTCTACTCAAAGAATATAGAGGATCATGAGAAACATCTTAAAATTATTCTTCAAGTCTTGAGAGAGAAGCAACTCTATGCAAAGTTGAAGAAATGTGAATTTTGGCTAGAGCAAGTAGAGTTTCTTGGCCATATTATATCTAAAGAAGGGATATCAGTAGATCCGGTAAAGATTGAAGCAATCCGAGACTGGTCTAGACCCACTAATGTTACTGAAATTCGAAGTTTCTTGGGATTAGCGGGGTACTACAGAAGATTTGTAGAAGGATTTTCTATGATTGTGGCACCAATGACCCAATTAATTAGAAAGAATAAGAAGTTTGCTTGGGGAGAAGATCAAGATAGGAGCTTCCTGGAGGTTAAAGCTAGGCTGACATCTGCTCCTGTCTTAATTGTATCTTCGGGGACTGAAGGATTTGTCATTTTTAGTGATGCATCTAAACTGGGATTGGGATGTGTGTTAATGCAACACGGAAAAGTTATTGCCTATGCATCCCGACAATTGAAGACCCATGAAAGAAATTACCCCACTCATGACTTGGAATTAGCCGCTGTGATCTTTGCTTTAAAGATATGGCGACATTATTTGTATGGAGTATCTTGTGAAGTTTTTACTGATCATAAAAGCTTGAAATATATCTTCACACAAAAGGAACTAAACATGAGACAGAGGAGGTGGTTAGAACTAATGAAGGATTATGATATTACTATTCAATACCACCCTGGGAAGGCCAATGTGGTGGCTGATGCTTTGAGCCGGAAATCAGGAGGGACTCTGGCCGCCTTGATGACTTGTCAAGCAAGAATATTAAGAGATCTAGAAGAAATACAAATAGAAGTGTGAGTCATTGATTCTTCAAATTCTGAGTATCAACTGAATCAAGTGAGTATCCAAATTAATCTATACGACAAGATCAAAGAGGCCCAACAAGGAGATACTCAAATAAAGAAGATGATGAAGAAAGTGCAAGAAGGAGAACTCAAGGAGTTTCAAATAGAAGGTGATGTACTAAGGTTTGGACGCAGATTATGTGTGCCAGATGTAGCAGAGATCAAAGAAGAAATAATGAAGGAGGCTCATAGTACACCTTATACAGCTCATCCCGGAAGCACAAAGATGTATCAAGATCTGCGTCATAACTTCTGGTGGGATGGAATGAAGGTGGACATTTCTAATTTTGCCCACAAATGTTTAGTCTGTCAACAAGTCAAGGCCGAACATAAGAAGCCCCCAGGTTTGTTAGTGCCCTTATCTATTCCTGAATGGAAGTGGAGTCAAATTGCGATGGATTTCGTCACTGGACTTCCTCGGACGCCCCAAGGACTGGATACAGTCTGGGTAGTGGTAGACAGACTCACCAAATCTGCCCATTTTCTGCCTATCCGGATCAATTATTCAATGGAAAGACTGGCTCAGGTATATGTCCGAGAGATAATCAGATTACATGGAGTACCTGAATCCATTGTATCAGATCGGGACCCAAGATTTCAATCCAGATTTTGGAGGAGTTTGTCCAGAGCTATGGGCACTAAATTGCAACTCAGTACAGCAGCCCACCCCCAAACGGATGGACAGTCAGAAAGGACCATTCAAATATTGGAAGATATGTTGAGAACTTGTGTACTGGATTTTGGGGGAAGTTAGGACAACTATTTACCCTTAGTGGAGTTTGCTTATAATAATAGTTACCAGTTCACTATCGGTATGCCTCCCTTTGAAGCATTGTATGGGAGGAGGTGTAGATCACCAATCTGTTGGGAGGAAGTTGGGGATAGAAGATTGTTCGGCCCCGATGTAATTCAAGAGGCTACGGAGAAAATCAAGCTAATCAAGGAAAGAAAGAAAGCAGCCCAGAGCAGACAGAAAGCTTATGCAGACAATCGTCGCAGACCATTGGAGTTTGAGGTAGCGGATAGTGTTTTCCTGAAGGAATCTCCCATGAAGGGAGTGAGACGCACCGGTAGTAAGAACAAATTAGCCCCTAGATATGTGGGTCCGTTTGAAATACTGGATAAAATTGGACCGGTTGCTTATCGTTTGGCCTTACCCCCTGCCTTAGAAAGGATGCACAATGTATTTCACGCATCTCAGCTGAGGAAGTATGTGCCCGATCCTGGTCATGTCATCTCCTATGAACCCCTGCATATACTAGAAGACATGTCTTACGCGGAAGAACCAGTACTAGTTCTTGATCGCAAGGAGAAGCAATTGAGAAGCAAAAATATTTCCTTGGTCAAGGTTTTATGGAGAAATCAAAACATAGAGGAAGCCACTTGGGAGCTGGAAGAGGAGATAAGAAAAGCCTATCCACATTTGTTCCAAGGTACGTTAAGTTTCGAGGACGAAACTTCCATAAGGAGGGTAGAATGTAACACTTGCCTTGATTAAAACATTTCTTTTTCCTAAATAATCATAAAGGAAATGGAATTAGTATGCATGCATGATATCTTAGTAAGCCATGTGAATTATACGGGTATTATACGGGTATGTATATACAAGTGTATACGTAAGTATTTATACGTCCATGTATATAGGTATAAATACTGCCCCAAAGTCAACATCACCACCATCCCCACCATGCTTATACTTCATGGAGAGGGGAGAGGCATGGAGTTGATTAGACATTGATGGGATGTTTAGGGGACACATGGCATATAATTATGGAGGGTTAGAGGCTATATATAAAGGAGGGTTAAAGAGAATTAATCCATTTGGTTAAAAACTCTCTCCATCTCCACAAAACTCTCCCTCTCTCTCTCTCCTTTCCAGCAGCAACAGCTGCAACAACAAGGCAGCAGCAATTGCAGCAGCAAAAGCAGTAGCAACAGCCGCAGCAAAGGAGCAATATCAGCGATAACAAAGGGCAACAGCAAAAATCAGACCATACTACTTCAAAAGTGAGTAGAACATGCTAATCTTAACAACATGATGAGTAGAAATAAGTAGGAAATGAAATAAGTGTAAGAGATACACAAGTATTTAACCTTATGTATATTCTGGGTTCATGTGTTTCAATTTCCGCAAGTACTACTCATGTTGTTTATGAATCCATGATTTTATGATATGTCTTGCATATTGATATTATATGATGGCATGATGCATCGGAGGAAGGGACCGGGTTGAACCGGAGGCGTAGAAGGGGAGATTATATATATTATGTATCGGAAGAAGGGACCGGGTTGAACCGGAGGCGTAGAAGGGGAGATTATATATTATATATCGGAGGAAGGGACCGGGTTGAACCGGAGGCGTAGAAGGGGAGATTATGTTGTATGTATATGAACATCACTATGATATAAGTCCTATGTTATATTCATGTATAAATCCTTAACATCAAACCTGGAATGGCTTCTTAACAGGCACTTTTGGGTAAGTTAGTCGACTAAGTCCCTGGGATAGTCGACTAAAAGTGTGATATTTAGGCAGATACACTGCTGGATAGCAGGATTAATCGACTACATATAAACTGTAGTCGACTAATCCCAGATACAGAGAGCAAACAGAAAGTTAACAATCTGTTTTTCACAGTTTTAGTCGACTATAGTCTATACCTAGTCGACTAATATATTGAATTAGTCGACTACACCAGGGGGGTAGTCGACTATAAATGACGTACAGTGAGTAACACAACTTTTCACAGTTTTAGTCGACTATAGGGAACTTCAAGTCGACTAGTACTTGAGTTAGTCGACTATACCAGGAAGGGTAGTCGACTGCATGAGTCCCTGGCTGCCAGTAAAGAAGCAGGTACGTGTGAAGTATAATCAGTCGACTATAGCGTCATGATTAGTCGACTTACAGTTAGAATTAGTCGACTATATAGTGGCCTAGTCGACTAATAAGGCATTGTTACTGTGTTTTGTTTTGGCTCATGGCTAATTACAAGATCCTACAAAAATAGTATATCGACACACATGTCAACCAGATAATTTAGCCATGTATACCTACTTGATAAGCATATTTAAATATTGTTTTACTCACTGAGCCGTCAAGCTCACTCTATTCTAACTCCACCTACAGGTTTGGACAAGGGCAAGGGACCCGCTTAAGGGCAATTGTGCTGGACAAGCGTCACCAGGACCATTGTATTAGAAGCTACTTTTGTTATGTATATGATTTTGTATAAATATGCGTGCTTTTAGCTGGGCGTTACTCTTGACCTGTAATTATAAAGGACCTGGTGTTGGACTCTTACTTGTATGTATATATATGTTGATATGGTAAATGTAGATTGTGTTCTTATGGATCATTGAACTTATATATGATAAGTCTCGATTGGATCATGCATGTTAGCTGTAGTGGAAGTTCTGATGTATAGTAAAGAGTTTCTGATGATTGTATTGGAAGTAGTATACCCTGATGGGTCCCACGCTTGGATTATACGAGATGATTATGATTAAATGGAAAATTTTTTAACTGGGACCGTTACACATGCAAACTAAATAAGGAGTTAGAGATAGTTACCAAAACCAATAGGGTTAATCTTTAGGTCTCCAAACTATGATGGTCCTCCCACCAAACATCCTTGAAGGTGACGCATCCAATATAGTGTCCATCAAGCTCAAACGCATCCACCTTTAAGACACCAAAATCCTCACGTCAAGTGAGAGCCCTGATTGAGAAAAAACTAGAGTTTTAGAATGATGTTATCTGAAAGTAAAAGAAATCTTTGACTTTTTACAATTTATCCGCGGTAGCAGTGGCTATGCGGGTCGATCCACAGGGAAGGATGCGATGGAAGCTTTTCGGAACGAATTCTCTAATAATTAGTTTGTAAAAGAAAGAATTATGATTGTAAGCAAATATTTTATATAGAAAGAACAAGCATAGCTAACTAATCATCTACTACAACCAAACACTAGTCTATCAAGAATAAATGTCATGTTGAACCTATAAAGATTAACCCTAGATGATTGCTTCAAATTCAAGAAAGAGATTAAACCCTGTTGGCAGTACACTAGATAAAATTAAGCATTGGTTTATCAAATCCCAAAGTATAGTTTAAGAAAAGCAGTCTTAACTTAACGTTAAACCATCAATGCATCTAAGTATAAACCAAGAATAACTATTAAATAGTATACCTAAACCTAGTTTAACTCAATTCATGACTAGTCTTCAAGAATTATTTATTTGATGCATAGAGTTCAAGCAACTTATCTTCATAGATCTAGGTTTTAGTTAGTGGAGAGATTAGCAAGCTAATAGGAATTAGTTACACATAATTATGGTGGAATTAAACATGATATTTAAAGATTGCATAAAAGAGATACAAGAAACACAAATTAAATAGCAAAGAGATCGAAAGAAAAAATGACCTTTTATTAAGTCTGTCACCAACTCAGTACAAAGCCTTCTCCTTTCTTCAACTCTTCTTCAAAGTAAAAAAGAACTAGAAAAATACAAATAATAAAATTGAAAAGAAGAGGATCTTAAGGAAACCCTAAACTTGAGCTTCTAAGAGCTGCCTTCTCTGTTACTCTACAGGGGTATTTATAGGAAATTTAAGATATAGAGTCCCAGTACAACTCTCCCACGAAGACGCGTCGCCAGCTCTCACTATATGGCCGCGAAAACGAGAAAATTGTCGCGTTTCCGCGGCTAAAGCGTGGCCAATGGCCACGCGCTTTCTCGCGTGACCTCCTCTGGTCCGTCCATCTGAAAATCTATCCTCAGATCTTGATTTTAGACTCTGAATTTTGAAATGCGTTGATCTCTTTAAATGACTTAGAGACCAAGCTATCTCCAAATCCGAATCAAATTCAGATTTTCTTCCCTTTATCTTTATCTTGTAGTGCAAGCAACCAGGTTCAAGTAGAAATTCACCTCTGATTTTAATTATGTTAAGGATCCATATTATTCCGTCCTTCTTCTCCTCTTGATTTGAATAGCAATTAGGAGTCCTACTTTATCCTCCCTCCTCCTCCCTTAGATTTTAAATTAGTTTAGATTAGGTTAGATAAGATAAAGCTTCTAAATTACTAAAATAAATCATGCATGTGGGCTTGTGGACTTTTTGGGCTTCAATTGGGTTTCATTTATTTATTCTTTAATTACTCAAGGTCTGCACAATATTAAACAATAAAACGTTATATAGCAGTGCTTTATAAAAGAATAAGTAGGAAAATATGATAATAAATATGATGATAATATTCACTTTTGACTACCTAGCACACCCCCACACTTATCTTTTTTGCTCGTCCTCGAGTAAAAATAAAAAAAGGAAAAGAAAATAAAACTAACCTATCATAACTCACTTTCGTAGGAATCACGGTTGCACTTAGCACGTGCAACAAGCCGTTAAACCTCTAGGTTACCCCTAGAGAACGAGTGTTTTCTCGTGAGGGTTTTCAGTGGATTACACCTACAAAATCCATAAAAGAAAAGAAATGTTAGTGATTAAATATTTTTTTATTTTGAAAAAGGAGAGAAATTTTTGAAATATATTTGAAGAAACTAAGTAATCTATAAGTTTTAGGATTATCATTTTTATCACATTTCATTAAAGTAACAATCAAGACTAATTACTTATTCAAGTTTTCCTCCTATACCTAAAAATCCAACAATTTATTTTATTTTGACCAAGTTTTTATAAATCCTAATCATGACTTTCCTAATTCTTAAGATTAACTTGGATTTCTTTCAAAAGATAAGTCAAAATATTGTTTTCTTTTTCAAATATATATTTTTTATTTTTGTTAAGTTAATATTAACCTAAAGTTAGTAAGTTAATCATTATATTAGTCTGGTTAGTAATATTTTTTTTCATTTTTTTATTAATTTTTTTTATTTTTTAAAGTTAAGAAAATGTTAATAATAATTTTTTTTTAAAAAAAGAAAACCTAAGTTATGTTAGAACCCTCCCTCACACCTATCTCATGCATTGTCCTCAATGTATAAATTAATGCATAGATGCATGAAAAAGAAGAAAGGAAAGAAAAATATTACCTTAAGGTGGTGGTTCCGGTGGTGGTCTGATTGGTCCACGAAATGTGGCCCAATCTAATTTGTGTGGAATTCGGAGGAGCCCACCAGAAATCTCTCTAATATAATCCACTAAATAATGTATATATGAATGATTTTTATTAAGAATTTTACCCCATCTAATTTTCAAATTTCACAAATAATTTCGGAGTCAATTTTATCAACACCCTTGTCCCAAAATGGAGTGTGAAAAGATGGAATGATTGATTTGGACTTAGGAAGTACGGGAACTAATATCGACTCAGAAAAGTGACTTAAGTCAAGTAAAGGTTCAGGAGTCGAGATTGGTTCAGGAAGTGGGTCCAAATCAAGAAGTTGAAACTCAAGTCCACATTTATTTCCCAACAACAGAATGTGACTTAACATTGGTGATTCAAGTTCAAGAATGACAGGTGTGGGAATCAAAACTGACACTAAAATATTACTCAAGTTGGGTAACACAACATGAGTCAATATTCATTCAGGAATTTGAACTGGATCACAAATTTGAGAATGTAGGTCACATTTCTCATTGAGTTCAATTTCATAAAAATGAGAATATGCCAATTTGTCAATGAGACTTTCAAAAGTATGAAAGTGGTCAAGTTCAATATGATAATCATAAAAGATTAGCGATTCAATTTCATGATGAATTTGTTGGCCCAAAGGCCCATCACTCTAGTTTTGATGATGATTAACTCATGTAGTTATATTACTAATGATCTTGTGTTTAAATTAGTGACAGATTCATTATCAAGATCTTAGTAGGTGCATAGCTCAACAAAGGATAAAATGTCAAGATTTGGAGCTAGCACGGTGTGATCCAAGGAGCTTTTGGATCAAGCTTGGACCAAGTCAAGAAGATGAGAAGCCTTCAAGTGAAGACTTCAAGAAGATGAAGACTTGTGTCTAGGTATAAGATTTTGTTTTTGTTTTAGAGTAAAATGTAAAGGATAGATAGTTGGTGGATTGCTCAAGTACATATACACACACACTCTTGATAGAATTGTTTTCATAAAAGATTTTTTAGTTTAGAAAAGATTTTTCATTTTGGAAAAATACAAGTTTGGTTTTTGGTGTTTCTCATATACATATCTTTATCCAAAACCATATTTAGAGCTTAATGCCAAAAACATAGATATTTCATCTTGATTGTGTAGTGGATCATATCCATACACACTATGCTTTAAAAGTATATCTTGTTTTTGTATTTGATGAAGATTTGGAAAAACATGTTTTGAAAAAATATTGTTTTGGAAAAACAGTTTTTATCATGAGCCAAATATTTTCAAGTTACAAAAATAGTCCAATCTTTTATAACATGCCTTGATTTTGTGCAAGCATGTTTGTATATCAAAGTATATTGGTAAAACTATTTTTGTAGAATTTCTATGTATTTATGGGATTTTATGTGAACCAATAGACTTAGTTTTAAATCCCAGAAAAACTGTTTTCAGGCTTCAGCTAGTCGACTTACTACCTTTATAGTCGACTAACTCTGAAGTCGGTCGACCGGTTGGGTCGACCGACGTGCACGCCTTTGTGCACTGGAGGACGGCCGACCGTACGGGTCGACCGCTCCAGAGAGCTCTGCTCTCTGGAAATTTCGGCCGACCGTACGGGTCGACCGACAGAGAGTTCGACTCTCTGCTTCAGTGGCTCGGTCGACCCGGGCGGTCGACCGTGGCTCCAACGGTCGGATTTCTGACCGTTGGCGGTCGACCGCTCGGGTCGACCGGCAGGCCTGACAGACCCCAACGGCTAGTTTTTGACAGCCTATAAATTTGAGGGTTTGGTCATTGTTTTGAGCCAAGATTTTGGAGACTTTTAGAGCCAGTTTTTCCTATTCATTTCAGAGGTTTTTCTCCACAAAATTTAGAGCAAATACTTCCAATTAAAAGGAGAGATTTATCAAGAGTGTAAAAGTGATTTCTTTGAGTTTTTCTCCACCATCTCTTTCCTTGTTTTTCTCACACAAACACTTGAGCAATTCATAGACATACTCATCCTGTAGGAGTGTTGTAGTGAGATTGTTTTTAGGTGATCAAAGTGTTGTGATCACCAAAGACTTCATTTGTTCTTTGAGGAGGCGGACAAGTGTGTTCGCGGTTGTTTAGGGTTCGGGTGCGAACTCTTTGTTTGAGGTGCGGCCTCGGCAAGCTTGTGGGGCTTGCGTGTGTACGGGACTAGGGAGTCCGAGGGCTTGTAGGTGTTGCGGCACCGAGGAGAGATCCATTGGGATCTTGCATAGTGGAAATCCTTCGTGTGTCGAAGGCGGGGATGTAGAGCAAGTGTGCTCGAACCTCGAAACATACCCTTGTGTTTGCGATTGCTCATTCTCTCTCTATCTCTTTTATATCTTGCATTCAATTATAGTGTTAATCTTTACATGCTTGACATACATTGTGCTTAAATTGATATACTTGCGTGGGATTATTGCTAACACTTGTATTCAACCAAGAGAGCCAACGCGGCACCTCAACCCATTCAAGGGGAATCTAGAGGAGTTTGTCCAGAGCCCTTCACGGGGAATTCGGCAACACTCTTTGGTTATACGTGGTGTTTAGGGTAAAAGATTTAATTTGGTCATAATTGTTTTAGCTTCCGCATTATTAGGCATTAAGTGACCATTAGATTAGCCATCACTATTCACCCCCCCTCTAGGTGAACTTACAGAATTGGCACAGGATCCAATGTTGACTAGGGAAAAGATTGAAATCAGGTGAAGACACTGAGTCATTATTGAATCAGGAAGTAAAATTGAATCACCAAGTTGAGCTTCAGGATCATATACATTCTCAAGTTTAATTTCAGAAAAGGGATAACTTGTCAAAATGTCAATGTGGTTTTTCAAAATTTAGAGTTTGGGCAAGTTCAAATGGGTGTGCTAAAATGGAATCTTGTTTTCCAAAATAAGATGATTCTTTGGCTCTAACAGAATGGTTAGCGACATCAGAAATGGTCAAAGGGTAAGAATGAAGAGTTTGAACCATTATATCTATGTCATGATTATGAGCGATTTGAGCCTGAATCATGGCTTCAAGCAGCTTTTCATAGTCGATTGTTTCATCATTTTGTTGCGATTGGACTTGAAAAGATGAAGTTTTGTTTGAAATTTGTGGTGAAATCGTGAGTCCGTCAGATTTTGTAATTGTTACTCGGACTCACGCATATTCATTTCCAAGATTGATGGTTTTCTATTTTGAACTGGTGGAACTGAGTATGAATCTTGAAAATATTGTGGACAAGGTGGATAAGGAGGACTAGTTGGTTGAAAATTGGACCCGGGGGAGGTGAAACCCCATTGACTCTGTGAAGAGTTGAAATTATTTTAAAAATAATAGTCATTAGATTGAGGGCATAGGTTGTATTGATTCGGATAAGACCAATTCGGCACACTATGTTGGTTAAAGTTATGCTATGCCTGGTTGGTAATATCCGAAAAAGAGCTTAGGGTGTAATATGGATTATCATTAAAATTGAAAAAATTGTTGTTATAAGCCATATCACACAAGAAAAGTCAAACACAAAGAAAAATAAACAAATAAAAAAAATCTAACCTAAGGATAAACCTTAGATCTAGACAACTCCTAACTTTAGATTATCCTTGGGAGGTCTATTGACGACCCTAACCACAAGTTAATCGGTCAGGTAGGTGGCAAGGTTGATGGGAGGTTATCCGTTAAAGACGTTCCTTAATTAAGTAACCACCAACCTTCAAGCTTTCAGCCCTTAATCCCCTTCCTAGACACTGATTTGGCAAGAGTTAGTTTCGACAACCTCCTCCTTCGGTCAACCTCCTAAATGAGTCCGAAGTCAACCTAGGGCTAACGTCTAGTCAAATTTTAGTTAAGATTAGGATGGTGCGTGCATGGAATGTGGTTTGTGGGTCAAGGGAGGGTGATGAAATCCCACCTTATGTTATTTATGGGTTATGCCCTTATGATGTTTTAAATGTGTACGTGTCGAACAAAAGAATCAAAACACACTATATTGAACTAAATCAAACAAGGGTGTTTCCTATTCTATATGTAATGCGTCACGTACCTTTGGTCTGCAACACTCACCAACAATAAATAAAAGAAGAGAAAAAAAATAGACAATGCCCCTAGATGCAACGTCTAAACTTTTTTTATTAATAGATTACTGTTAATTAATTAGCAGTATGCAGGATTATCACAAAGAACAATTATTGACAGCAAAAAATAGTTCTTGCAATTTGTAGTAGCCCTGTAAAATTTAAAGCACAAATAAGCTATAATTATCGCGGACCCGCTGCAAAAGTCGCGGAAACGCAGCTTTTCAGTCTTGTTTCTGGCTCTGCCTTCTAGGGCAGAGGCACAGATTTGCCAAATTTCCTTCGCTGTAATAAAATTTTCTGTTACCAGATCCTGCAAAACAAAAACAAATAATTAGTTTTAGAGAATATCATACCGTTCCCTCCCCGGAAACGGCGCCAAAATTTGATTGAGAAAAAGCTAGAGTTTTAGAATAATGTTATCTGAAAGTAAAAGAAATCTCTGACTTTTTACAATTTATCCGCGGTAGCAGTGGCTATGCGGGTCAATCCGCAGGGAAGGATGCGATGAAACCTTTTCGGACGAATTCCCTAATAATTAGCTTGTAAAAGAAAGAATTATGATTGTAAGCAAATATTTTAAATAGAAAGAAAAAATATAGCCAACTAATCATCTACCACAACCAAACACTAGTCCATCAAGAATAAATATCATGTTGAACCTATAAAGATTAACCCTAGATTATTACTTCAAATCTAAGAAAGAAAAGTAAGAAAGAGATTAAACCCTGTTGGCAGTACACTAGATAAAACTAAGCATTGGTTTATCAAGTCCCAAAGTATAGTTTAAGAAAAGCAGTCTTAACTTAATGTTAAACCATCAATGCATTTAAGTATAAACCAAGAATAATTATTAAATAGTATACCCTAAACCTAGTTTAACTCAATTCATGACTAGTCTTCAAGAATTATTTATTTGATGCATAGAGTTCAATCAACTTATCTTCATAGATTTAGTTTTAATTAGTGGAGAGATTAGCAAGCTAATAACGAATTAGTTACACATAATTATGGTGGAATTAAACATGATATTTAAAGATTGCATAAAAGATATACAAGAACACAAATTAAAATAGCAAAGAGATCGAAAGAAAAAAAATGACCTTTTATTAAGTCTATCACCAACTCAGTACAAAGCCTTCTCCTTTCTTCAACTCTTCTTCAAAGTAAAAAGAACTAGAAAAATACAAATAAATTCAGAAAGAAAGAGGATCTAAAGGAAACCCTAAACTTGAGCTTCTGAGAGCTGCCTTTTCTGTTACTCTACATGGGTATTTATAAGAGATTTAAGATATAGAGTCCCAGTACAACTCTCCCACGAAGACGCGTCGCCAGCTCTCACTATATGGCTGCGGAAACGGGAAAAATGCCGCGTTTTCGCGGCTAAAGCGTGCCAATGGCCACGTGCTTTCTCGCGTGGCCTCCTCTGGTCCGTCCATCTGGAAATCTATCCTCAGATCTTGATTTTAGACTCTGAATTTTGAAATGCGTTGATATCTTTAAATGACTTGGAGACTAAGCTATCTCCAAATCCGAATCAAATTCAGATTTTCTCCCCTTTATCTTTATCTTGTAGTGCAAGCAACCAGGTTCAAGTAGAAGTCCACCTCTGATTTTAATTAGGATAAGGATCCATCTTATTCTATCCTTCTTCTCCTCTTGATTTGAATAGTAATTAGGAGTCCTACTTTATCCTCCCTCCTCCTATCTTAGATTTTAAATTAATAATTTAAAATCTAAGTTTAGATTAGGTTAGATAAGATAGAATCTTCTAAATTATTAAAATAAATCATGCATGTGGGCTTGTGGACTTTTTGGGCTTTTGGGCTTCAATTGAGCTTCATTTATTTATTCTTTAATTACTCAAGGCCTGCACAACATTAAACAATAAACGTTACATAACAGTGCTTTATAAAAGAATAAGTAGGGAAATATGATGATAAATATGATGATAAATATGCACTTTTGACTACCTAACAAACCCACACCTACATCAAATACAATAGGGGTGAATTTTGGTACTCATACCTTTTTGGGTCCATAGGTGTTAGCACCTTTCCTAACCCAAACAAACGTGTTTGCAAATTTGAATTATATATTCTATCATAACAAACTTTACAAGGTGGCCCTTACGTCCACAATGTATACAAGTGTACACATGAGCATACATAAATCATGTGTGTGAGCATGATGAGCATGTGTATGCCGTGTTTTGTGTGCATGCATATGAGGAGCATATTTCTTGCGAAACATGGATTCCAATCGTGTGTGAGTCGTGACAGATTGGCTCAAAGTGGAGCCCAAACAATATACATTATTTCTCAACATGCAAATATCATTTTCAATTGTTGAAGAAGTGGAGCATGCATTCTTATCAATAGAGGGTATAACAATAGAATCATGACAAGAATGAGAAGCCACATTAATTTTCAAAGAAATATTTTCATTTGAAACAAATTTCAATTCTTTTGAAATCAAAGTAATTTTATTTTTCAAAAAATTGTTCTCCTTTAAAACAAAATCGAGTTTTGAAGATAAAACCTTATTATTCTTCAAAACATCATCACAGTCATTTTTATTCTTTAAAATTTCATTCTCTTTTAAAGTAAGGTCAAGTTGAGTTTTCAAGGAGAGTCTTTCACTTGAAATCTCAACCCTCTCTTGTAAAATCATATTTAACTTTGAAAATAAATTTTTATTTATTCTTTTAATTTAAAACTCTTGTTTTTCAAAGCTTTGTACATTGAAAGCAAGTTTTCACAAAACATAGATAGTTCTTCATTTAATGCATGTGCATCCATGTTATCATCACAAGAAAAACTAGCACTATCATCTAGTTGAGTATCCGATTTTTACCTCAAGGGAGTCATTCCCTTGGACCATGAAGTAAGTTTGGTCCGACTCTTACTCCTAGGTGGTTACACCAAATATAAGGAGCGTAGGCTCTGATATCAATTGAAATACACCTAGAGGGGGGTGAATAGGTGTACTAGCTAATCTAATGACAAATGATGTAGAATTAAAAATTCAATTGCAATACACTATGTGTAACTAAAGAGTGTAGCCGAATTCCCGTTGAGGGCTCTGGACTATCTCCTCGAGATTCCTCTAGATTAAGAGTTGAGGTGCTATATGAAACTCTCTTGGTTCAACACAAATATGGGCACACACAAACAATACCTAGCATGTATGAGATATGAATAATATAAAGCAATGCAAGATATAAGAGAGAAAGAGTTTAGAGATTGTGGATCAAACGCAAACAACAAGATATATTTCGAGATTCGAGCCACTACTCTACGTTCCTGCCTTCACACAGAAGGATTTTCACTATATGTCCACACAGGACCTTCCACAAAGGGACCTTCACCAAGGAATTACAACTCTACACTTAGAGTATACTACTTCTCTCTCAAATACAATCACCTCTACACAAGAGGGATAGACACAAAGCCAAAACACAATTACCTCTACACAAGAGGGACAAAGGCACAAAGTCAAAACGCTATCACCTCTACACAAGAGGGATAAGGCTCAAAGTCAAAGCTCAACCACAATCACCTCTACACAAGAGGGACAAGACATAAAGCCAAAACTCAACCACAATCACCTCTACACACGAGGGACAAGGCACAAAGCCAAAGTAAAGAAGAGATTACAACACTTGGTGATCAAAATAGACCACAAATAATTTTTCTCACAAAAACAAGGTCCTATGGATAGAATTAGATATGATAGCTCAAGTGTGAGAAAATAAAGTGTTTGAAAATGAAAATAATAAAGAAAAACACTTGAAAAAACACCAAATAAATTTGAAAATAAAGATCAAACCAATTTCCCAAAGACCCTTTTTTTATTTTTCCAACACTTTAAAACAAATAAAAAATAAAACTTATAGGCTCAAAACTCTTTTCAAACTTGCTGCAAAACACTTGAAAGATGGGAATAAAAACTCTAGAAATCTTGTTGAAAATAGCCCAAGAGAAGCCCTATTTATAGCCTCTCAAAATATAGCCGTTGGCAGCTAGAAAAGGTCAAATTGACCTTTCGGTCGATCGACCGGTCGACCGTCCAACGGTCATATTTCTATCCGTTGGGCCTCCGGTTGACCGCCCGGTCGACCGAGACTCGCCTGTCGGTCGACTGCCCGGTCGACTTGCATTACCTGAGAGTTGGGTAGTTACAGTCGGTCGACCGCCCGTCGACCGAGACTAGCCTGTCGGTCGACCGCCTGGTCGACTGGCACTACCCGAGAGTTGGGTAGTTACAGTCGGTCGACCGTCCGGTCGACCGGCCTTCTAGGCTGGCCTTGTGCACGTTCTTGTGCACATCGGTCGACGTCCAGTCGACCGTCCGGTCGACCGCCAGCAGGTTCTGGTAGGGATATAGGGATTAAAACTTTGTCTTTTTAACTTTTATATAATCTCATAAATTCTTATAAATTTCATAAAAATAAGTTCTTATAAATATTTGAAGAACATATATGTGTGACCAAAAATCAACACATATTATAAACTATTTGAACCATTTTTGTGATATAAAATATTTGGCCTTAAACAAAAACAATATTTTTCAAAACTTGAATTTTGAAAAGAAAAATCGTTTTCTCCAAAACTTGTATAAATACAAAAACATGATATTGAAACACATTTGAAGCATATTGTGTATGGATAGAATCCAATATACATGTAAATGAATTATTTATATTTTAGACATAAAATCTAAAATAGGTTTTGTTAATTACAAAACTCTAAACATATGAATAGAATCATCAAAACAAGTTTTTCTAAATATATGAAGCATATACGTATATAGATGAAATACAATATACATTAAACTATGTAAACTTGTTCTGATGCTATCTATTCATGAAAATCATATATATGTGAACTTGAAATCCAAAACCGGTTAAACTGAAAACCAAACGTATTGAACTTGTGTGTGTGTGTGTGAACTTAAGCATATCAACACTAGTCTATCTTTACACAAGATCTAAATACAACTAAACTAAATACAAACCGAAGTCTTCTTGTAAAACTCTTTCTCCAAGCCGACTCAATCCAAACACGATCCAAAGAGCTTGACTCCATCCGAGTGCTAGATGCGATCTTAACGTGCGAGCTCTTGAATCTACATGCGTTAGCTCCAAAACTTCTTTGTTGAAGCTAAACACCTACTAAGATCTCGATAGTAAATCTGAAACTATATAAACAAAAGATCATTAGTAATATAACTATATGAGTTAATCATCATCAAAACTAGAGTGATGGGCCTTTGGGCTAACATACCAGACTTCTAGAAATTCATGTTATTAGTCTTGAATGATTTTATATTTTATACTAACATTTATGTGGGGTAATATGATTCATAAAGATCTAACTTGCATATTGAACAAATGGCATAATTGTTGGCTCGGAGGCCTTTCCTCTCTAGTTTTGATGATGATTAACTCATGTAGTTATGTTTTCTAATAATCTTGTGATTTTAAGTTCCAGATCATGCAGCAAGATATTAGTTGGTGATTGCTTCAACAAAGGAGTTCTGAAGCCTTTCACAAGTGATTCCTGTGCCCGAGCATCAAGATTATACCTTTGCACTGGTGGATCACGTTTGGGATCGAGTCGGCTTGAAGATGAAGATCATCAAGAAGACTTAGGTATCCTAGTTTTAGTTTAGTGTGTTTAGATCCATTTGTAAAGCTTAGAATAGTTGATATGCTCAAGTGCACAACACACACGTTTTGTGGATTTTAGTTTTCATGGATAGTAGATCAAAACAAGTTTAATTGGTTTATGTATAGTAGTTTCATTCTATACATGCATGCTTAACTTTTAAACAAACTTATTTTGACTTTCCTATTCATGTATTGAAAAATTCAAGTTTGATAAAATACAAGTTTTGGTTTTTGGTAAAAATGATAAAACACAAAAATGGTTTCATATGCTTGATATTTGAGTTGAAATGTTTATCACAAGTTTATATATCAATGCAAAATGATAAAACTATTTTTGGAGATTTTTTTCAAGACTTAAAAGAATTTTTAGAAATATTTTTACATGTTTTTCTGACCCAGTTTCTGACCCAGAACTGTGCTGACAGGCCACACCGGTCGACCGGGCGGTCGACCGACGTGCACAGACCTGTGGACGTCTGCTGGCACAGTGGGCCGGCCGACCGAGCGGTCGACCGGACCAGAGAGCCTTGCTCTCTGTATCTGGGCAGTCGACCGGACGGCCGACCGTAAAGAGAGACCTGCTCTCTGTATCCGTGCGGTCGACCGAGATGGCCCAACGGTCATATTTCTGACCGTTGGCGGTCGACCGCAAGCCTGTCAGGCTGACAGATCAGCCTAACGGCTAGTTTTCTATTGGGGCTATAAATACCCCATCACTTCATGGTTTTTGACAGGAATTTTGACAAGAAATATTTCCTACTTTCTGAAGTGTTTTTAAAAGATTTCAAAAGTGTTTTTGGGCTTTTAACTTCCAATCTTATTTGTTTTAGGTTTTTGAAAAAATCAAAGAAAATAGTATTTTGGGAGATTTGTGTTTGTTCTTCATTTCTATTATCTTCAAGAGTTTTTTCAAGATTATTTCTTTGAGTTTTTGATTTCCAAACACCTAGTTTTCCACACTTGAGCTTATATTCTATCCTATTCTATTTAGGATATTTGTTTGTGGAAAAAGGAAAGAGGTTTGTGGTTGAAACATACCACTTGTTGTAAACCCTTGATTTCTTGTGTTGCTCCCTTTTTGGTAGAGGTTGAGGTTGTTGTATTGGGTTGGTGTTTGCTCCCTCTTTGGTAGAGGTTGAGATTGTGGTTTACTCCCTCTTGGTGAGGTGGAGTTGGAGTTGGTTTGTATCCCTCAAGTGTGAGGTGGATTGGTTGTTATTTGGCTACGGGCCTACCCCTCGGTTGTGAGGCGGTGTTTGAGAGAGGAGTTCGGTACTCCTAGTGTTGTAACAAATCCTCCTCGGTGGAGGTTCCCTCGGTGGGAGATAGTGGATTGAAAATCCTTCACGGTGGTGAAGGCGGGGATGTAGAGCTAGGGGCTCGAACCTCAAAACATATCTTGGCCTTTGCGTTTGATCCATTGTCTCTCAACTCTCTCTCTTGTTTATTTGTGCAAAGCATCATTCATATCATTCATATCATTTATTGCTTGTGTTGTGCCTTGCATATTTCATATTGCCTATTCATATTATATGCTTGGTTGTTTGTGTGTGCCTCACTTGTACTTAACCACAAGAGCTTCATATAGCACCTCAACTCATATCTAGGGGAATCAAGAGGAGTTAGTCCAGAGCCCTTCACGGGGAATTCGGCTACACTTGTTGGTTGTATTAAGTGTGTTGCAAATTTATCTTTAAGCTTCCGCATTTAGCGCATTTAGTTTCTAGATTAGCATTTACACCTATTCACCCCCCTCTAGGTGTTTTTTTCAATAATCTGATGTTTGTGGGTAACATGGCTGCAAACCCTCACGAGACTATAACTCGTCTTGCAGGGTAACTTGGAGGTTTAAAGGCTTGTTAAATATGCTCGATGCAATCATGGTCCTAAAAAAAAGTTATATATATATATATATATATATATATATATATATATATATATATATATATATATATATATATATATATATAAAGAGAGTTAATTTCTAATAAAAGTTTGCTTGAGGACAAGCATAGATTAGGTTTGGAGGTATTTGATGTATCTAATATTTACTATTATTTAATACTTTTATAGAGTGAATTTATGAGTTAAATTGTGTAAAAGAAGCAAAGATATATTAAATTTTGTGATCTGCAAGTTTTGCAAAAGCACAAACAAAGTTCCAAGTTTGGGAGACTTTGAAGCAATTTATCAGTAGCCCAAGGCACAGCCGCACACACAAAAGACAACATGCCATAGGCGCAGCACACAAGGCACAAGGGGCAACAACACAAGGGACAGTGCAACTCAGACAAGAGAAAAAACTCAAGACAAAAAGGAAAAGGTCATCAGGCAAAGCAACAAACAGTTGGCAGGCACTCAAAGCCATAGCAGTTAAGAACAGTTCAACCTAGCCAAAACAGAAATTCAAATCAAATCCCTAATATGCAAGCAAAATCTAAATCCCAATTTTAGCCACAATCAAACCAGTGGGTCTGGCCGAGTTCAAAAGGAAAAAAATTCGCAAGAGATAAGGAGAAATTTTACCAAAGTCAATGAGATTCGAAGAGATAGCAACAAATCCAATTCAGCTGACTCAAGGTCCCTGGTATATAGATAAAGTTGTTGAAGAGATAGCAACCAATTCAACAAACAACTATAGAGATGGAGAAGAGCTCGGCTAAAAGAAGGCGCTTAGATCTGGAACCAGCGAGGCTAGCGGGGGAGATTAGAACCAGAGAGCAGGATTTCGCAGCGCATATCAGAGCCAGAGAGGAACTAGCAGCAGAGGCTTGCAGCTGAGCAGAACACCTGCAGTTCAGAGAAGAAGAGGGAGTTCACAAGTCAGAGTTTAGAGGAGAATGCTAAGCTTTTGTCTTTCCTTTTTTCTCTCTCTTTTTAGTTACAAGTTGTACTGGATATTGCAATGAAATTAATTGAACTATTTATACATCATGCCATTCTTGTGAAAATTATGTGCGAGTAAAATTCTTTTTCGGTGATGAAGCTTGAATGCATTGGTTGTTTCAATTAATTTATTTTAGATGATTGGATCCATGTTACATCTTTTTGATGTTTTGATTAATTGAATTCGAGATATGTTACGCCTAAAAATTAAATCCGAGATAACTTATGCCTAAGAGATATTTTTCATCATTTATTTTATTTCACCAATACTGAGATACTTTATGACTATTGATATTTATAAAATATTACAATAGATAAAATATGCTTAGGTAAGTGGAATTAACTAGCATGATTTCAAGATTCCAAGCCAGAAATTTAAGTGGATTCTAAACCCAAGTTTGTTTTGAATTGATTCATCTCCCACATGATAATTGCTCTAATTGGATTAGTTTTCAAAAATCTTTATTTAGAATTTCAACATAAATCTTTGTGTGGATTCGACTTGGTCTTGCTGCTTTACTTGTGTTTGATAGTTCAGATTAAACTTTTAGAGTTGTATCATTTTGCTGATTTAATGACAACAAATTTAAAGCGAGATGTAAAAATAGTCTCTCTTTTGAGGCAAAAAGGGATACGTGTTAAGAATTGTGCAAACAAATAGTCTCAGATTGGCTAGACATGGAAATGATATTGGGTATATAAGAATTTGGGCTACTCCACCTATAAGGCTAATCTTTTAAGATTTTGCCCAAAGTCCTTATAAGTGATATTAGAGCCATGCCCCTAACTTAGCCAAGTATGTAAGATCCCCAAGGGCGTAAAAGACGCGGGTGCAAAAAAAGCGCGATGGGCCCATTTAAGTTGGATCTAAAAAAGATTGAGCTATCGAGGCTGTTGTGGTGCCCCAAGTGCTTCACGTAAGATGTGTTGTTGTCAACGCATTGAAGAGAAGTGACCTCGATTGAGCGTATAATTTTTCGGGGTGAGAAAGTTCGACTAGCAGGGAGACCCAACTTTTTGTTTGAGGGGAGATTGTTAAGAATTGTGCAAACAAATAATCTCACATTAATTAGAAATGTGGATGATTTTGGGTATATAAGGATTTGGGTTACTCTAATTAGAAGACTAGTATTTTGGGATGGTGTCCCAAGTCCTTACAATACATCATTTCAAAAATATTAAAATTTTCTTTGTTTGATTACTGGAAGCAACAGAAGTAATTAGATCACTAATTATGGAAACAAGTTATGTTTGAGTGGGGTTCAGATACAATGCACTAAGAGATGAATACAAATGATGATAAACCAAAAGCTAATGTATATCAGTTCCAAAGAGATTTTGGTAATGAAAGGGCTATATTTTTCCAAAAAAATCCCTAAAACCCTAAAATTAGAACTCATTCAAATGGTAGGCTATAAAGGACCCTTTTTGTTTCTTCACATTTAAAAGCTTCTAAAACAAGAATGCCTTATTGTCCACGGTTTTTCTTTCATAAAGGCTCTCTAATTTCTTTAATAAAGAAAGTGCCGAAATTTCGACAGAAACATGATAAAAGACACCACCATCCAACCATTGCTGAATAAACGCAATGGCCTGGCGGTCAAGCTTCTTCTACTCTCCATCATACATGTCTTTGGGGCTTGGCATCATTACCTTTCAAAGATGCATAAAGATTCTTACAACAAAAGATATCTTCCATTTTTAGCTTATATATCATCCAATTATCATCACTAAGCTTATCATACAATTTGTGCTACTATCCATCTCTCACACAATTCAAAAGAGACTAAAAACCTCTTTGAAGTAATTCCACAAACACCTTGTGGACACCTTGCTCTCACACAATGCAAAAAAATTCAAAACCTCTTCCAAGCAATTCCACAAATACCTTGTGGGCACCTTGCTCTGATACTATTTTGTTGAAAAGACAAAGATAGTCTCCACCCCAAGATCTGTGTGAGATTATGATGATAGAAACCCAACAAAGAACCCCAAGATTTTAACGTGATTCGCCACAACCCGAGCCTACATCCACCATCCAAGAGAGAAAAATATTCCACTAATCAACAAGAAGAGAACATACAACTTTCTCTCAGAGCCACAACAAGCTTGAGGAACAACAACAGAAATCGGAAAAGTACAAAGTTGCGTCACTAGCTCCAAATACACCAACTACTTACAAACAAACTAGAAGAGCCCGATTCCAATATGGTGTGAAATTGTTGAACAAATCAATCTAGATGAGTATTTGTAAGAAACCCTAGTTGCTTCCCCCTCTTCTTCTTTTGTTCAACACTCCACTTTTGAGGATGATGAATGAATGTAGACCCATAAGAATGAGAACTTCTCTCTTACATTTGACTTAAGTTCAACTTAACTTTAAGTCCCAACCCAAGTCACATGGGGGTAGAGCCAACTTGACCAAACCTAAGTGGGCATATTTCTTGAACCCAAAGTTACAAGAGACCCACTTTGAGTCCACTTATGGATATGGACCCAAACCCAACAATATATGAATTCAGAAACTTTACGATTTGTTTTGTTTGTTTGTTGGAAAAAAAAAGTAATTAGATCACTAATATTATGGAAACAAGGTATGTCTGAGTTGAATTCTTCAAAGATATAATAAGAGATAAATACAAATGATGATGAAGCGGTGCATTTTCTGGATGAAGTATTACTAGTTAATTCAAGATTAATGAAGCAGTTTAATAGAATAATAGTAAAATGGAATAATGTTGGCCATCTTTTCACAATATTAAAGGGTTTGTACAGCCTGACAATAATAATGTTGCAATTTTCTGACAAGAAGAGGGAATTGCTTTTGGGACATAATGAATTACTTGTTAAAGCCAGTGAACAGAATTCCTTGGTGATATACTAGGTTTAATCCTTTTCATATGCTTGTACAACAGCTGAAATAAGCAAATATTGTTATCCCAATTTAATCAAGAAGTGATTGAAAAGGGAAAATAGGAAAAACTAGAGCACGCTATTCACAGGGTTTTAGTTAGAGCTTTGAATGACCTGATAACAAAAACTGGCAAGTTGCTATAATTAGTTGTTGCATGTAGAGAAAAGCAAAGTATTGGGATGAAAATATACGAATCATGTTGCTGGAGGTGCTGCAACATATGATAAAGCCACTGCCTGCTATAATTTGTAACATCTGTGTTTGGGTGTGGCTTTTGGTTTGGGAAAGATTGAAATAGTTCACTGCCTCTCTATATATACATGCAAATATAGAATCCTGCCAGCCTAAATCTAGAAATCTTGAAATCAAGAAAGAGAATTAAAATATGGAAATAAAGGATTGGGAACGAACCTCCCATTTGGAGAAGACGGCGGCGTCATGCTGCGTCCGCTTGCACTCCTCCCTCTTCAATCTTGACCCCGCGGCCGCCGGCGAAGAAGACAGAAAACAGACAACATCACATGATCTCCCCCTCCAACCCCCCCCCCCCCCCCCCACAGCTGTCTTCTTCTTCTCCCATACTCGGGTTGGGTCTACCTTATTCAATCTTCAGTTCCCTTCGCCTTGCCAAATTTTGAAGCGAAAAAAGAGAACTCGGACCCGCGACCCGTCTTATCAAGATTTTGAATTTCTTTGGTTGGGCTTACATTAAGGCCCAAGCTTAAAGAGTCTGGCTCGGCCCGGACCTGTGACCTGCATACTGGGCCGAGCCCATTATTATCCCTCATCCTTTGTACTTGCATTACAAAATCCATGTGAGAGATGAGTGGTCGCCAGAGTGAGAGAGAAGAAACAATCTATCCAAATTGTGGAGGAAGGAAAGATGGAGGAGAAGAGGGAAGGAGACGAGTATGGAGGAGCCTTCATCCAGAGATTTGAACTTCATCCTCGTTCTCCGGCCGACCCTCCGCTACCTCTGCAGGGCCTCACCTTCGCCGTTAAGGATATGTGCGTAATCCCTTCTCTCATTCACAATCTTATCTTTATCACTCTTAAACGTCTTCAATTTGAATCTGAAACACTGCTAATTTCATCTTCATTTCCAATGGGTCTCTCTCTCTCTCTCTCAGATTTGATATCAGTGGCCATGTCACTGGCTTTGGGAATCCTGACTGGGCTAGGACCCACGCACCTGCCACATCGACAGCGCCTGCCGTCGCTGCCGTTCTCGAAGCAGGAGCTACCTGTGTTGGTAAAACTGTCATGGATGAGATGGCCAACTGGTCAGTCTGAGGTTCACCTACCTATTCTCAACAATTTTATCATTAATTCTTTCAATTTACCATTAGTTTTTGTGGTTGCAGTATTTATGGAGAGAACTACCATTATGGGACGCCCACTAACCCTTGTGCACCCGGTCGAGTACCAGGAGGTTCTTCCAGTGGATCAGCTGTCGCAGTTGCTGCAGGCCTTGCTGATTTCTCACTAGGTTATTAATTACTTCTTTTTAGTCTTTGTTTATATACCACTTTTTTATATGCTGATTACCTCAAGGTTGAAGGGTTTTTATGTGCTGCTCTAGATAAACTCATTTGACCATAATACTGACTTAGTGATAAAATCTCTCAAATTATCATGGCATTGCATTTAGCCAGAATATTCTACAAATTAAATTACTCTCCTGTAGCCAATTCGTTAGTGAATATAATTAAAGATCATGAATTTCATAGTTCATTGAAAATCTTAAGAGTTACGGGCTTTTCCAGACACCCCCATACACATTATAATTCACTGATACTATATCTTGTGAGTTCTGGTATCTTATACTTGTTATAATTCAATGTTAATTAGAATTTTTGCTCATTTTAAGGAGCAACCTTTTTCACAACAATCATAAACGACTTTTTTTTAAATTTAATGCAGTAAGACTTGTATTTTGATTAGGGATGTGATTGCATCTGTGCTTTGATTTATGTTAAGCGTTATAGAGGAATTGATTCCTATTACAGAAACGTATCCGCTTTCCCCTTCAATTCTAGATTATTATTTTTTTTCCTGTTCTAGGGGAATCTAAAGGGCTTTCTTTGGTTGCATGAGCTTAAACTGTAATATGCAGAAAGGGTGGATCTACCTATATAACCAAGAAAGAATAGATCTATCTATACTTGACTGGTTGTTGCCATGAACGTTTCATGGGAAGTGTTAGAGATATCAATGACAACACATGACCTTCACTTGATCACAGCTTTTTTAGCTAGGAAGTGGTACCAACTCACCGAGTGTGACTTCTGGTTGGATAAAAACTTGGACAATTCATTTATGGAGCTTTCTCAAATTGATTTGTGATCCATACTCCATACGCAACCTCATTTGATTTGGCCTATATGATGGTTTCTAATTTTATTCACATTTTCTTACAACAGGCACTGATACTGGTGCAAGCGTAAGGGTGCCTGCAGCATATTGTGGAATTTTTGGATTTCGGCCATCACATGGCATTATCTCCACTAGCGATGTCATTCCTATGGCTCAGAGCTTTGATACAGTTGGTAAAAATACTCTCACTTTTATTATTTATCAAACTAGTTTCATATAAAAGAAAAATAAATCTGACATTTTAATCAGCTTGAAAACACAAAAGTTGAGTTCTTTGAACTTTTACTTTATTGCTGTATTGGCCTCTTTGGTTGTTTTTAGCAGATGTTAATAAGTCAAATGCCACAAGGACTTGCTCTTTTCTCTGATCGATAGTCTATTAAGGCAAGATTATCAAATGATTGATCTTGGATATATTAGATGTTTCCTTGAGAGAGAGAAAGTAAGTATTAAGATTGTAATCATACATATCAAATGTCAACTAATTTGAGTTCTGTCTATCCCTTGTTTTGATTTTGTACTTAAAAAGGTCCAGCATGTTTCAGTGCTTATTGATCATTTCCTCTTTTCACCAGAGTTAAATGGAATATTGTTGCTTAATTCAAATGGATATGCTGATGAACGACATCATCTTACGAGCGTAGAAATTACATAAAATGGACAAAAGTTCATTTGCTTTATTTAAAAGTGTATGGAAATTCATGCTATAGATTCATACTCTTCTCTAGTTTGATCCTGTTTTTCTCTGTTGACACAACTTTCTCAGGATGGTTTGCCAAAGATCCCTCCACTTTATCTTTGGTTGGACGTGTGCTATTACCATTGCCTATTGAAGCTACGCAACAGCCCACTCATATAATTATTCCTGAAGATTGTTTCCAGCTTTTAGGTTCTCCAAACGACCAACTTTCCCAAATCCTTACTAATTCTTTGGAAAATATTTATGGGTGTAAGTGCTTCTTGTTTCCTCTTTTTATCTATATAGTATACTTTTTCATGTTTTTTGTGTAATGTGGTTTTCTATAAAAAGAAAAGTTATTGATTGATGTTAAGAGGACCTGTGACAAATGCCGAATAACCATTCAAGTCATTGGCATTCTGCCTTCTGGACCTATTTGTCAAAAACTTACTACTAATGGTTTCTACAGGTAACATAATAAAGCGTCATAACCTTGGTGACTATATTTACAACGAAGTCCCAAGCTCAAAAAGTATTATAAGTAAGCTCTCAGAAATCAAGCTTCCACCATACCATCACTAGGAGCTCTATCATATGCCATGCGGTCTATCCAAAGGTGTGTGATTATTTTCATGAATTGTTTATAAGATATTTTTTATTTGCTCCTTCTAGGATTTGCATGATTGTGCTTGGGGTATTATTATATTTTCCCTTCCACTTATGAGGAGGATGGAAATGGAAACCATGAAGAAAATTCAGTACATGTGGTTATGTGAGGGAGTGTTTCCATGATTGCTTATATTATTAGGAAAATAAACTCTTTTGTTTCGTTTTACTTTTCTTCAGAATACTCTTTTCATTGATTTATTACATATTGTTGTCATAGCCATTCTGCAGAAATTTTTGCTTGTCATTTGTATAGTTATTTGTTTCTGAATACAAGAGATGCTATGTCATACATGTAGGTTCGAGTTCAAAGCTAATCATGGGGAATGGATTAACACCACAAAACCTAATTTAGGGCCTGGATTATCAGAAAGAGTCGCAGAGGCCCTTGGGGCAACAGATGAAAATATGAACTGCTATTTGGCATTAAGGACTGAACTTCAGGCAGCAATGAATGCTCTTCTAGAGGTAATTCTTGTTCTCATGGAAGGGCTTCGACTACACCTCTTCCAGCATTATTACCCATTTTCTGTGTTTTTTCTTACTTTGGACGTCTCTGTTTCTGCATTCTCTCTGAAACTAAATCTTTTTTCTGTATAGAAGTTACCTTTTTGATTTGTAAGTTCACATAATTCTATCGACTTGATCTTCCATGTGGACCAAATCGAGAGTTTGTTAATCCACAATTTTGTTCTGGTCCAGGTTAGAAAGATTGTGAATCTTGTACTCAATAATTTAAGTAGTGTGTATTTAGTTCAAAATGTGACTCTGACCAAAGGTCCCAAACCAAAAGGAAACTGGTGTTGGGAAACCAATGATTCACAAAGTAAATAATAAACATAGACACAAGCAATTCATGCATAATATGTACAATTTGCCCTCTAATATTTATTAACTTTTTAGTGTTCTTTTTTATCTTGTAAAAGCTTTTCTCCTAAGAGACACACGTAGACATGCAGGCAACCATGTACGCACATGCACGCAAGCGCTCACACACAAAATAGAGAGAAAAAAAAACCAAAAAAGAAGAAAAATAAACCCAACCCAAAAAGAAAAAAAGATGACACACACACAGAGAGAGAGAGAGAGAGAGAGAGAGAGAGAGAGAGAGAGACGCGCGCACACATACAGGCACGACCCCCACCCACCCACCCACCCACACACCTTGCAACATTTGTGTAAAACCACCAAAAAAAAAAAACAAGGACACAATCCAAAAAAGAAAAAGGGTAAATTTCACTAGAGCCCCCTAAGTTTTGGGTCATTCTCACTAAATCTACCTGTATTATTTTTTGCTCTCACAAAGTCCCCCTCAAGCATGACTAGGCTAATGCCGTTACGAAAAATGCGAAAGACAATTTTGCCCCTCTTTTGTGGGTTATTGGGTTACAATTCATACTATAGGGTTTAGTTAGTAAACCCAATAAGAAATGGGTTTATACCTGTTCTGAAAAACACCTAGAGGGGGGGCGGTGAATAGGTGCAAGTGCTAATCTAGTGAACTAAGTGCTCTAAATGCGGAAGCTTAAAACAATTCTTGCAACACACTTAATACAACACACAAGTGTAGCTGAATTCCCCGTGAAGGGCTCTGGACTAACTCCTCTTGATTCCCCTTGAATGGGTTGAGGTGCTATGTGAAGCTCTTGTGGTTAAGTATAAGTGAGGCACACACACAATCAAACCAAGCATATAAGGATGAGCAATATGAAAGATGCAAGGCAATACACAAGCAAATATGATATGTATGATATGAATGAAGAATGATGCTTTGCACAAATGTAAAGAGAGAGAGAGTTAGAGAGACAAGTGGATCAAACGCTAACAACAAGATATGTTTCGAGGTTCGAGCCCCTAGCTCTACATCTCCGCCTACACCACCGTGTAGGATTTCCAATCCACTATAGGAGTACCAAACTCCTTTCTCAACCTTATAAAGTCACCGAGGCTATACAACCACAATCCACCTCTACCGAATAGGGATAAGGTCCGTAGCCAATACAAACACAATCACCTCTACCGAAGAGGGATCCAAACACCACTCCGATCAACCTCTACCAAAGAGGGATACACAAATAAAGGAGGGTTTACAACTTGGAGGTTTAACCTCAAACACTTCTCTTTTTCTCTCTTTTCCACAAAACAAAGATCCTAATAGATTAGGATAAAAGATAGCTCAAGTGTGGAATCAAGGTGTTTTTTGGAAACAAGCAACAAAGAAAAACTACTTGGGAAATCTCTTGTAAATGATAGAAAAATAAAAACCAATACAATATCCCAAAACCTAGTTCTATTTGATTTTCCAAAAACCCAAAACAATAAAGATGAAATCTTTTTGCTCTTCAAACTCTTTTAAAAACTTCTTTTTAAAACCAGAGAGTAGGGAAAAATTAGCTCTAAAAATCTTGGCCAAAATCCCAAAGAAATGGGATTTTTATAGGCCCATCAGAAAACTAGCCGTTAGGCTGAGCTGGCAGCCTGACAGGCTATCGGTCGGCCGGCCCGGCCGACCGCCAACGGTCAGAAATGTGACCGTTGGGGCAACCCGGTCGACCGCCCCGTTCGACCCAAACAAACAGAGAGCAGAGCTCTCAGACCCGGTCGACCCTGACGGTCGACCGAGCTTGTGTCTGCCAGACGTGCACAAGTCTGTGCACGTCGGTCGACCTCATAGGTCGACCGGCCCATGGTGCGGTCGACCGTCTGGGTCGACCGACCTAGCCTGTCAGCACAAACCTGGGTCAGAATCTGGGTTAAAACATATTTTTGAAAAATCTTTTATCTTTTCTGAAAATTTCATAAAACTTGTTTTAACATTTTGTAATGAAACACAAACTTGTGATAACAATTTCAAGACATATATCAACATATTCAAATCATTTTTGTGTCTTGTAAATTTTATCAAAAACCAACACTTGTATTTTTATCAAACTTGATTTTTCCAAAACATGAATAGGATAGTCAAAATAAGTTTGTATAAGAAGTTAAAAGCATGTATGTATATCTAGAACATATCTAATATACATAAGAACTATTTAAACTTGTTTTGATCTACTATTCATGAAAACCAAATCCAAAACATAAAACGTGTGTGTTATGTGCACTTGAGCATATCAACTATACTAAGCTTTACAAATGGATCTAAAACACACTATCTAAACTAGGATACCTAAGTCTTCTTGATGATCTTCATCTTCAAGTAGACTTGCTCCCAAACCGTGATCCACCAAGTGCAAAGGAATGATCTTTAAGCTTTGGCACCGGAATCACCATGAAAAGCTTCTAAACTCCTTGTTGAAGCTAATCACCAACTAATAACTTGGTTAATGATCTGAAACTTAAACAACACAAGGTTATTAATAAACATAACTATATGAGTTAATCATCATCAAAACTAGGGTGGAAGGCCTTTGGGCCAACAATCTCCCCCTTTTTGATGATGACAAAACTCATGGAGTTATATATGCATAGATTAAAGTTAAGCTTCAAAGAAGCTCCCCCTTAACTCATGCATAAGCAAATAAACATAATAATAGGCAATGAAGGCTCGTAAACAAGAATGCATAAATATGCATAAACAATAAAAAGGTTCTAGATACCAATGCAATATTCAAAAAACAAAACATGTTCTAGATACCAATTAAAATTAAACTAAATTAAACTTAATATATGCAAAAACATAACTATGCATATATAAAACTTATAAACTCAAAATCTTTCTCCCCCGTTTTGTCAATCATCAACAAAGGGGTAAACAATCAAAACAAAATAAAAAAATTTTTCTCCCCCTTTTTGTTCGAAACAATGAATCAACAAAGGGTCAATAAAAAATAATGTTTTCCCTCTTTTTGTCTAAGACAAAAACAAACCAAATAGGAGTGACAATCAATTAAGATATCGATTGAAAATATGTCAAAGAATAGCATATTGATACCAATTGAAAGGAAACAAACAAAGAAAATATTGATACCAATTTTTAAGCAAAACACATGAAAGTCTTGATACCAATTGAAATTAAACATAATAAATTTTGAATGTCTAAACAAAAATTTTGATACCAATTGTAAATATTTTTCATTTTGAACATATGATACCAAATTCGAATTTTCAATCATAAAGTATGGGAGTACAAATACCAATTGAAAGACAAAATCAAATTTTCTCCCCCTTTATGAAATACAAACTAAAATAATGCATAGGCTTGATACCAATTTAAAAGTAATCAATTGAAATAAAGTTGAAGCTCAAGCTCTAGCATAAACAAAACTTGTGCTCAAGATATAGAAATATAATAGCACAAATAAAACAAGTATATGTGTATGAAATAGAATGAGTACCAATCACTAATAAATGATACCAATTGAAAATATACATACACAATGATCATATGAGTATACAAAAAGATTAAAATGATACCAATTGAAAGAGTTCAATGATACCAATTGACATAACAATAAGTTCAAGTGTATACATCATATTACTATACCTCCCAATCATGGTTCAAGTTTTAAATGATTTTCATTTTAAAGCATACATGAACATGATCTCCCATCCAACCTCCCATTAAAGGGTAGGGGTTTTCAAAAATAGATTTGAAAAATAAGTTTTATTTGAAAAATTCTTCCAAAATGAAGAATACCGTAACTAGTTAAATGGAAAATCTTTAAAACTAGTACGAAATCCTTCAAGTAAGGAATAAAACAAAATAGTTTTCATGAAATAAGAAATCCACATGAAAATCAACACTCTAATCCAATTAAGCATAATTATGACTCATGAAAACAAAACATGAGCAAGTAATAAATGTGAGTGTACAAGTACAATGTGAAGATCATATAATCATGAAAATATTAATTAAGCTCAATTAATCCTTAAACATGAAAACAAAAAAAAAAATCATCAAAACTTATTTAATCTTCAAGGTATATGTATGTCTTATACAAATTAAAGTATACATACATATCCAAACACAAAGAGTCCACAAAGATATATGCATGAAGGCACGTGGCTCAAAAAGGATGTATATGTATAATGATAATTTGGATAAAGTAGACATATACATGAAGTTAAACAAATAAACACGAAATCAAGAAAAACTAAATTTTCACCAAAACAAATTTCATTTCAAGGTATATGTATGAATTGTCAACACAATAAGTATACATACATATCCCTAAACACAATTGAGTCCATATATATAGATTTGCATGAAAGGCAAATGACTCAAAGGGTATACATGTATATCTTAAAGTTTGGCAAAATACACAAATACATGAAGTGAAACACACAATCATAAAACAAATCCAAAAATAGGAATACAAGTTTAAAATGCATGAATCATCAAAACTAGACTATACTAGCACATCTAATGGCTTCAAATAAGCGTTCAAGCTCAAACATATATAGATTTATTTGTGACCCACTATATGCACAAGTATATATCCTAGTCTTAATGAAAACTAACATTTAAACAAGTAATCTTAACATGAAGCATCAAAACACGATAAAAATCAACATGATAAACATAAACATGATTATTATGAATATCCACATGTCATTAGAAATATGATATACGCAATAGCAACCATATAGTGAGAACACAAATGAATTTATCCATATTAAACATAGGTGTCTCAAAATAACTAAACATGTATATCAAGAATCTAATTAACATGGCATTTTCATACTAATCACTAAACATCAAAACATGCTATAAATTTTAATTATGAAAGCATGTAAATAATAAATGAGAGTAAAGGATTGTTACCAAAACCGAAGAAGCAACTCTCATTGTCTCCAAAACAAGGTGGTCATCTCCACCAAATCTTCCCTTGAAAGTGATGCATCCAAATAATTTCCATGAAGCTCGGAACGCATCCACTCTAAGGTACGGCTACTCTCACGTCATGTGAGAGCCCACACCTACATTAAATAAAGGAGGGGTGGTCTTTGGTACCCATATCTTCTTGGGTCCGTGGGGGTTAGTCCCTTCTCTAACCCAAACAAAATTCTTTGCTAAATTATCAACATGTATTCTATCATAGCAAAATTTAGCAAGGTGGCCCTTACGTCCACAATATGTACAAGTGTACACATGAGCATACATGTGAGGAGTGTGTCCGTGAGGAGCATGTGTATGCCGTGGAGGGTGTGCATGAAAAGATGGAACTTGCTTCTTTCGAAACAAAGATTCCAAGCGTGTGTGGTTCATGGCACATTGGCTCATAGTGGAGCCCAAACAATCTACTCTCTTCTTTAACATACAAATATCATCATTAATCTTAGAAGAAGAAGTACATGCATTAGGTAGACTAGATGAAGAAGCTACACTAGTATGACAAACATGTGCATCCATCTTATTTTGCAAAACAATGTTTTTCTTTAAACAAACATTTAAATCATTTGAAATTGAAATAATCTTATTTTTCAAAGCAACATTCTCCTTTAAAACAAAATCAATTTTTGAAGACAAATTTTCATTTTTCTTCAAAATAGCATGGCAATCATTTTTAGATTTTAAAAACTCATTTTCTTTTAAGGTAGGTCTAGTTGAGATTTCAATGAATCCCTTTCATTAGAAATCTCCTCCTTCTCTTGCAAAACCATGTTAAGCTTAGAAGACAAATTCTCTTTTTCTTTATTTAAAGCACAAGTCTTCTTTTTCAAAAGGTTGTATTTTTCTATTAGTTTTTCACACACAATAGAAAGTTCTTCATTTAAAGCATGGGGATCTACAATATCATCACATGAAGAACTAGCATCATTAGCATCTAATAGAGATTCCGATTGTACCTCAAGGGAGTCATTCCCTTAGACCATGAAGCATTGTGAGTCGGATTCTCCACTAGACTCCTCCGGTTGGATTGACAATTGAAGCTCGGAGGTGGTGGTGGTTGTCAACATGTTCCACACTGCAAATGCGGAATCAAAGTTAGAAACAAGCAAAAGATATTCTTTAAGTAATGTGCTTCTAATGGCCTCAAGGGCTTGTGCATTGGCCCCTATATGATTGCGATCTCCAAGATAGCATTTCTTGGTGGCCGCAAGAAAGACATGCAAACCTAGGGTCTTTAGGTACATGGACATCCTATACTTCCAAACAACAATGTTGGAAGGATCAAAGCTAGGTGTGGTCATGAAGTCCATGGCAAACTATATGAGTGTGCAAACAAGCAAATGCAAACAATAGATTAGCAACCAAATGGATCTCACTCCTAGGATGTTAAGCCTAATATCAGGAGCACTAGCTCTGATACCAATTGAAAAACACCTAGAGGGGGGTGAATAGGTGCAAGTGCTAATCTAGTGAACTAAGTGCTCTAAATGCGGAAGCTTAAAACAATTCTTGCAACACACTTAATACAACACACAAGTGTAGCCGAATTCCCCGTGAAGGGCTCTGGACTAACTCCTCTTGATTCCCCTTGAATGGGTTAAGGTGCTATGTGAAGCTCTTGTGGTTAAGTATAAGTGAGGCACACACACAATCAAGCCAAGCATATAAGGATGAGCAATATGAAAGATGCAAGGCAATACACAAGCAAATATGATATGTATGATATGAATGAAGAATGATGTTTTGCACAAATGTAAAGAGAGAGAGTTAGAGAGACAAGTGGATCAAACGTTAACAACAAGATATGTTTCGAGGTTCGAGCCCCTAGCTCTACATCCCCGCTTACACCACCGTGTAGGATTTTCAATCCACTATAGGAGTACCGAACTCCTTTCTCAACCTTACAAAGCCACCGAGGCTATACAACCACAATCCACCTCTACCGAAGAGGAATAAGGCCCGTAGCCAATACAAACACAATCACCTCTACCGAAGAGGGATCCAAACACCACTCCGATCAACCTCTACCAAAGAGGGATACACAAATAAAGGAGGGTTTACAACTTGGAGGCTTAACCTCAAACACTTCTCTTTTTCTCTCTCTTTTCCACAAAACAAAGATCCTAATAGATTAGGATAGAAGATAGCTCAAGTGTGGAATCAAGGTGTTTTTTGGAAACAAGCAACAAAAAAAAACTACTTGGGAAATCTCTTGTAAATGATAGAAAAATAAAAACCAATACAATATCCAAAACCTAGTTCTCTTTGATTTTCCAAAAACTCAAAACAATAAAGATGAAATCTTTTTGCTCTTCAAACTCTTTTAAAAACTTCTTTTTAAAACCAGAGAGTAGGGAAAATTAGCTCTAAAAATCTTGGCCAAAATCCCAAAGAAATGGGGTTTTTATAGGCCCATCAGAAAATTAGCCGTTAGGCTGAGCTGGCAGCCTGACAGGCTACCGGTCGGCCGGCCCGGCCGACCGCCAACGGTCAAAAATGTGACAGTTAGGGCAACCCGGTCGACCGCCCCGGTCGACCCAAACAAACAGAGAGCAGAGCTCTCAGACCCGGTCGACCCTGACGGTCGACCGAGCTTGTGTCTGCCAGACGTGCACAAGTCTGTGCACGTCGGTCGACCTCATGGGTCGACCGGCCCATGGTGCGGTCGACCGTCTGGGTCGACCGACCTAGCCTGTCAGCACAAACCTGGGTCAGAATCTGGGTTAAAACATATTTTTGAAAAATCTTTTATCTTTTCTGAAAATTTCATAAAACTTGTTTTAACATTTTGTAATGAAACACAAACTTGTGATAACAATTTCAAGACATATATCAACATATTCAAATCATTTTTGTGTCTTGTAAATTTTATCAAAAACCAACACTTGTATTTTTATCAAACTTGATTTTTCCAAACATGAATAGGATAGTCAAAATAAGTTTGTATAAGAAGTTAAAAGCATGTATGCATATCTAGAACATATCTAATATACATAAGAACTATTTAAACTTGTTTTGATCTACTATTCATGAAAACCAAATCCAAAACATAAAACGTGTGTGTTATGTGCACTTGAGCATATCAACTATACTAAGCTTTACAAATGGATCTAAAACACACTATCTAAACTAGGATACCTAAGTCTTCTTGATGATCTTCATCTTCAAGTAGACTTGCTCCCAAATCGTGATCCACCAAGTGCAAAGGAATGATCTTTAAGTTTTGGCACCGGAATCACCATGAAAAGCTTCTAAACTCTTTGTTGAAGCTAATCACCAACTAATAACTTGGTTAATGATCTGAAACTTAAACAACACAAGGTTATTAGTAAACATAACTACATGAGTTAATCATCATCAAAACTAGGGTGGAAGGCCTTTGGGCCAACACGTTCTTCTTCTCTCTATCCGCATTTAGCAAACGCATGAACCCCTAATTCTACCTCTAACTCATGAACTCGTTATCTTCCCATTTACTCAAACTCTCATCCGATCTCTAACTCATGAATCCATCGTCATCCCATTTGCTCAAACCCTAATCATTATTTCTAACCCATGAAACCCATCATATTTTCATTTACCCAAACCCTAATCTCCTCCCACCCATGAACTCATCATCTTCCTATTTAACCAAACACTACCCTTAACTCTAACCCCATGAAACCCATCATCTTTTAATTTATCCAAACTTCTTATCCATTTACCCAAACTATAATCCCAACCCCTAATTCCTACATCTAATTCAGGAATCCATCATCTTCCACTTACCCAAACTCCAACCCTAACTCTAGCCTGTGAACCCATCATCTTCTCATGACTCGCCCCTACTCTCTACCCATATATCCAAACCCTAATCGTATCTCTAACCTATGAATCCATTAATTTTTTATTTATCCAAACACTAATCCTTATCTCTAACCATGAAGTCACCATTTTCTCATTTACCCAAACCTTAATCCTTATCTCTAACCTATGAACTCATCCATTTCCCCTTTACCCAAATTCTAATGATGTTAGGTTTATTTTCATTATTGTGATATGGGTGTATGAGATGTTTAAATGGTTTACTTTCACTTTCAAACTCAAAAGATATGAATTATGAAAATGAGGATTATGATGGTAGGAGAGAGAAATTTTGCTGGTGAAGAAGATGAAGAAGTGAGAGTGGACCCGTTAGGGCTATTAATTCAAAAATTAAGATATTTATTGACTTCATAGGGTATTGTAGTCAAAAAGTTGATAATTATCATCAAGTGTTGTTTAAAACTAACGGGAGGAGTATATTTAAGAAAATCAAAATACCTTGGGAGGTTTCATGAGAGCGAAAATAAAATAAGGAGGTTTGGTGAGAATGACCCAAAATATAGGGACGTTTAGTGAAATTTACTCAAAAGAAAAAAAGTAACTTCTTGTATATAACTAGTAGCACAAAAGGTTTCTACTACATATCTTTCTTATTGTCAAGTACTTGAGCTTTTTCATCTGAATTCATTTGTCTCCCCTGAGATTTTGACTGCGATACTTTTTACACGTCCCTTTCTCTTTCTTTCCATGATTTTCTTTTTGAAGAATTATGGAGTGCTTGCCATCCCTACTGTTCCTGGCCCTCCTCCTGAATTGAACTTGGAGGCTGTTACATTGGAAAGTTTACGTACAAAAGCATTTTGCCTGCTCTCCGTTGCTGGAATGTCTAGGTTTTGCCAGGTATTTGAATTCATTGGGATTCAGAGTTATATATAATGCTTTAAATCAAAATAGAGCAACTTAGTCTTGCTTGTTGCTCATGATTCACAGGTTACAATTCCACTTGGCATGCGGAATAATCTTCCAGTTTCAATTTCGCTGATGGCTAGACATGGAGCCGATCATTTTCTTCTCAATCTTGCACATTCTTTACATGGAACACTCAAAGAGCAAGCTAGTATTGTATGGAAATTGAGCCATGGGTCTTAATTAGTTATTCTAGCTCTCTCTGTGCCATAGTTGCCAGTTAATTGGCACAGAAAGCTGAGGATGTATAGTTTGTTTTCTCGGTATGTGCTTGCAGTGTATAGGGAGCAGAGAATCATTAGCCTTCAGACTTTCGGCCTCCTGTAGTTCTCTGTAAAATGGTGGTAAAATCGAGCAATTATTTATGTACATTCCAATGCCATTAACGCATTTGCAGTATTGTAAGCATGAAAAGAAGGGGGCAAAAAGGAATTTGTGTTCTTAGTATCATAATGCCACTGGTTTTGCTTCTTGCATGAATGACTTACAAAAATATGTTGCTTGTTGGTGTAGTTGTACAAGAGGGGCATTCATATGTTTTTCAGCTTCAGTACCCACGCAAAGACTGACTTCCTTATTTTGTAGGAAGAAATGTATTTTTTCTTTTCTTTTTCATTTGGTAGAAGAAAATTTTGTGAAATTTTCACAAAGATATGGACTAATTATAAGAAAGTTGTATAAATCATGATTTTACTGATGAAAATTAATGCTTAATTTGCTGATTTTTCAAAGCCCATAACAGTGGCAAGGCAAGTATATGAAGTCCTTGGTCCCTACCCGAACTTTGAACATTTATTTGTCAGATTATTATTTATTTGCTGATTTTCCTGGGGGGAAAAATGATTATTTGTTTTTAAATGCTGAACCGGCCGGCACTTATCGAACGGGGGGCTTGCTTTGGATTTTGGAAACGTAAGCCTGGGTGGCAGGCTTAGCCCATTAGGATAGCCCATTGGGCCGGGCTTCATTCTGGTCCGCAGCGCCTTCTGCTGTAACGAAGGACCATCACCATTGTCACTCATTACTCGTATCAGCGGCCCTCTCTCTCTCTCTCTGATTACTGAAGAACAGAAGAAAAAAACATGGCAGCGGCTTTGATGAGGGCGAGGACATCGCTTGCGATAGCACGTGCCTCGTGCGCCACACGTGCCTTTGCCTCGGCCGCCGTCGGCAGCCACCTCGTTTCCATGGCTCCCGACGTGTCCCTGCAGAAGGCTCGCACTTGGGACGAAGGCGTCTCCTCCAAGTTCTCCACCACCCCTCTCAAAGACATCTTCCAGGTTTATTAGGATTTTTTTTTTTTTTTCATTTTTCATTTTTCATTTCATTTACTTAATTAATTCAATTTAGCTATCAATCCCTCTTGATCTGTCACTTATTGTTCTTCTCTGTTTTTTTTTTTTTTTTATGGGTATTTTTTAGGGGAAGAAGGTCGTCATATTTCACGTACTTCTGGGAAATGAAACAAAGCTAGCACACAGATATAAGAGTAGATGTAAAGTGTAAAAAATGTCTAGCCTAGAATTTTAATCACTCTAATTGAGCTGAGCAAGAAGGAATTGCTGAAAACAGCACGGGTTCTCTAGCCAACACCAAGTAGGGGTCTAGAGCTAGCTGGACAATTATATGTACATATTCAATATAAAGCTGGATGAAGATATTCTTGATAACATCTGAGCTGCTGAGCCCCTTGTTCTCCATAGTGGTATAAACTATAGCTCTTTTTACTCAATTCTCTCTTTTTCTCTCCAATATCCCTCACATGATGGTCAAACACTCCACGAAAAAAAAAAAAAAAAAAAAAAACCTAAAAACCTTATATATCCCACCATAACCTAGACTACCTTAAGAAGCATCAATCATAGTTGTTCATAACCCTATCAAAAGGGAAAAATGAAGCTCAAGTAACCACGTGGAGAATATTTAGATATTTCCCTGGGAAACAGACTTGAAGCTCGTTCCAACCTACCAAAAGACATGACTGACCAGTGTGATATATGCCATTCATCTTGATCTAAATATCATAAAATAGAAATAAAATTATAAATCTGATATTTTAAGAAAAATTGTTCAAAGAAATAAAATTATAAATATAAATATTAACACAAAATGCATATATTAATGCCTTTATATTTGGATTTTTTGAGAGTACCCATGGTCTATATCAGAATACAAACTCATCTTTGTGTGCACAAATCGTAGCCCATAAATAATGTAAGCATTAAATAATTCAAGCAATTAATATAAACCATAAGAGCACATGGCTACATGTTTTTTGAGGGAAAAGTGGGGCCTTAGCCCCGAGGATATTATTAAAATATTAAAGAATGAGAAGTTACAAGAAGAAGAAGGAGGAAAAAAGGGGGATTTTTTGGGGGATGCAAAATCACAAAGAGTGCAACATATTCCCGAATGAACAATACACTACGTCGGCTTTCGACATTTGTGGATTGGGAATTGAGAGCGTCATTGAGCCACTAAAGATGAAATCTGACCCTAAGCACTATGAGAGAAGAAGATTTTGCTTGAAAGATCATTTGATTACGTTCATGCCAAATTACCCAAATGGTGGTGGTGACAAAATAATCCTATCAATTAGCTTCATCGCGTGGAATATTGAAAGCCTCCAATCACCCTAAGAGAAGAAATAGAGGATGGCCAAGAGGATAATGTAAGACGGCTACGTTCCGGCACCCAAAACTCCAAAGTGATGGGCAATGAAGAAAGATGTGGGCGTTAGTTTCTGGATTAACTCCACAAAATATGCATGACAATGTGATATGGATACCACTCTTGGAAAGATTGTATGTTGTTAAGAGGTGATCATGATATGAGAGCCACATGTATACCTTGATTTTCAGTAGGGTTTTGTGTAGTCCAAAGCCACCAATTAGTCTCATCTCGATAAACAGAAAGACTTCTATAGAGTGAGTTAACAATAAAAGACAATTTTACTTTAGCTTTCATTGGCGAACATTCGAAATAGAGGTAGAGAGGATTACCAGTTGGCGGAGTGTAAGGAGATTGTTGAGGTCGATGGCGAGGTGTTGGTATGACCATCCTCTAAATTGAGGAATTCATATCATTCTTCCTTCAAAAAGGCAAATTTGAGTGTTCACCATTGATGATGGATCCATGGGGATCAAGAATAAATTGGGGAATAAGGAAGCAAGTGTAGCATCACCCGCCCAATGATCAAGTCAAAATCTTATTATGCAACCGGCGACCGCCCCCACTTTAATTTTGATGCCGAAGATAAATGCCATGGAAGCTTTGAGGATTCCTCTCCAAAAGGGAGACACATCCATCACAATAGCTGAAGACGTTAAACTTAGCATTTATTGGAAGGCAACCTAATTTTGTTGAATTTTTTAAAGTTTGGGCTAATATGTGTGTCATTGCGAGTCCACACGTATGTTCATTTCATATTTGGGGGAACATCTCAACAAATCTTATCTCTTATGCTGCAAATCTGGTATACTTGATCAACTCTTCTTACCTTTGTTTTTATTAAAACATTGAGGATAATGTTTGATTTAGGTTTGAGTGTGTGAGTATAACTTAAAATTGTTGAAATATGTTAGAATTTGTCAATTTGTAAATTAATCTCATATTTTGAATATTACCTCGTGCAAATTAAGTATAAACTAGAAAAACATGATATTGATACTTATGAATTGAAAGTATAACGTATAACCTGGTACATTATGAAATTTAAATAAGAGTCTATTTTTCCTGATTGATGGATACTTGGATCCAATTTTTTCATTACTTTACTATTTACAGTTAAGAGAAATTATTTTAATTCCTTCTTAACAATATGCGAGTTTAAAAGAATTGTGTGATTAATTGTATTTGATAAGGAGGCCACTAGATGAAAAGCAGAGTTCTAATAATTAGTTTTTATATATATATATATATATATATATATATATATATATATATATATATATATATATATATATATATATAGGAAAATTTTCAAATGAGAAACTTTCTCATAATAAGCTTCGTGAGAAAACCGTATAAGAGAGATTTTATGGATGATCCGAACCGTTCATCTTGATCTACATACTCTAATTAGACTACCAATAAAAAATCACGCGACTCTAACTTTTTTACCGATGCATCAAGTGACATCTTTATTCTACGGTGAATATAACATATGTTTTGTAACCACTTGTTGTATGGGTAAAAAGGCTCAGACTCGCATGATTTTTAATTGATAGTCTAAATAAAGTATATAGATCAAGATGAACGGTTCGGATCATCCACATAAAAGCTCCTATATAGTTTTCTCACGGTCTTCGTGTGAGAAAGTTTCTCACACGAAGACTTCTCTCTCTCTCTCTCTCTCTCTCTATATATATATATATATATATATATATATATATATATATATATATATATATATATATATATATATATATATATATATGAGCTCAAGACCATAAGAGGGCAAATGTGTGGATATTCTCTTATTTTCACCCCCACGAAGTAAATAACATCCTGAGGTTAAAAGTCCTCACGATTTCAAAAAATGTGATAATCTTTGCCTCTGATACTAGGAACACCGTTGGTTAAAAGTCTGAATGGTTCTAACAAAGTTATCTATTCAGAAAAGTATGGTAATGTGAATAAAAAATAACAATGTCTGAATTAAAGAAGCCTCTGGGGCAATGTGCAATTTAATTAAACAATGATCTTGCGTAAACTGTTGTAAGAGTGAGTTTGATTAAAATTTCTTAATTATGAATTATATGCATGAAATAATTGAGTTAAAATACCATAAGTCAGAAGATTTACTTTTATTTTAAATTTTCTAAAAATTTAGGAATACCATGAAATACACCTAGAGGGGGTGAATAAGTGTACTAGCTAATCTAATGACAAACGATGCGAAATTAAAAACTCAATTGCAATATACTATGCGTAACCAAAGAGTGTAGCCGAATTTTCCGTGAAGAGCTTTGGACTATCTCCTCGAAATTCCTCTAGATTAAGTGTTGAGATGCTATATGAAACTCTCTTGGTTCAACATAAGTATGGGCACACACAAACAATATCAAGCATGTATGAGATATGAACAATATAAAATAATGCAAGATATAAGAGAGAGAGTTTAGAGATTGTGGATCAAACGTAAACAACAAGATATGTTTCGAGGTTCGAGCCACTGTTCTACGTCTCCGCCTTCACACAAAATGATTTCTACTATATGTCCACACAGGACCTTCTACCAAGGGACCTTCATCAAGAAATTACAACTCTACACTTAGAGTACACTACTTTTCTCTCAAATACAATCACCTCTACACAAGAGGGATAGACACAAAGTCAAAACACAATCACCTCTATACAAGAGGGACAAAGGCACAAAGTCAAAACACTATCACCTCTACACAAGAGGGATAAGGCTCAAAACCAAAGCTCAATAACAATCACCTCTACACAAGAGGGACAAGGCACAAAGCCAAAACTCAACCACAATCACCTCTACACAAGAGGGACAAGGCACAAAGCCAAAGAAAAGAAGAGATTACAACACTTAGTGATCACAATAGACCACAAATAATTTTTCTCACAAAAAACAAGATCATATAGATATGATTAGATATGATAGCTCAAGTGTGAGAAAATAAAGTGTTTGAAAATGAAAATAACAAGAAAAATACTTGAGAAAAATACCAAATAGATTTGAAAATAAAAATCAAAACCAATTTCCCAAAGACTCTTTTTTTATTTTTCCAACACTTTAAAACAAATAAAAAATAAAACTTTTAGGCTTAAAACTCTTTTCAAACTTGCTGCAAAATACTTGAAAGATGAGAAGAAAAACTCTCTAGAAATCTTGTTGAAAACAGCCCAAGAGAAGCTATATTTATAGCCTCCCAAAAATATAGCCGTTAGCAGCCAGAAAAGGTCAAAATTGACCTTTCGGTCGACCGGCCGGTCGACCGTCCAACATTCATATTTCCGACCGTTGGCTTCCGGTCGAACGCCGCGATCGACCGGCACTACCCGAGAGTTGGGTAGTTACAGTCGGTCGACCACCCGGTCGACCGGCCTTCTAGGCTGGCCTTGTGCACATTATTGTGCACATCGGTCGACCGGTCTGGTAGACCGGCCTCTGGTCCTGTCGACCGTCCGGTCGACCGCCAGCAGGTTCTGGCAGGGATATAGGGATTAAAACTTTGTCTTTTTAACTTTTATATAATCTCATAAATTCTTATAAATTTCATAAAAATAAGTTCTTATAAATATTTGAAGAATATATATGTGTGACCAAAAATCAACACATATTATAAACTATTTGAACCATTTTTGTGATATAAAATATTTGGCCTTAAACAAAAACAATATTTTTCAAAACTTGAATTTTGAAAAGAAAAATCGTTTTCTCCAAAACTTGTATAAATACAAAAACATGATATTGAAACACATTTGAAACATAGTGTGTATGGATAGAATCCAATATACATGTAAATGATATATCTATGTTTTAGACATAAAATCCAAAATAGGTTTTGTTAATTATAAAACTCTAAAAATATGAATAGGATCATCAAAATAAGTTTTTCTAAATATATGAAATATAAATGTATATAGATGAAATCCAATATACATTAAACCATGTAAACTTGTTTTGATTCTATCTATTCTTGAAAATCATATTTATGTGAACTTGAAATCCAAAACCGGTTAAACTGAAAACCAAACGTATTAAACTTGTGTGTGTGCGAACTTGAGTATATCAACACTAATCTATCTTTACACAAGATCTAAACACAACTAAACTAAACACAAACCAAAGTCTTCTTGTAGAACTTCTTCTCCAAGCCGACTCGATCCAAACACTATCCAAAGAGCTTGACTCCATCCGAGTGCTAAACGCGATCTTGACGCGCGAGCTCTTGAATCTACATGCGTTAGCTCCAAAACTCTTTCGTTGAAGCTAAACATCTACTAAGATTTTGATAGTAAATCTGAAACTATATAAACACAAGATCATTAGTACTATAATTACATGAGTTAATCATCATCAAAACTAGAGTGATGGGCCTTTGGGCCAACAATCTTCCCCTTTTTGATGATGACAAAACTCATGGAGTTATATATGCATGGATTAAGTTAAGCTTCATAAAAACTCCCCCTTAACTCATGCATCGCAATAAACATAAAGATGTTCAATGAAAACATATAAATAAAATAAAACATATATGCGTAAATAATGGTATTAATCATGCAGGTATATTGGTATTAAGCATGTATATATAAACTCTCTAAATTCTTCTCCCCATTTTTGTCAATTCAACAACAAAGGGGTGAGGACAATCAAACAATAAAGATGTATATGTGATATACATTCATGAAGAGGAGAGACGATAAGTTAGCCCCCATGCATACATGCATTACATAGAGAAGGGATGACTAAACCCTAACCCACATAAAACGTAATATATAATGTATAAACAGAGACGTTAAGCTCCCCCTACACATGTATACTACATAACGAAGAGAGGTCAAGCTCTACTATATGTGTAATACACTTCAACATGAATCTATATATATAGAGAAGATGTTAAGCTTCCCTTGCATATAAGCAAAACATATCAAAAAAAAAATTTAAAGCCACTTTTTAAAATAAAATTTTAAATTTCTTGAAGTTAACAAAATGAGTTATAATACCAATGAAATCAAATTGTAATTGACAAAACGAAAGTTTGTACCATTTGTCGAGAAAAAATTTTAAGATACCAATAGTAGATTTTGATACCAATTGAAGGTGAAACATGAAGTACATTTTGATACTAAATAAATACCAATTGAAATCAATGCATAAGCTTGTAAAGATACCAATTAACATTTAGAATAAAATCAAGCTTAACATAAACATAATTTGTGCTTTAAGAATGTAAAAATATTATAAAACAAGCACAATCAAATCATATATATGTATGTATGAAATTGAAAATACAAATTGAAATTGATACTAATTGACATTTGAAGCATACATATATAAGAAAATAAATATGAGTATACAAAAATGAAATAACATGAAGATCATGTGTATAACTCATACCTACCACCCTATTCATGCACAAGTTTAAAAGATATTAAATAAGGGTATACAAGGCATGGTCTTCTAACCATCCGCCCTAGGGTTGGTAAGAGTTTTTAAAAATCATGATTTGAAAATATTTTAGCATAGCTTGAAAACTCTACCAATTGAAGGATAAAGTCTAGTTTTAAAGATAATTTTGAAAACTAGTACGAAATCCTTTAAGTAAGAAATAAAACATGAATATATCCATGAGAACGTGAAAATTACACAATAATTAACACTCAAAGTCTATAAAGCACGAGAGATTATCATGAATCTAATATCATGAGTAAACAAGATGATGTAGAGTGCAAAAATCATGTAATAAGCATAATCATAGAAATAGACAATGAAACTCATATAAAATTTCTTTATAAACATGAACATCATAAAAATTCAATTTACGTCAAAACAGCGCAAACTTCAAGACATATGTATGTTTTGTCTAAACTAGAGTATACATACATATCCCAAATATAAATGAGTCCATAATATTGCATGAAAAGCAAGTGACTCTAAGATAGACATGTATATCTAAAGTTTTGGACAAAACTGATATATACATGAAGCTAAGCACATTTTTATGAAAACATGTACAAAAATAGGGAATACATGTTAAGATGCAAGAATCATCAAAATAAGATTATACAAGTACATCTAATGGGTACAATTGAGCAATAAAGTATAAACATATAACAATCAAACGTGGCTCACCAGTTGTACAAGTATAAGTACAAATTTTAACAAAAACTACATCTAAATAAGTAATCAAAAACATGAAGTGTAAAATCAAAAACAAATATGATTATTAGGATAAATGTACGTGTTTTAAAGTTAGGATATGCACAATAGCTAAACTATGAAAATCACATAGAGGGGGGTGAATAGGTGATAATGCTAATCTAATGAACTTAATACGAAATTTAAAAACTAATTGCAATTAACAAGAAATGCACACACAACCAAGCCAAGCAATTATGAATGAACAATATGAATTGAAGCAAGGCACAAAGTAAAGAGAGAGAGAGAGTAAGAGCCAAGGGATCAAGCGCAAACAACAAGATATGTTTCGAGGTTCGAGCACCCAGCTCTACATCCCCGCCTTTACCCAGAAGGATTTTAAGTCCACTAGCTTGTCCACAAAGGACTCCCACAAAGGGAACCTCCACCGAGGATTTGGGGCAATCACAATTACAAGGAGTACCCAACTCCTCTCCTTACAAACACAACCTCCTCCTTGAGGCACAACTCCAAGACAACAAACAATCACCTCACAACTTGAGGGATTAGCACAAAGCTTACACAAGGATCACCTCACCACTTGAGGGATACAACCCAAATGCACAACCTCCTCAACACAATGAGGGAAAGGCACAAAGCCAAGCAAATCAAGGGTTTTCAACTTGGTGGTCTAAACAACAACCACAAACAATTTCTTTCCCACACAAGGATCCTATAGAATGAGATAGTAGATGTAGCTCAAGTGTGGAGAAAACCAATGGAATGGAAATCAAAATCACAAAGAAAATCCTTGGAAAAAACTGAAACCAAGATATAGAAGTTGAATCAAAACTCTTTTTCCCAAAAATCCTTTTCTTTGATATTCCAAACCCTAGAAAAAACACCAAATAGATTGTTCAATTTAAGTCCAAAAACTTCTTTTGATTGCTGTGAAAACACCAGAGAGTAAGGAAAAATTCGCACAAAAATTCTTAGAGAAAAACTCTTTCCAATGGGGTATTTATAGCCCCCAGAAAAATATAGCCGTTGGCAGCAAAAACTGCCAGAAATGACCTACCAGTCGACCGCTCGGTCGACCGTCCAACGGTCGGATTTTGACCGTTGGCAACTGACGGTCGACCGCCCGGTCGACCGAAAAGAACAGAGAGCACTGCTCTCTGGTCCGGTCGGTCGGCCGGCCGACCGTCCCAATGTGCTGCCAGACGTGCACAGCTCTGTGCACGTCGGTCGACCGCTGGGTCGACCGGCCATTGGTTCGGCCGACCGCACGGTCGACCGACCTGGCCTGTCAGCCAGTGTTCTGGGTCAGAAAAACAGGGTAAAAATTATTCTAGTAAATCCATAAAGACTTGTAAAATTACACAAAAATAGTTTTATCATTTTATATTGAAATATAAACTTGTGATAAAAATTCATCACAAATAACAAACATTGAAAACATTTTTGTGTCTTATCATTTTTACCAAAATCCAAAACTTGTTTTTTTCAAAACTTGGATTTTTGAATAGAAAATACATTTTGTCCAAAACTTATCCAAATACAAAAACATGATATTAAACAACATTTAGGTATGATGTATATGGATATAATCCTATATACATGAAACATATATATATCCATGTTTTTGACTTTAATTCCAAATATGTTTTGTTAAAAATACCAAAACATAAAACACATGAATATGTAAGTCAAAACTAAGTTTGTCTAGAAAGTTAAGCATGCATGTATATAGAACAAATCTAATATACTTTAAACCATGTAAACTTGTTTTGATCAATCTATTCATGAAACTAAGATCGGTTAAACCAAAAACGGAAAAACCGAAAACCAATATTCAAAACATGAAACGTGTGTGTTGTGAACTTGAGCATATCATACTATTCTAATCTTTACAATTTGGATCTAAATACAAAACTAAACTAGGTACCGAAGTCTTCTTGTAGAGCGCAATCTTCAAGCCGACTCGATTCAAAACTCTTTGATCCACCGAGCAAGTGCTATATATGATCTTTGACGCTCGGGCTCTTGAATCAACATGTGAAAGCTTCCAAATCATCTTGTTGAAGCTAATCACCGACTAATAACTTGATTAATGATCTGAAACTAAATAATACAAGATTATTAGTACACATAACTACATGAGTTAATCATCATCAAAACTAGAGTGGAAGGCCTTTAGGCCAACAATCTCCCCCTTTTTGATGATGACAAAACTCATGGAGTTATATATGCATGGATTAAAGTTAAGCTTCAAAGAAGCTCCCCCTTAACTCATGCATAAACAAATAAACATAATGAATATGCAATGAAGGCTCTTAAACATGCATAGATATGCATAAACAATAAAAAAGGCTCTAGATACCAATGAAATGTTCAAAAACAAAACATGCTCTAGATACCAAAAACATGTTCTAGATACCAATTAAACTTGATATATGCAAAACATAAAATGCATATAGGAACTCAAATATTTCTCCCCCTTTTTGTCAATCATCAATAAAGGGGTAAAAACTAAAACAATTCAAGAAAACAAAAATATCAATAAGGGGTAAAACAAAAATATTTCTCCCTCTTTTTGTCTAAAACAAAAATATCAATAAGGGGTAAAAACAAACATGATACTAATTAAAAATGTGTCAATGAAGTGCAAATATGATACCAATTGAAATGAATATAAAACAATTCAAGAAATGCCTATATCAAATGATACCAATTGAAATAAAGGTAAACGAAGTATTGAAACAAACCATATAAAAATGTTCTTATATGAAAACATATACCAATTGAAAACAAAAATCTAGATACCAATTGATAAGTAAATAAACTACATACCAATTTTAAGTAAACAATCTTGATATGATACCAATTGAAATTTTAAACATAATAAATTTTGAATTCCTAAACATAGATCTTGATACCAATTGAAATTATTATTCTTTAAACAAATTTGATTTTGATATCCTATGCCTTAAAAATTTTTAATCATAAAGTGTGGGAGTGGAATACAAACTCATTGGTAAAACAAAATACCAATTGAAAAATGAAAATCGAATTTTCTCCCTCTTTATGAAATACAAACTAAACACATGCATAAGCTTGAATAAAGATACCAATTGAAAAGTGAATCAATTGAAACAATGTAGTCAACAAGCTTTACCATGATCAAAATTTGTGCTCTAAGATATATGAATATAATAAGCACAAATAAAAACATATATATGTATGAAAATTAGATACCAATCGAAATTGATACTATTTGAAATGTAAGCATACATACATACAAAGATATGAGTGAAAGTCACCTAGAGGGGGGGGTGAATAGGTGACAATGCTAATCTAGTGAACTTAATGCGGAATTTAAAAACTAATTGCGATTACAACAAATGATGCACACGAGCAAGTAAGAGATATAGCAATTTGCACAATAGAAAATAATTGCAAGGCACAAAGTAAAGAGAGAGATAGAGAGAGTCAATGGATCAATCGCAAATACAGAGATATGTTTCGAGGTTCGAGCACCCAGCTCTACATCCCCGCCTTCGACACACGAAGGATTTCTAATCCACTAGCTAGTCCACAAAGAACTCTCACAAGGAGTACCCAACTCCTCTCTTTACAAATACAACCTCCTCCTTGAGGCACCACTCCAAGCCAACAATCACAACCTCCTCCTTGAGGCAAACTCAAAACACCCAATCACAAACCAATACAAGGATCACCTCACAACTTGAGGGATACAACCCAAAGCACAAAGCAAGTAAAGATTGGGTTACAACTTGGTGGTCACAACAACAACCACAAACAACTTCTTCTTTCACACAAATAACCTATAGATATAGATAGTAGATTTTTGCTCAAGTGTGGAGAAAACTAAAGGAATGGAAATCAGAAATCACAAAGAAAATCCTTGAGAAAAATCAAGAAATCAAGATAGAGAAGTTCAATCAAAATCTTTTCCCAAAAGCCCTTTCTTTGATTTTCCAAACCCTAGCAAAAACACCAAAATGATTGTTCAATTCAAGTCCAAAAACTTCTTTTGATTGCTTTGAAAACACCAGAGAGTAGGGAAAATTCGCACAAAAAATCTTGGAGAAAACCTCTCTCAAATGGGGTATTTATAGGCAATTACAGAAAATAGCCGTTGATAGAAATTTAGCCAGGAATAGCCTTCCGGTCGACCGGGACGGTCGACCGCCCAACGGTCAAATTTTGACCCGTTGTGGCTACCGGTCGACCGCCTCGGTCGACCGAGAATTCCTGAGAGCCAACAGCTCTCCGTCGGTCGACCGCTTCGGTCGACCGGCTACAGAGTCAGCCAGCGTGCACGTATCCGTGCACGTCGGTCGACCGGAACGGTTGACTGGCTTCTTTGGTGCGGTCGACCGTACCAGTCGACCGGCCAAGCCTGGCAGACAAAAACAGGTCTGAAATCTGGGGAAAAAAATATTATAATAAATCCTACAAAATCTCTAAAATTCCACAAAAATAGTTTTATCATTTTATATTGAAATACAAACTTGTGTTAAAAATCCTAACACAAATTTCAAACATATTTGACTATTTTTGTGTCATAGAAATTTTGCCAAAAACCAAAAACCGTATTTTCTAAAACCTTGTATTTTGAATAGAAAATACACATTGTCCAAAACCTATCTAATATACAAAAATTTGATATTTAAACATTTTGAAGCATGTTGTATATGAATAGAAATTCAATATACAAGAAACATATATATATCATGATTTTTGTCATTAAGTCCAAAAATATGTTTTGTTGTAAATACCAAAACATAAAACACATGGAATAGATTATCAAACAAAGTTTGTCTAAACAATAGAAGCATGCATGTATATAGAACAAATCTAATATACATAAATCACGTAAACTTGTTTTGATAAAAAATCTATTCATGAAAACCAAGATCGGTTAAACCTAAAACCGAAAATCAAAACATGAAAGGTGTGTGTTGTGAACTTGAGCTTATCATACTATTCTAATCTTTACAATTAGGATCTAAACTCAAAATTAAAACTATGGATACCTAAGTCTTCTTGTAGAGCGCAATCTCCAAGTCTTCTTGTAGAGCGCAATCTCCAAGTCGGCTTGATCCAAAGCTCCTTGATTCACCGAGCAAGTGCTATATGTGATCTATGACGCTTGGGCTCTTGAATCAACATGTGAAAGATGTGTGGAAGCTTTCACCAACTAATATCTTGATTAATGATCTGAAACTTAAACATCACAAGATAATTAGTACACATAACTACATGAGTTAATCATCATCAAAACTAGAGTGGAAGGCCTTTGGGCCAACAATCTCCCCCTTTTTGATGATGACAAAACTCATGGAGTTATATATGCATGGATTAAAGTAAAGCTTCAAAGAATCTCCCCCTTAACTCATGCATAACAATAAAACATATAAGATATGCAATGAATGTTCTTAAAAACATGTTTATATGTGTTTAAAACAATATCAAAACATGCTCTTGATACCAATAAAAATGAAACATAAAACATGTATAGACATGCATATAAACAAGGCTTCTTTTCATCAAATGTAAACTATATGCAAATACAAATATGCATATAAAACTCAAATTCTTCTCCCCCTTTTGTCAATCATCAAAAAGGGTTAAAATAAAAGCAAAAACAATATATTTTTCTCCCCTTTTTGTTCAAAGCAAGGAACTAATAAAGGGTCAAATCAAATATGATACAAAAAAAATGTGGCAATGAAGTGTATATTGATACCAATTGAAAAACAACAAATCAATTGAAATCAAAACGAGAACATATACCAATCGAAAACAAAAAAAAATGAAAATCTTGATACCAATTAGTAAGTAAACAAATAACCTACCAATTGTAAACAAACAAACTAGATACCAATTTTAGAATTAAGCAATACTAATTTTGAATTTCCTTAAAAACAAATCTTGATATCGAATGAAACTATTATTCTTTAAAACACAAGATACCAAGTGAAATTATTTCTTTGCCAATTGAAATCCTTATTTTCTATCATAAAGCAAGGGAGTGGGAAACAAGAACAATGGTAAACCAAATACCAATTGAAATATAAAATATGAGTTTTCTCCCCCTTTATGAAATACCAAAAGAAAATATGCATAGGCTAGAAATAAGATACCAATTGAAAATTAAATCAATTGAAACATGATATTCATTAAAAATTCAAGCTTAGCAATCTTAAAATTGTGATAAAGCTTGTATATGAATACAGAATGAAAAACTCAAGCTTAACATAGTCAAAATTTGTGCTTTAAGATATAGGGATATAATAAGCACAAAATAAATCATCTATATATGTATGAAAAAAAATAGCTACCAATTGAAATTGATACTATATGAAGTGAAGCATACATATATAAAATACAAACATATATGAGTATACAAAAAGATGTCATATTGATACCAATTGAAAGAGTTCAATGATACCAATTGAAACAACAATAAATACAAGTGTATATCTCATATAACTACCACCCAATCATGGTTCAAGATAAAAAGGATTTTCATTATAAAACATACATGAACATGATCTCCCATCCAACCGCCCATTGATGGTAGGGGTTTTCAAAATAGATTTGAAATTATAGTTCGTTTGAAAATCTCTACCAAAATGAAGAATATCGCAACTAGTTAAATGGAAAATCTAGAAAACTAGAACGAGATCCTTCAAATAGGGAAATGAAAACAAAATAGTTTTTCATGAAATACATGTAAATCACATGGCACTAAACACTCAAAGTTCATAAAGCCCATATCATTGTCTCATGAAAACAAATCATGAGTAAACAATAAAGTGAGTGAACAAGTGTTATGTGACCCATATCAATCATGAAAATATTCAATTAAGCTCATGTGAAATTCCAAAAAAAATATGAACACATGATAAACTAAATTTCCTTTACCAAATGAAATTTTCAAAAACATGAAACTCATCAAAACGATTTAACCTTCAAGGCATATGTATGTTTTATACAAACCAACGCATACATACATATCCTAAACATGATGAGTCCACAAAGTATATGCATGAAGGCACGTGGCTCAAGGATGTATATGTAGAGATGTTAGTTTGGACAAGATGTACATATACATGAAATTAAAACAAAACATGTAAAGTAGTGAATACAAGTTAGAATGTACGAATCATCAAAACTAGACTATACTAGCACATCAAGTGAATACAAATGAGCGTTCAAGCACAAACATATATAAAGGTCTATTTGTAGCTCACTCGTTGTACAAGTATAAATTCTAGTCTTCATGAAAACTATCATTCAAGCAAGTAGTCAAAACATGAAGCATAAAACGGGTCAACAATCAACATGATCATGATAATCAAAAACATGAATTATTAAAACAAAAAAATCATAGTCAACCATATGATTAGCATGACAAAGACATGTGCAATAGAACTATGATCAACATGATAGCTAAACATAAAGAGAACACAAAATAAGGGTCCATACTAAACATGGGTGATCTCATAAGCTAAACATGCATGTCAAGGGTCTAACAAACATGGCATATATCATACTAAAACATGAGTCATCAAAACAAATCATCATATAATCATAAACATCCAAATGGTCATAAAGCAAATGTATGTGCATTAGATCTAGGGCATACATGTTAGTTCTAAAACAAGGTGAGAACACTAAATATAGATCCATATGAACATGGGTGCTCAAGTAACTAAACATGTATAACACTAATCTAACCAACATAGCATAAGCATGATGAACAATGAAACAAAACATGCTATGAATAGATGAACATGTAAAAGCATGCAAATAATAAATGGGAGTTAGAGAATGATACCAAAACCAATGAAGGTGCATCTCTAGTTTTCCAAAAACATGGTGGTCATCTCCACCTAATCTCCTTGAGAGTGAAGCATCCAAATAGTTCTCATTCAAGCTCGGAACGCATCCACCTCAAGGCACCAAAACCCTCACGTGATGCGAGAGCTCCCACCTACATCAAAAAGCATAGAGGTGGTCTTTGGTACCCATTTTCTTGTGGGTCCACGGGGGTTAGTATCTTTCCTAACCCAAACAAGATTAGTTGCTAAATTTTCAAAATGTAATCTATCATAGCAAAATCTAGTAAGGTGGCCTTTTCGACCACAATGTGTACATGTGTACACGTGAGCATACATATGATGATGGTGATCATGAGAAGCATGTGTATGCCTAGATGGGTGTGCATGCAAGGTTGGAACTTATTTCTTGCGAACCAAGGTTTCCAAACGTGTGTGATTCATGGCACAATGGCTCAAAGTGGAGCCCAAACTATCAACACTTTTCTTCAAATCAATTATGTCATTTTCAATGCTAGAAGATAAAGTGGAACATGCAATAGGAGTGCAAGAAGTAGAAGCTACATTAGCATGACAAACATGAATATCAATCTCATTTTGTAAAGATTATTTTTAATCAAAACCAAATCCAAATCTTTTGTAATTGAATCAATTTTATTTTTCAAAGTAAGATTTTCTTTGAAAACAAGATCCAATCTAGAAGACAAAACCTCATTGTGTTCTACAACATCATCAAAATCATTTTTGTTTTTCAAATCTTCAATCTCTTTAAGTGCAAGTTCAAGTTGAGATTGTAGTGAGTCACGTTCACTAGTGATCTCTTCTTTCTCTTGCAAAACCAATTCAAAATTAGAGCATAAATCCTTTAATTCATTTTTCAACACAAGATTATCCTCTTTCAACAAATCATGTTTTTCCAACAAATTTTCAAGCTTTTGAGCAAGTTCCATATTTAAAGTTTGAACTTCAAAACAACCATGGCAATAGGAACTAGAGCTATCATCTAGAGGGGAATCCGAATGTACCTCAAGGGAGTTCTTCCCTTGGACCATGAGGCATTGCTCTTCGGATTTTTCTCTCTTAGATCTCCTCATCTTGTTGATAATCCTTGGAAGCTCGGGAGAAGTCAAGATGCTCCAAACTGCAAAAGCCGAATCATAGCGATCAAAAATAGGTAAAAGATGTTCATTTAGAGATGCTAGAAGTGTCCTAAGGGCTAATGCATTGGCCTTCTTATGCTTGCTACTATTAGGGAGGGATTCTATAGTGATGGCTTGATAAACTAAATGTCCTAGTCCTTTTAGATGTCTAATCATGTCAACCTTCCAAGAATCAAGTCTAAAATGGTCAAACATAGGAGGGCTATCCATGAGTGCAAACTAGTATGAGTGCAAATGAAAATGCAAATGAAGATTAGCAAACCAAGATCACACTCCTAGGTGGTTAAACCTAAATATCAGGAGCGCTAGCTCTGATACCAATTGAAAAGTCACCTAGAGGGGGGGTGAATAGGTGACAATGCTAATCTAGTGAACTTAATGCGGAATTTAAAAACTAATTGCGATTACAACAAATGATGCACACGAGCAAGTAAGAGATATAGCAATTTGCACAATAGAAAATAATTGCAAGGCACAAAGTAAAGAGAGAGATAGAGAGAGTCAATGGATCAATCGCAAACACAGAGATATGTTTCGAGGTTCGAGCACCCAGCTCTACATCCCCGCCTTCGACACACGAAGGATTTCTAATCCACTAGCTAGTCCACAAAGAACTCTCACAAGGAGTACCCAACTCCTCTCTTTACAAATACAACCTCCTCCTTGAGGCACCACTCCAAGCCAACAATCACAACCTCCTCCTTGAGGCAAACTCAAAACACCCAATCACAAACCAATACAAGGATCACCTCACAACTTGAGGGATACAACCCAAAGCACAAAGCAAGTAAAGATTGGGTTACAACTTGGTGGTCACAACAACAACCACAAACAACTTCTTCTTCCACACAAATAACCTATAGATATAGATAGTAGATTTTTGCTCAAGTGTGGAGAAAACTAAAGGAATGGAAATCAGAAATCACAAAGAAAATCCTTGGGAAAAATCAAGAAATCAAGATAGAGAAGTTCAATCAAAATCTTTTCCCAAAAGCCCTTTCTTTGATTTTCCAAACCCTAGCAAAAACACCAAAATGATTGTTCAATTCAAGTCCAAAAACTTCTTTTGATTGCTTTGAAAACACCAGAGAGTAGGGAAAAATTCGCACAAAAAATCTTGGAGAAAACCTCTCTCAAATGGGGTATTTATAGGCAATTACAGAAAATAGCCGTTGATAGAAATTTAGCCAGGAATAGCCTTCCGGTCGACCGGGACGGTCGACCGCCCAACGGTCAAATTTTGACCCGTTGTGGCTACCTGTAACACCCTGATCCCCGGTGTACGTATCACAGTATCGGTACGCGATACGACGTACAAAATTGATTTGACCTCCGTAGTAGTCCGATTGAGTTGATTTCAGTTTCAAAAATTATTTTCTAATATTCTAGATTTTTCAGGATTTTCTGAAATTTTTCTGGATTATTTTGGAAAAACTCCGTAGTCGGTGTTGACCGATACCGATAACCGGCCTTTCGATTTTTATTTCACAAATGGAGTAGAATTTTGAGAATCAGCTTTCATCATGTGTCTTAGAATCGTGTTATCTACGTTTGGGTATTTTTGGGGATTTTTCTGAATTTATCGAAAATCGGGCCAAACCGGTGTCGCCCGTATCAGCGATACCTTCCGGGATTTTTAATTTGCAAACCAGATCGAGTTTCTGCAAACCGTCTTCATCTGACGTCTCAGGATAATATTTCCTATTTTCTGTACTTTTTGGATACCGTTCAGAGCTGACCAAATTTTTGGGTCAATATAATAATATTAAAATATTAATTTTTTTTATTTCTTTTCTTTTCCTTTCTTTTTCTTTCCTCTTCTCCATTTCTCCAGAGAGATCCCCCACCGCCATCCTGTAGCTCCACCGCCTCTCTCTCTCTCTCTCCCAATAAAATCTCCCCCTTCTCTCTCTCCATTTAATTTCTCTCAAAAATCTCTCTCTCCCTCTCTCTTCACTCTCTCTCTAATTACAATCACTAATCTCTCTCTCTCTAACCTCTCTTCACCTCTCTGTGCAACCCAACATGGGGGAGAAACCGACCCGTCGCCAGAGGCCGCCACTGCCGCCGCCCGCGACCCCGGGCCGCGTCCCCGACCGGCGGCCGCGCCCCCAGCCGAGCCGCCGCCTCCTCCCTCTCTTCTTCTTCTTCTTCTTCTTCTTCTTCTTCTCCTCTTTTCCTTTCTTTCTCTGTTTTCTTCTCTTTCTTTCTTTTCCTCTCCCTCTGCCCCTTACTCTCTCTCACCATCTGAGCCGTCGCCGGCGGCCGGGATCGCCGCCGGCGGGCGCCGCCGGCCAGATGGCCGGCCGGCCTGCACTGAGGCAGCAGCAGCACATGCTGCTGCTGCTCTCTATCTCTCTGTGAGTGTGTAAGGAGTGTGTTGGTGTGCTGTGTGTGTGTGAGAGAGAGAGAGTGTGTGTGGTGTTGTGTGTTGTGTGTGGTGTTGTGTGTTGTGTGTGTGGTGTTGTGTGTGTTGGTCTGTGTGTGTGTGTGGGCAGTGTGTGTGTGTGTGTGTGTGTGTGTGTGGGTGTGTGTGTGGGCATTGTGTGTGTGGGTGTGTATGTTGGTCTGTGTGTGTGTGTGGGCTGTGTGCGTGAGTGAGTGAGTGAGAGAGTGAGTGTGCTGTGTGTGTGTGTGTGTGTGTGTGTGTGAGGGTAAGTGTGTGACTGTGTGTGTGTTGTTGGGTGAGTGGTCACACCCGAACCCACTATTTTAAGTCCTATTGGTTGATTGGAAACCTGTTACCCAATAAGCCCAAACCCATTAACCCATTAATGGGTTAAGCTTCTAAACCCAATATCTACTCATTCCACCCGTTAACCCATTACCCTTTTCATTTAAGTGATGGGTTTGGGTAGTGGATTTAAACCCGACCCGTTAACCAGTCTACCCGCATCCAAAGGGTAATTTTGCAGAAAACCCCCTACTATATTTCAGTATTTACGTTTTAAATATTATTATTTGCATATTTAACCCCATTTTATTACTTTCAGTATTCGGGTGATAACTGGAGCATCCGGACTCCGATTCGGGCGATTCTGGATCCGTTGCGATCGTGGGAACGAGAGCTACAGTCCTGTAGCCAGTTTGTGAGTGTTTTTCTTTTATAATTTATATTTTACCATGTTTAATCTAGACATTGATTGATATAGCTGGATTATGGATAAAAGACGGTAATAATTCATTATTAATTGATACATGTTGAACACCCATTGTAATAGATGATTCATGTAATATAGTTAGGTATTTCCTGATGTAACATAATATAGGGAGACAATTGTAGAAACAAGAAATATAGACATAGACAACTTGACCACAGATATCATGCCGGTATCACCACTGACTCACGAGCCACTAGGTCACCATATTAGTGGATACTCTTACTTCAAGTAATAGTTCACAGTTAGATAACTATCGTCACAGGTATACTAATTCATGGTACTCGATGACACTACACTTGACATGACTATTGGACACCGTTAGTACATGCACCGGTATCAGCATTACACGACTATGGTAGTGTACTTGACATGATAATACACTGACCACTGATATGACATGGACTAGTGAGACATAGATCGATTATACGGATTAGTGCTACTCATAGGCATTCCACTGGTACACTGATATACCCATGCACGGACTACCGCATTATCACTATTACACGTGCTTGTTATGCTTACATATTACTGTTACACGTGCATGTCATGTTTACACATCACGGCCACACATGCATTATTCTTGTCATATGGATCCCCATTTATATTACATGTATTATTGTACCATGTTACTGTATTCATGTTACATGATTGCTTCCTGTTATTGATATGGATATTCCTGTTACTGGACATGCGAGCTGTTGATATGCGATACGTGGGAATCCCACATCTATTGTTCCCGTTTACCGGGATATTGTTCATGGTATATTGTTCCTGTGATATTGTTCCCGATATATTGTTTCCGATTCTCGTTATATTGTTCTACGCTATCAACAGAGCTCAGGTCCAGTTAACATGTTACCTGTATCATGTACAGTAGTTGTTCTTGTTACATTGTATACTTGATATAACAGATCATAATGATAACTGGGGTATGGGGGAGACTTGACGGTTGATTAGATCTTATCGGGTGATGTATTGGATCCATATTGTTCTCCCACTGCAGGGGATGGTAGTGCTTCCTACCAATTGCTCCATGAGCTATTGTTACTTGATTATTGTTCCCCTCTTAGCGGAGGGCCCTAGTCTCAGCAGCCAGGGGTCTGATAAAGGCCGTGATCCCGGGTATGCAAGGGATACACCTACCCGATAAGAACTCTTCGACCACGAGTTTCCAATTAACATAATAAAACAGTATACACAATAGTGACGTCGGGAACACTTGTTATTTGGTCACTCTCTCGTTTGGATAATGGTACCCGTAGGCCATGTCCAGATGGGTTCGACTGGAGTGCGGGCTCCAGTATGAACTGCCAGTGGTATGGGACACTGGAAGAGAATGATTAAAATATCAAGTGGTACTGATCGCTACTACTGTATAAATGACATGACTTTGACATGACCTGCCTGACCCATGTTTAGTTGTACTTGTTACTGTTCCTGATCATGTACCTGCTATCATGTTACATGTATACATTGATGCTGTACCTGTTTCCTGTTACACTTTCTGGAGTAACCTATTACTCATGCACATGTATACTTTGTTACATTACCGGGTACGTGTTACACTGTATGTAGTGGCATACTATGCATGTTCTGCATTGCATATATCATTACTGTCTATGCACCACACCGGATGCTGGTTAGGTAGCATAGGCCTATCTGCATGTTCACTGTTATCACATCACCACTAGCATGTACACTTGTCACCACTAGATGACATTATATATTATATAAACTGGATACTATTATAGACTTGACCCGATGATGACCGGTTAGATAGTGATGGCATTTAAAGAGGACATGTTACTATATTTCTACTGCTTCGTATATGCTTATTATATGATATCACTTATACAACATCATGTATTATATATTCGTATCATGCTTGTATTATTATAGTATCTATTACTGCCTCCTTCATTTTACCACTCACTAGGTCGCTTTCTGACGACCCTGGGTTTGCGTGCCCAGATTGGAGAGCCGCGTACAGTAGTATCTGGGAGTGCCATGGAGTCACATCGGAGCTTCCTCATTGGGATTATTTCTAGGTATCTTGGTGCTTTATTTCCGTTATCTTATTTGTCATCATTTTTCATATCTGTTATGATCACTGACCCTCTTCTGCAGGTATTCTTGTACTTATTTCATGCTGGACCCCCAGGTATCTATGGAGGTAATGTACTGTACTGAGGCTTAACGTACGCGTGAGCGTGTTTTCACCTCGCGTATGTACGTCGCCATAACGTCCCCGTACCTACGGGATCGGGGCGTTACATAGTGGTATCAGAGCCTAGGTTTCACACCTGGTGTGGGTAACCATCTGGGTCAATCTTCGGGCTCTTACCAACAGTACAAGCAGATTCAGATTAACTGATCTGTATCTGAATTTGGGGATTCCAGCAACGAGTACAAGAATACCATGACCTTGACCATTCATTCCTTGACTCGTTTGTATTCCTTGCTTCCCTCCAGTTGTCAACCAGAACATCCGATTTCCTTCTCGCTTTCCTTACATCGTCTTGCTTCCCGTCTGTTAGGATTCGTTCACTACCCTACTTTTCCATCCGGCGTTCCTTATAGATATCAGAGTGCGCAGCGGAAGTGCCGTGGACCCGTAACATTTTGGCTCTGGGGTTGAAAATGTTGTTCTCACACCTGATTGAAATTGCGAGGACGCAATTTTTTGTAAGGTGGGGAGAAATGTAACACCCTGATCCCCGGTGTACGTATCACAGTATCGGTACGCGATACGACGTACAAAATTGATTTGACCTCCGTAGTAGTCCAATTGAGTTGATTTCAGTTTCAAAAATTATTTTCTAATATTCTAGATTTTTCAGGATTTTTTGAAATTTTTCTGGATTATTTTGAAAAACTCCGTAGTCGGTGTTGACCGATACCGATAACCGGCCTTCCGATTTTTATTTCACAAATGGAGTAGAATTTTGAGAATCGGCTTTCATCATGTGTCTTAGAATCATGTTATCTACGTTTGGGTATTTTTGGGGATTTTTTTGAATTTATCGAAAATCGGGCCAAACCGGTGTCGCCCGTATCAGCGATACCTTCCGGGATTTTTAATTTGCAAACTGGATCGAGTTTCTGCAAACCGTCTTCATCTGACGTCTCAGGATAATATTTCCTATTTTCTGTACTTTTTGGATACCGTTCAGAGCTGACCAAATTTTTGGGTCAATATAATAATATTAAAATATTAATTTTTTTTATTTCTTTTCTTTTCCTTTCTTTTTCTTTCCTCTTCTCCATTTCTCCAGAGAGATCCCCCACCGCCATCCTGTAGCTCCACCGCCTCTCTCTCTCTCCCAATAAAATCTCCCCCTTCTCTCTCTCCATTTAATTTCTCTCAAAAATCTCTCTCTCTCCCTCTCTCTTCACTCTCTCTCTAATTACAATCACTAATCTCTCTCTCTCTAACCTCTCTTCACCTCTCTGTGCAACCCAACATGGGGGAGAAACCGACCCGTCGCCAGAGGCCGCCACTGCCGCCGCCCGCGACCCCGGGCCGCGTCCCCGACCGGCGGCCGCGCCCCCAGCCGAGCCGCCGCCTCCTCCCTCTCTTCTTCTTCTTCTTCTTCTTCTTCTCCTCTTTTCCTTTCCTTTCTCTGTTTTCTTCTCTTTCTTTCTTTTCCTCTCCCTCTCCCCTTACTCTCTCTCACCATCTGAGCCGTCGCCGGCGGCCGGGATCGCCGCCGGCGGGCGCCGCCGGCCAGATGGCCGGCGGCCTGCACTGAGGCAGCAGCAGCACATGCTGCTGCTGCTCTCTATCTCTCTGTGAGTGTGTGAGGAGTGTGTTGGTGTGCTCTGTGTGTGTGAGAGAGAGAGTGTGTGTGGTGTTGTGTGTGGTGTTGTGTGTTGTGTGTGTGGTGTTGTGTGTGTTGGTCTGTGTGTGTGTGGGCAGTGTGTGTGTGTGTGTGTGTGTGTGCGTGTGTGGGTGTGTGTGTGGGCATTGTGTGTGTGGGTGTGTATGTTGGTCTGTGTGTGTGTGGGCTGTGTGCGTGAGTGAGTGAGTGAGAGAGTGAGTGTGTGTGTGTGTGTGTGTGTGTGTGTGTGTGTGTGGGGTAAGTGTGTGAGTGTGTGTGTGTTGTTGGGTGAGTGGTCACACCCGAACCCACTATTTTAAGTCCTATTGGTTGATTGGAAACCTGTTACCAATAAGCCCAAACCCATTAACCCATTAATGGGTTAAGCTTCTAAACCCAATATCTACTCATTCCACCCGTTAACCCATTACCCTTTTCATTTAAGTAATGGGTTTGGGTAGTGGATTTAAACCCGAGTTAACCAGTCTACCCGCATCCAAAGGGTAATTTTGCAGAAAACCCCCTACTATATTTCAGTATTTACGTTTTAAATATTATTATTTGCATATTTAACCCCATTTTATTACTTTCAGTATTCGGGTGATAACTGGAGCATCCGGACTCCGATTCGGGCGATTCTGGATCCGTTGCGATCGTGGGAACGAGAGCTACAGTCCTGTAGCCAGTTTGTGAGTGTTTTTCTTTTATAATTTATATTTTACCATGTTTAATCTAGACATTGATTGATATAGCTGGATTATGGATAAAAGACGGTAATAATTCATTATTAATTGATACATGTTGAACACCCATTGTAATAGATGATTCATGTAATATAGTTAGGTATTTCCTGATGTAACATAATATAGGGAGACAATTGTAGAAACAAGAAATATAGACATAGACAACTTGACCACAGATATCATGCCGGTATCACCACTGACTCACGAACCACTAGGTCACCATATTAGTGGATACTCTTACTTCAAGTAATAGTTCACAGTTAGATAACTATCGTCACAGGTATACTAATTCATGGTACTCGATGACACTACACTTGACATGACTATTGGACACCGTTAGTACATGCACCGGTATCAGCATTACACGACTATGGTAGTGTACTTGACATGATAATACACTGACCACTGATATGACATGGACTAGTGAGACATAGATCGATTATACGGATTAGTGCTACTCATAGGCATTCCACTGGTACACTGATATACCCATGCACGGACTACCGCATTATCACTATTACACGTGCTTGTTATGCTTACATATTACTGTTACACGTGCATGTCATGTTTACACATCACGGCCACACATGCATTATTCTTGTCATATGGATCCCCGTTTATATTACATGTATTATTGTACCATGTTACTGTATTCATGTTACATGATTGCTTCCTGTTATTGATATGGATATTCCTGTTACTGGACATGCGAGCTGTTGATATGCGATACGTGGGAATCCCACATCTATTGTTCCCGTTTACCGGGATATTGTTCATGGTATATTGTTCCTGTGATATTGTTCCCGATATATTGTTTCCGATTCTCGTTATATTGTTCTACGCTATCAACAGAGCTCAGGTCCAGTTAACATGTTACCTGTATCATGTACAGTAGTTGTTCTTGTTACATTGTATACTTGATATAACAGATCATAATGATAACTGGGGTATGGGGGAGACTTGACGGTTGATTAGATCTTATCGGGTGATGTATTGGATCCATATTGTTCTCCCACTGCAGGGGATGGTAATGCTTCCTACCAATTGCTCCATGAGCTATTGTTACTTGATTATTGTTCCCCTCTTAGCGGAGGGCCCTGGTCTCAGCAGCCAGGGGTCTGATAAAGGCCGTGATCCCGGGTATGCACGGGATACACCTACCCGATAAGAACTCTTCGACCACGAGTTTCCAATTAACATAATAAAACAGTATACACAATAGTGACGTCGGGAACACTTGTTATTTGGTCACTCTCTCGTTTGGATAATGGTACCCGTAGGCCATGTCCAGATGGGTTCGACTGGAGTGCGGGCTCCAGTATGAACTGCCAGTGGTATGGGACACTGGAAGAGAATGATTAAAATATCAAGTGGTACTGATCGCTACTACTGTATAAATGACATGACTTTGACATGACCTGCCTGACCCATGTTTAGTTGTACTTGTTACTGTTCCTGATCATGTACCTGCTATCATGTTACATGTATACATTGATGCTGTACCTGTTTCCTGTTACACTTTCTGGAGTAACCTATTACTCATGCACATGTATACTTTGTTACATTACCGGGTACGTGTTACACTGTATGTAGTGGCATACTATGCATGTTCTGCATTGCATATATCATTACTGTCTATGCACCACACCGGATGCTGGTTAGGTAGCATAGGCCTATCTGCATGTTCACTGTTATCACATCACCACTAGCATGTACACTTGTCACCACTAGATGACATTATATATTATATAAACTGGATACTATTATAGACTTGACCCGATGATGACCGGTTAGATAGTGATGGCATTTAAAGAGGACATGTTACTATATTTCTACTGCTTCGTATATGCTTATTATATGATATCACTTATACAACATCATGTATTATATATTCGTATCATGCTTGTATTATTATAGTATCTATTACTGCCTCCTTCATTTTACCACTCACTAGGTCGCTTTCTGACGACCCTGGGTTTGCGTGCCCAGATTGGAGAGCCGCGTACAGTAGTATCTGGGAGTGCCATGGAGTCACATCGGAGCTTCCTCATTGGGATTATTTCTAGGTATCTTGGTGCTTTATTTCCGTTATCTTATTTGTCATCATTTTTCATATCTGTTATGATCACTGACCCTCTTCTGCAGGTATTCTTGTACTTATTTCATGCTGGACCCCCAGGTATCTATGGAGGTAATGTACTGTACTGAGGCTTAACGTACGCGTGAGCGTGTTTTCACCTCGCGTATGTACGTCGCCATAACGTCCCCGTACCTACGGGATCGGGGCGTTACACTACCGGTCGACCGCCTCGGTCGACCGAGAATTCCTGAGAGCCAACAGCTCTCCGTCGGTCGACCGCTTCGGTCGACCGGCTACAGAGTCAGCCAGCGTGCACGTATCCGTGCACGTCGATCGATCGGAACGGTCGACTGGCTTATTTGGTGCGGTCGACCGTACTAGTCGACCGGCCAAGCCTGGCAGACAAAAACAGGTCTGAAATCTGGGGAAAAAATATTATAATAAATCCTACAAAATCTCTAAAATTCCACAAAAATAGTTTTATCATTTATATTGAAATACAAACTTGTGTTAAAAATCCTAACACAAATTTCAAACATATTTGACTATTTTTGTGTCATAGAAATTTTGCCAAAAACCAAAAACCGTATTTTCTAAAACCTTGTATTTTGAATAGAAAATACACATTGTCCAAACCTATCTAATATACAAAAATATGATATTTAAACATTTTGAAGCATGTTGTATATGAATAGAAATTCAATATACAAGAAACATATATATATATATATATATATATATATATATATATATATATATATATATATATATATATATATATATATATATATATATATATATATATATATATATATATCATGATTTTTGTCATTAAGTCCAAAAATATGTTTTGTTGTAAATACCAAAACATAAAACACATGGAATAGATTATCAAACAAAGTTTGTCTAAACAATTGAAGCATGCATGTATATAGAACAAATCTAATATACATAAACCACGTAAACTTGTTTTGATAAAAAATCTATTCATGAAAACCAAGATCGGTTAAACCTAAAACCGAAAATCAAAACATGAAAGGTGTGTGTTGTGAACTTGAGCTTATCATACTATTCTAATCTTTACAATTAGGATCTAAACTCAAAATTAAAACTATGGATACCTAAGTCTTCTTGTAGAGCGCAATCTCCAAGTCTTATTGTAGAGCGCAATCTCCAAGTCGGCTTGATCCAAAGCTCCTTGATTCACCGAGCAAGTGCTATATGTGATTTATGACGCTTGGGCTCTTGAATCAACATGTGAAAGATGTGTGGAAGCTTTCACCAACTAATATCTTGATTAATGATCTGAAACTTAAACATCACAAGATAATTAGTACACATAACTACATGAGTTAATCATCATCAAAACTAGAGTGGAAGGCCTTTGGGCCAACAATGAGTATACAAAGAATTATCAATTATTGATACCATTGAAAGAATCCAATGATACCAATTGAAACAACAATAAGATCAAATGTATATCTCATATTCCTATCCTCCCAATCAAGTTCAAGTTTAAAATAATTTTCAATGTAAAGCATACTTGAACATGATCTCCCATCCAACCACCCGTAGAAGGTAGGGGTTTCAAAAAAATAGGTTTGAAAATAAAGTGTGTTTGAAAATCTCTACCATAGTGAAGAATATGAACTAGTTAAATGGGAAATCTTGTTAACTAGTACGAAATCCTTCAAGTAAGGAATAAAACATAAATATTTTTCATGAAACACATGTAAATCACATGATCACTAAACACTCAAAGTCCATAAAGCTCATATCATAGTCTCATGAAAGCAAATCATGAGTAAACTAATAAAGTGAGTGTACAAGTATAATGTGACACATATCAACATGAAAATATTCAATTAAGCTCATATGAAATTCCTTGAAAACATGAAAAACTAGATTTTCATTACCAATTGAAATTACCTAAAAACATGAAAATCATCAAAACGATTTAAACTTCAAGGCATATGTATGTCATGTACAAACTAAAGTATACATACATATCCTAAACATAATGAGTCCACAAAAATATATGCATGAAGGCACGTGACTCAAGGATGTACATGTATAATCAAAAATTTGGACAAGATAGACATATACATGAAGTTAAAACACATGATCATAGAAACATATTCAAAATGAGGAATACAAGTTAGAATGCATGAATCATCAAAACTAGACTATACTAGCACATCTAATGGGTACAAATAGGCATTCAAGTACAAACATAAAAAGATTTACTTGTGGCCCATTCTATGTACAAGTATAAATTCTAGTTTTCATGAAACTAACATCTAAACAAGTAATCAAATCATTAAGCGTAAAACGGGATATAAATCAACATGAAAATCATAACATGATCATTATGTAAATCCTCATGCTATTAGAGCTATAATGTGCATAATAGCTAAACAAATGGTGAGAACACAACATATGGGTCCATATAAACATGGGTGATCTCATAAGCTATACATGCATGTCAATGGTCTAATACATGGCATTTAACATACTTATCAAAATAAAACAAAAATCATAAACATCCACATGATCATTATGTATATGCATGTGCATTAGATCAAGTGCATGCATATTAGTTTAAACAAGGTGAGAACACAAAGATAAGTCCATGGGTGTCTCAAGTAACTAAGCATGTATATCACTAATCTAAATCACATGGCATAATCATAATGAACATGACATGCTATAAAATGATGAACATGAAAAGCATGCAAATGTAAACGGGAGTTAGAGATCGATACCAAAACCGATGAAGGCACCTCTCTAGTTCTCCAAACCAATGGTGGTCCTCCTCCACCAAACTCCCCTTGAAAGTGATGCATCCAAATTTGTTTTCTTTTAGGCACGGAACGCATCCACTCCAAGGCACCGCTACTCTCACGTGATGCGAGAGCCCACACCTACATCAAAAATTTTAGGGGTGGTCTTTGGTACCCATTTCCTTTTGGGTCTACGGGGGTTAGTATCTTTTCTAACCCAAACAAGATTAATTGCTAAATTTCATGATAAACACGATCATAACAAAATCTAGCAAGGTGGCCTTTTTCGACCACAATGTGTACATGTGTACACATGAGCATACATGTTATGGTTGTGTCCGTGATGAGCATGTGTATGCCGTGATGGTGTACATATAAGGATGGAACTTGTTTCTTACGAACCAAGGTTTCCAAGCGTGTATGATTCAAAGTACATTGGCTCAAAGTGGAGCCCAAACATTCAACACTTTTCTTCAAAACATTTATATCTTTTTCAATATTTGTCATTAAGCTCCTTGAGTGTGGTCGCCTTGACTTCCCAAGCTTTGGGAAGAGCTCTAATCACATTCCTTATCTTTTGATCATTTTCAATCTTGTCGCCTAAGGAAGAAAGAGCATTAGTAATTTTTGTAAAATGGGTGAGCATGTCATCAATGCTCTCATTATCAAACATATAGAAATTCTCATATTGAGAACGTAGCAAGTCAACTTTGGCTCTCTTGACTTGAGACGTTCCCTCATGAGTCACAATGAGTATGTTCCAAACCTCAAATGCGGATTTATAATTTATTATGCGTGCAAGGTCATCTTCATTTAATGCTTGGGTCAATGCATATTGTGCCCTAGCATTAGCCTCATAGTCTTTGGAAGTATCCTCGGACCATGTGCTCTCATCACTAGTGGGTTCAATAAAATCTTTGGTTATAGCCCTAGCTACCCTAACTCCTAGGGATTTAAGGAAGAGATTCATTTTACCTTCCAAATGGGGAAGTTTAAACCATCAAACTTGGGTGGGGATTTAATGCTAGAAAAGTCCATGGATGCCATGAATGCACAAGCAAATGTAAATGCAACACAAATGTATATAGCCAAATATGGATCTCCCTAAGGTGGTTAGACCTAAGTTGTAGGGTTAGGCTCTGATACCAATTGAAATCACCTAGAGGGGGGGTGAATAGGTGATGGCTATATGAATTATGGCAATAATGCGGAATTTAAAAATTAACTTAACAATTAGCACAATACATAAATTCTTGCAAGTAATAGACAATATAAAAGTGCAAGTAATAAAGAGATAGAGTTTAGAGAGATTTGATCAAACGCAAACACAAGGAGTTGTTTCCGAGGTTCGAGCCACGCTCTACGTCCCCGCCTTCACACTTGAAGGATTTCCACTATTGAGGATCCCACTGGATCAACAATACAAGGACACACTTGTCCGTCTCTCGTGATGCCGCAACACCACCTTGAGCACACTAGCTCGCCTTGAGGCCGATGCCTCTACAACTTCACTCAAGTAAGAAAAGAGTGATCAACACTTGATCACTTACAAAAGCTCACTAAGCACAATCCTAGAACCAAATATGTAGATGTAGATATATGGGATTGTGTAGTGCAAAGCTAGAGAGAAGTAGAGATGTAGGCTTCAAGATGGGTGATTGGATTTTGGCTTTTGAGAGAAAATCTTGTCTAAAAGGAAGAGCTTGGAAATCTTTAGAAATCTCTTGTAAAAATATTCTTGATGGCTCTAAAATTGTTAGTCATATCAACTGAAGTGACCTCCTATTTATAGGGGTCAAAAACATCCTAAGAGATTCGTTGGAATCAAATCCCAAAAAGAAATCAGCCTGAAAAAATAGCTGTTGGATCTGTCAGAACTTTTGACAGAGTCCGGTCGACCGGGTCGGTCGACCGCCAACGGTCAAAAATATGACCGTTGGGGTTCATCGGTCGACCGGGTCGGTCGACCGAAAACTCCTGTGAAAGCAAGTGTACATCGGTCGACCGGGTCGGTCGACTGATATAGACGTGCACAGTATTGTGCACATCGGTCGACCGGGTCGGTCGACCGGTTACTGTGAGTTCTGAAAAAACAGAACTTCCAGAACCAGAAATTTGGGATTTTTGGTTTTGGGACTTGGGTTAAATTTTGGAACTTGTAAAAACATAGAGTATGAGCATGTGTCATACTTCTATCATGTTAAAATAGTTTGATAAAAATCCTTTTGATAAAAACTTGTTTTCCATAAAATTATTTTTTCCAAAACTATTTTCTTTCTAAAAACTCTTATTTCCAAAAAAAAATGTTCTCTTTAGAACTAAGTTAGAAATGGAATTTGAAAATCTTTTTGAAGCCATGAACCTAACTAAAAGGTGTGTGTGTGTGTGATAATCCCATAGCTCTACTTCTAATATCTAGCTTTGACAAAATATCTAAAATAAAAGTAAAAATACAACTCTTGTTTTTCTTTGTTGTCTTGGTCTTGTCTTGATCTTCATATCATCATCTTGATCCCAAAGCATCCTAGTTGTGCATAGCTTGGGAATCTTCATTTTTGCGGCGAACTCCAAATGTGTGAGTCTTTTAGCGGAGCCGTCAAAAACAACTTGTTAAATAACCTGAAATATTCTGAAACACAAATGTTAAATACATAACTAAATATGTTTTGTTATCATCAAAATAACTGGGAAATGGCCTTTGGGCCAACAAGAGATAGTTACCAAAACCAATAGGGCTAATCTTTAGGTCTCCAAACTATGGTGGTCCTCCCACCAAACATCCTTGAAGGTGACGCATCTAATGTAGTGTCCATCAAGCTCAAACGCATCCACCTTTAAGACACCAAAACCCTCACGTCAAGTGAGAGCCCTGATTGAGAAAAAACTAGAGTTTTAGAATGATATTATCTGAAAGTAAAAGAAATCTCTGACTTTTTACAATTTATCCGCGTTTGCAGTGACTATGCGGGTCGATCCACAGGGAGGATGCGATGGAAGCTTTTCGGAACGAATTCTCTAATAAATAGCTTGTAAAAGAAAGAATTATGATTGTAAGCAAATATTTTATATAGAAAGAACAAGCATAGCTAACTAATCATCTACCACAACCAAACATTAGTCTATCAAGAATAAATGTCATGTTGAACCTATAAAGATTAACCCTAGATTATTGCTTCAAATTCAAGAAAGAAAAGTAAGAAAGAGATTAAACCCTATTGGCAGTACACCAGATAAAAACTAAGCATTGGTTTATCAAAGTCTCAAAGTATAGTTTAAGAAAAGCAGTCTTAACTTAACGTTAAACCATCAATGCATCTAAGTATAAACCAAGAATAATTATTAAATAGTATACCTAAACCTAGTTTAACTCAATTCATGGTCTTCAAGAATTATTTATTTGATGCATAGAGTTCAAGCAACTTATCTTCATAGATCTAGGTTTTAGTTAGTGGAGAGATTAGCAAGCTAATAAGGAATTAGTTACACATAATTATGGTGGAATTAAACATGATATTTAAAGATTGCATAAAAGAGATACAAGAAACACAAATTAAAATAGCAAGAGATCGAAAGAAAAAAAATGACCTTTTATTAAGTCTGTCACCAACTCAGTACAAAGCCTTCTCCTTTCTTCAACTCTTCTTCAAAGTAAAAAAGAACTAGAAAAATACAAATAATAAAATTGAAAAGAAAGAGGATCTAAAGGAAACCCTAAACTTGAGCTTCTGAGAGCTGCCTTCTCTGTTACTCTGCAGGGGTATTTATAGGAGATTTAAGATATAGAGTCCCAGTACAACTCTCTCACGAAGACGCGTCGCCAGCTCTCACTATATGGCTGCGAAAACGGGAAAAATGTCGCGTTTTCCCAGCTAAAGCGTGGCCAATGGCCACGTGCTTTCTCGCGTGGCCTCCTCTGGTCCGTCCATCTGGAAATCTATCCTCAGATCTTGATTTTAGACTCTGAATTTTGAAATGCGTTGATATCTTTAAATGACTTGGAGACTAAGCTATCTCCAAATCCGAATCAAATTCAGATTTTTCTCCCCTTTATTTATCTTGTAGTGCAAGCAACCAGATTCAAGTAGAAGTCCACCTCTGATTTTAATTAGGATAAGGATCCATCTTATTCTATCCTTCTTCTCCTCTTGATTTGAATAGTAATTAGGAGTCCTACTTTATCCTCCCTCCTCCTATCCTAGATTTTAATTTAATAATTTAAAATCCAAGTTTAGATTAGGTTAGATAAGATAGAAGCTTCTAAATTATTAAAATAAATCATGCATGTGGGCTTGTGGACTTTTTGGACTTCAATTGAGCTTCATTTATTTATTCTTTAATTACTCAAGGCCTGCACAACATTAAACAATAAAACGTTACATAGCAGTGCTTTATAAAAGAATAAGTAAGGAAATATGATGATAAATATGCACTTTTGACTACCTAGCAAACCCACACCTACATCAAATACAATAGGGGTGAATTTTGGTACCCATACCTTTTTGGGTCCATAAGGGTTAGCACCTTTCCTAACCAAACAAACGTGTTTGCAAAATTTGAATTATATATTCTATCATAACAAAACTTTACAAGGTGACCCTTACGTCCACAATGTATACAAGTGTACACATGAGCATATATAAAATCATGTGTGTGAGCATGATGAGCATGTGTATGCCGTGTTTTGTGTGCATGCATATGAGGAGCATATTTCTTGCGAAACATGAATTCCAATCGTGTGTGATTCGTGACACATTGGCTCAAAGTGGAGCCCAAACAATATACATTATTTCTCAACATGCAAATATCATTTTCAATTGTTGAAGAAGAAGTAGAGCATGCATTCTTATCAATAGAGGGTATAACAATAGAATCATGATAAAATGAGAAGCCACATTATTTTTCAAAGAAATATTTTCATTTGAAACAAATATCAATTCTTTTGAAATCAAAGTAATTTTATTTTTCAAAAATTGTTCTCCTTTAAAACAAAATCGAGTTTTGAAGACAAAACCTTATTATTCTTCAAAACATCATCACAATCATTTTTATTTTTTAAAATTTCATTCTCTTTTAAGTAAGGTCAAGTTGAGTTTTCAAGGAGAGTCTTTCACTTGAAATCTCAACCCTCTCTTGTAAAATCATGTTTAACTTTGAAAATAAATTTTTATTTTCTTCTTTTAATTTAAAACTCTTATTTTTCAAAGCTTTGTACATTGAAAGCAAGTTTTCATAAAACATAGATAGTTCTTCATTTAATGCCTGTGCATCCATGTTATCATCACAAGAAGAACTAGCACTATCATCTAGTTGAGTATTCGATTTTTACCTCAAGGAGTCATTCCCTTGGACCATGAAGGAGTTTGGTCGGACTCTTCTCCACTAGATTCTTTCTCCATGTTATTTGTCGTTTGTAGCTTGGAAGAGGTCAATGCATTCCACATTGCAAAAGCGAAATCACAATGAGAAACCATAGATAGTATTCTTTGCTAAGTCTATGCTTAGTGCATTTAAGACTTGTGCATTAGCCTCAATATACTTGTCATTACCAAAATAAGTTTTCTTGGTAGTGACAATATACATGCAAACCTAGGGTTTTTAAATAAGCACTTATCCTAAACTTCCACATATCGACGTTAAAAAACATCAAACATGGGAGGGGCAAGGTGATCCATAAGTGTATAGACTATATGTGTGCAAATGCAAATCTAGATTAGCAATCCAAGATCTCACTCCTAGGTGGTTACACCAAATATAAGGAGCGTAGGCTCTGATATCAATTGAAATACACCTAGAGGGGGGTGAATAGGTGTACTAGCTAATCTAATGACAAATGTTGTAGAATTAAAAACTCAATTGCAATACACTATGTGTAATTAAGAGTAGCCGAATTTCCTTGAAGGGCTCTGAACTATCTCCTCGAGATTCCTCTAAATTAAGAGTTGAGGTGCTATATGAAGCTCTCTTGGTTCAACACAATATGGACACAGACAAACAATACCAAGCATTATGAGATATGAATAATATAAAGCAATGCAAGATATAAGAGAGAAAGAGTTTAGAGATTGTG
>JAVJIF010031213.1:0-144758 GCA_038442645.1 Agave tequilana | reverse complement strand
TCATCCTCCGCACTTCCGGCTGTATAATCTTCGAATAATGCTGAATAATACTGCTGATGTCGTGGCTGTGCAATAAATGAGCCAGATACCGAAGATAAAGAAAACCCTGATAGTCTGAGCATAATAAAGAAGGCCGATAATTAAGAATCCCGAATACCAGGCACCAATCACCCTGAACGATATAGTAGAGAATGTAGAATATCCGTAGAGAATTCCGACTGCTGTCTTCTGAAAGATAGCCAGATCAAGATCGCTCTGGAGAATACCAAGCTTCATAGAGTTCGCCGAAGAGGTCACATATAGCTTCATTCAGACCAGCCACTCCTCTCTAGTCTAGTCATATCTTAAGATAGTATAAGGCTTTCATAAAACCAAAACAGGGAAAGGATAGGAGGAATTAGGAATCAAAGGAAAGATAGTCAAGAATAGATAACTCTGCACTTGTAGTTGGAATGTATAACCAAGACTCATGTATTCCGTTGCAAATTTCATTACCATTAATTTGCCCTCTGGACGTACTGAGGAAGTTAGAGCCTAAGCTCACCTAGCTCTGATACCAACCTGTAACGCCCCGATTCCACGAATACTGGGTCGTCACTGCAACGCATATACGTAATCCGAAGTACCTTCCCTATATACGCTAAGCATCAGTACAGACAAGAATCAGAGTACGGAAGCAAATGGTGCATTATACATCAAGTAACCAGTCATAACAAGAGATTGATAATAGTCAGGTCAAGTCATGGTATAACAAAAAGGTCTTGCCAAATAGTGGTATGTCAAGTGGTCGGTGATAACATACTAGATGTCAGGTGATATACATGTGTTAAATAGAAGCATGCAACTGACAGGTCTGAAGTAATAGCATGGCAAGTGGTAATCATAGAAGTAATCCAAAGTTCAACGACCACGAAGGGTCGGCCACGCATGGTGTAAAAAACAGTAAAGACATATGGAATAAAGTATATGGAAACATGAAAAGAAATACTTATCGTCCCGACGAAATGGGAAACTTAAATAGAGGCGAGATTACTCACCTAATCACCAAAACGCCGAAATATCCGAAATCCACGAAAGTTCGGGATGCGCCACAAAACGGTAGCAAGATGAGAATCTCGCGAGCCGATCAAGGAGAGGCTAGAAGAAGGAGAGTCCAGATAGGTAACTGCTAATCACGCTCCCGCTGCGCACACTGATCAGGTACAGCAAGGCTAAGGTCCAGACTCCAAGATCTCAATACCGGAAACCGCGAGAAATCCCGAAACACCAGAAATCTTTGCACAAGACCAATCCATATATTAAATATATTTATTATTATTTTTTAGAGAGGAAAGAGAAGAGGGATTTTTTTTAGAGAGAGAAAGTGTAGAGAGAGAAAGAGAGATTTCTAGAGAGAGAAAGTGTAGAGAGAGAAAGAGAGATTTCTAGAGAGAGAAAGTGTAGAGAGAGAAAGAGAGATTTCTAGAGAGAGAAAGTGAGGTTTTTAGAGAGAGAAAACCTAGAGTGAGAAAGAGTAATTTTTAGAGATAGTCTAGAGAGAGAAAGAGGTTTTGTAAAAAAAAGAATTGTAGTTAAATGGGCAACAGATCAAATTATCCCGTATCTATCCGCAAATAAATTGGTTCCTAATAAATGGCCACAGCCCCTTGCTGCCTTGCCAGATTAGTCATGTTAGAAGATAGAACAACTGAATGAGAGTGAAATGAACCAAAAAGGTACGGGTGGTAATGGGTCAGATTTGGATTTGATCTTACAAGATTCACTAGTGGATTCATTTCCAACGTACAGGATCCATTTGGAAATGCAAACCCACCAAGAAACATGCATCCTCTCAGGTATTCAAAATCAATAACTTCCCAGATTCGATATGAATTTTGAACATATGTTTCCCATATTCTACAACATGAGCCAAGTTCCAAAGTGTGTATATACTTGTATTCAACCACACACAAAAAAAATAAGAGCTTTAAACCAAGATTTGCTGCAAAGCTAGGTGGAGCTAATTTCCATTTCCTAAATGATGGATCTCAACTCTGAACCAGAAAGAAGAAAAAGGAAAGAGAAGGAGATGGGCTCGCCGGAGTTGGGATGGTCGCCGGCGGCGTTCTTGGCCAGAGGTGGCGTCGCCCGGGGTGGGTGTCCGGATCTTGGGGGGAGGAGATAGAGGTAGATTAGAGAGGGGAAATCAAAATTAGAGTAAGAGAGAGTGAATTGGGTGGAGAATTTGAGGAAAAGAAGAGAGAAAGAGAGAGAGAGAGAGAGAGAGGAAGGAATTGGGAGAGAAATGAAGGAGATGGGGCTGCTGTCGTTGGCTGCGTTTTTGGCCAGGGGAAGAAGAGAAGGAGGAGAAAAGAAAAGAAAGAAAAGAAAAAGAAAAGAAAATGAAAAAGGAAATGAAGTGTAAAGGAAAGATATTTTAGGGTTTTGGATTTGTGAAGGAGGTGCAAATAATTAAAAGAGAGGGGGGTTTTGCAAGTGGAGGAGGGATGAGTGTCCCTCTCTTGGCCACTTGGCCGCCATGGGAGAGAGAGAAAAGAGGGGCATTTATGGTGGGGGTTGGTGGAAGTGAGTGGAGTGGAATTTTAGAAAGATTGGGATTTTGGAAAATGGAAAAGCTTGTGGCTTGTGGAGGAAGGAAAGAATTAAAGGAAAGAAAAGAAATTAGAAAAGAGAAGATATTTTCTTGGAAGAGAAATTGAAAATAATGAAAGTGGCGGATTCCCGGGATTCAGTTGCGGATGCGGATTCTTTCGAGAAAATACAGGAATCGTCCGAAATTCAAGTATCTCGGAACGACCCGAAATAATTACCAAATCAAGAATATATACTAAGTATCATAGTGAAATCCGTTTTAAAAATACTTTATAGTTTTAAGCTAAAAATCCCGGAATCAGTTATCTACCGACTCCGGTGGAATTTTCATAAATTCATAAAATCCTCAGAAAAAGAATGTAGGTAGAAAATATGATTCTAAGGAATAATGCCTAAAGGACCTTCTAGAATTTCCTAGCTGATTGTGAAATAAAAATCCGGGAATCGGTCAACGAAAACTGGCCGACACCGGTTTTGAAGACTTTCATTTTAATTCCAGAAAAATCTAGAAAATCATAGAAAATATATAATATTGAAAAATGATATTTAAAACTAAAATCGGTCAATTCTAATTATCAGAATGTCTAAATCGAGTAATACCCTAGGATCGGGCCTTCGGTTCAGACTAGGGCTGACTCCAAGACCACAAATCCAAATCCAAGACAAAACAACCATATAAGGAATTCATAATACAGAATGAATACAGAAACAATCGAAAAATACGATCGAAAAATCTGAATACGCACTAAGTACGTATTCCGGGAACGGGGTATTACAGTTTTAGATCCATTTGTAAAGCTTAGTATAGTTGATATGCTCAAGTACACATACACACACATTTCATGATTTGGATTTTGGTTTTCATGAATAGTTTGATCAAAACAAGTTTACATGTTTTATATGTATATTAGATGTGCTCTATATACATACATGCTTATATGACTTATACAAACTTAGTTTGACGTACCTATTCATATAGTTTTATGTTTTGGTATAAAACATATTTTTAAAATTAAAGAACAAAAACTGTGATATATTTTGTGAATGTATATTGGACCTATGTCCATATGCATCATGCTTAATAATGTTCAATATCATGTTTTTGTATTTCTATAAAGTTTTAGGAAAATCAGATTTCCTATTGAAAAATCAAGTTTGATAAAAATACAAGTTTTGGTTCTTGATAAAATTGGCAAGACACAAAAATGAATTGATATGATTGATATATGTCTTGAAAATTTTTATCACATGTTTATGTTTCAATATAAATGTTAAAACAAGTTTTATAGAATTTTCAGAAAAAGATAAAAGATTTTATAAAATATTTTTCCCAAATTTTCTGATCTTATTTTTCTGTGCTGACAGGCTGGTCGGTCGACCGGGACGGTCGACCGCACCAAGGGACGGTCGACCGCACGGGTCGACCGACGTGCACAGACTTGTGCACGTCTGGCAGCACAGTGGTCCGGTCGACCGGACGGTCGACCGCTGCAGAGAGTTCTGTTCTCTGTTATTTGGGTCGACCGGGCGGTCGACCGGTAGCTCCAACGGTGTCAAAATATGACCGTTGGACGGTCGACCGACCGGTCGACCGTTGCCTGTCAGAGCTGCCAGCTCAGCTCTAACGGCTAGTTTCTGTTTTGGCCTATATAAACCCCATCTCTTTGGGATTTTGGCTAAGGTTTTCAAGGAGAAAAATTCCAGACTTTCTCTAGTGTTTAAAAGATTTTAAAAGAGTTTTTAAGTCAAAAGATTTCATCTTATTTGTTTTTGGGTTTTTGGAAAATCAAAGAAAGCTAGGATTTTGGGAGATTGGTTTGTTTTTCGTTTTCTATCATTTACAAGTGATTTCCCAAGTAGATTTTCTTTGTTGCTGCTTTTCCAAAAACACCTTGTTTCCACACTTGAGCTATCACCTATCCTAATCTATTAGGATCTTGTTTTTGTGGAAAAAGAAAAGAGAAAAGAAAGAAAGATTGTGTTTGTGGTCTTTGTAACCACTTATTGTAAACCCTCCTTGCTTTTGTGAATCCCTCTTCGGTAGAGGTGATCGGAGTGGTATTGGTTTGGATCCCTCTTAGGTAGAGGTGATTGTGTTTGTTGTGAGCCTCTTCGGTAGAGGTGGTTGTTGGTTGGTTGTTGCCTCGGTGGAGGTTGTTGTTTGAGAGAGGAGTTTGGTACTCCTAGTGTTGTAACAAATCCTCTTCGGTAGAGGTTCCCTCGGTGGGAGATAGTGGTTTGGAAATCCTACACGGTGGTGTAGGCGGGGATGTAGAGCAAGGTGCTCGAACCTCGAAACATATCTTGGTCTTTGCGATTGATCCATTGTCTCTCTAACTCTCTCTCATTTATATTGTGCAAAGCATTATACTTCATTCATATCATATTTGCTTGTGTTGAGCATAATTCATCTTGTCATATTTATTTGCTTGTGTTGTGCCTTGCATAATCCATATTGCTATATCCTTGATTGCTTGGCTTGATTGTGTGTGCACATTGCTTGGATTGCTTGTGTGTGTGTGCCTAACTTATACTCATCCAACAAGAGCTTCACATAGCACCTCAACCCATTTCAAGGGGAATCAAGGGGAGTTAGTCCAGAGCCTCGCAAGGAGAATTCGGCTACACTTGTTGTATTGTATTAGTTTGTGCATAATTTGCATTAGCTTCCGCTTTTAGAACATTAAGTTTTTCATTTAGTTTTAGATTAGCACTAACACCTATTCACCCCCCCTCTAGGTGTTTTTTCATCCTTGACATGCATGTATAGCATTTTGAGACACCCATGTTTAATATGGTCTATTATTTTGTGTTCTCACCATTTGTTTAGCTATCATGTTTATCATAGGTTTAATAACATGTGGATTTTCATAATAATCATGTTTTTGTTTATCATGATGAATTTTGTTTTGTTTAATGCTTCATGCCTTGATTACTAGTTTAAATGTTAGTTTTCATTAAGACTAGATATATATTTGTGCATATAGTGGGCCACAAATAAATCTAGATATGTTTGAAGCTTGAATGCTTATTTGAACCCATTAGATGTGCTAGTATAATCTAGTTTTGATGATACATGCATTTTAAACTTGTATTCCCATTTTGGTTTTGTTTTAAGATCATGTGTTTAACTTCATGTATATGTCTATCTTGTCCAAACTATTAGATATACATGAATATCCTTTTGAGCCACGTGCCTTCATGCATATATCTTTATGGACTCGTTGTGTTTGGATATGTATGTATACTTTAGTTTGTATAGGACATACATATACCTTGAAGATTAAATAGTTTTGATGATTTTCATGTTTTCTTGTTTCAAGGAATTATTGAGCTAAATTGAACATCTTTCATGATTATGATCTTCACATTGTATTTGTACACTCACATTTTTTTGTTTACTCATGTGTTTGTTTTCATGAGTTACATTTATGCTTAATTGGCTTACAGTGTTGATTATCATGTGGATTTCATGTTTCATGAAAAATATTTTTGTTTTATTCCTTACTTGAAGGATTTTGTACTAGTTAACAAATTTTCCATTTAACTAGTTGCGATAGAGTTTTTCAAACAAAGCTTATTTTCAAATCCATTTTTAAAAACCCCTACCAACTAAGGGCGGTTTGATGGGAGATCATGTTCATGTATGCTTTAAAATAAAAATCATTTAAAACTTGAACCATGATTGGGTGGTAGTTATATGATGTATACACTTGATCATTGTTGTTGTTTCAATTGGTATCATTAGATTCTTTCAATTGGTATCATTTTGACCTTTATTGTATACTCATATATTTTTGTATGTATGTATGCTTTTCAATTTCAAAGAATATCAATTTCAATTGGTATCTATTTTTCATACATATATATGTTTGTGTTTATGCTAGAGCTTGAGTTTTATCCTTGTTTCAATTGATTCAATTTTCAATTGGTATCTTATTTCAAGCCTATGCATTATTTTGTTGGTATTTCATAAAGGGGAGAAAATTCGATTTTCATATTTCAATTGGTATTTGTATTTCCACTTCCTTGCTTTATGATAGAAATAAAAAGTTTAGATTGATATCAAGATGTTTATTTGAATGTTTTAAATTGATATCTAAAAAATTTTTTGTTTAAAGATAAATACAAAAGTTTTTGATTTGTATTGCCTATATGCAAGGAGAGCTTAACATCTCTTCTACATATACCATTTGTTGATTAATCTTTATTTACTTTCAATTGGTATCAAGATGCTTCTTTGACATATTTTCAATTGATATCTTAATTGATTGTCACCCCTATTTGGTTTTTTTTTTGTTTTAGACAAAAAGGGGTCAACACAATAAAAAAACAATGTTCTCATTTTTAATTTTTATTTACCCTTTTGTTTATTCTTTGTTTCGAACAAAAAGGGGGAGAAAAATTTATTGATTTGGTTTTGCTTTTACCCCTCATTGATGATTGTTTCTTTGTATTAAAAGGGGGAGAAAATTTTGTTTTGTTTTGATTGTTTACCCCTTTGTTGATGATTGACAAAAAGGGGGAGAATTATTTGAGAGTTTAACATGCATTATATAAAGCACAATCACAATCAAACTCAAATAGAGAAGATGTTTTTTATATGCATGATTGGTACATGTTTTATATATGCATATTTATGTTTTGCATATATTAAGTTTAATTTAGTTTAATTTTAATTGGTATCTAGAGCATGTTTATTTTTGAACATTTCATTAGGTATCTAGAGCCTTTTATTGTTTATGCATAGCATTCATTGCATATATTTATGTTTTTATTTGTTTATGCATGAGTTAAGGGGGAGCTTCTTTGAAGCTTAACTTTAATCCATGCATATATAACTCCATGAGTTTTGTCATCATCAAAAAGGGGGAGATTGTTGGCCCAGAGGCCTTCCACTCTAGTTTTGATGATGATTAACTTATGTAGTTATGTTTACTAATATTTTTGTTTTTTTCTCAGATCATTAAACAAGATATTAGTTGTGATTTCAAAAGAGGAGTGCTTCAAAAGAGGAGTTTTAGAAGCTTTCACATGGTGATTCCAGGGCTCAAGCATCAAGATCACACTTTGCCTAGCTCATGGATGGAGTTTTGGACCGAGTTGACTTGAAGATGAAGATCGTCAAGAAGACATAGGTATCCTAGTTTAGGTTTGTGTGTTTTAGATCCATTTGTAAAGCTTAGTATAGTTGATATGCTCAAGTGCACAACACACACGTTTTATGTTTGTATATTGGTTTTTCGTCGGTTTTTGGTTTAACCAATATTTGTTTTCATGAATAGTTAATCAAAATAAGTTTACATGGTTTTTATGTATAGTAGATGTATTCTAGTAATACATGCATGCTTAAACGTCCTATACAAACTTATTTTGACTTTCCTATTCATGTGTTTAAAAATCCATGTTTGATAAAATACAAGTTTTGGTTTTTGGTAAAAATATTAAAACACAAAAATAGTTTGTATTGCTTGATATTTGAGTTGAACTTTTTATCACATGTTTATATATCAATGCAAAATGATAAACTATTTTTGGGTATTTTTTCAAGAGATAAAAGAATTTTTAAAATATTTTTAACATGTGTTTCTGTCCCAAATTTGTGGCTGACAGGCCAGGTCGGCCGACCGCACGGGTCGACCGCACCAAAGGCCGGTCGACCCTTGCGGTAGACCGACGTGCACAGGCTTGTACATGTTTGGCAGTCACAGGGACGGTCGGTCGCCGACCGACCGAACCAGAGAGCTTTGCTCTCTGTATCTGGGCGGTCGGCCGGGCGGTCGACCGGATTGCCCAACGGTCATAAATATGACCGTTGGCGGTCGACCGGGCCGGTCGACCGCTAGCCTGTCAGGCTGCCAGATCAGCCTAACGGCTAGTATTCTATTGGGCCTATAAATACCCCATTTCTTGGGGGTTTTAACTAAGATTTTGAAGAGCAAAAATTTCTATATTCTCTGGTGTTTAAACAAGTTTTCCAAAGGTTTTAGAGCTTCAAAAGATCAATCTTATTTGTTTTAGAGTTTTGAAAAAATCAAAGAAAATAGAAAATTGGGAGATTTGTTTTGGTTCTTCATTTCTATCTTTTACAAGAGTTTTTCTAAGTATTTTTCTTTGAGTTTTGTTTTCCAAACTCTAGTTTTTTCACACTTGAGCTATATCTTCTATCCTAATCTATTAGGATCTTTGTTTTGTGGAAAAGAGAAAAAGGAAAGAGGTTTGTGGTTGAGACATACCACTTGTTGTAAACCCTTGATTTCTTGAGTTGCTCCCTCTTTGGTAGAGGTTGAGGTTGTTGTATTGGGTTAGTGTTTGCTCCCTCTTTGGTAGAGGTTGAGGCTTGTGGTTTGCTCCCTCTAGTGAGAGGTGGAGATTGTTTGTAACCCTCTTCGGTAGAGGTGTTGGTTGTTGTTTGGCTACGGGCCTACCCCTCGGTTGTGAGGCTGTGTTTGAGAGAGGAGTTCGGTACTCCTAGTTGTTGACACTTAAAAAAGACAAGATTCTCATTGGTCCGAACAATGTCTAGCGACAGACGAGCTGAAGACCAGTTTTCATCCACCTCCAAGGGACAAGGAAGCGGTTTGGACTCCACTGATCCAGCAAGCAGAACAGTGAACCCGGATTGTTTCTAAACAGACCTCAGCAGGTCTAAAATGCTAGCATTTAGCATTACATTAGCCCAAGGAGATAGCCTCGTTTGAGAGGCTAGCATCATCCAGAGCATCGCCAGGAAGCTAACTGATAGCTTCGCCGAAAAGCCTCTTTTCGGACCTCGCCAAGAGTTGCCTCTAGCTCCGCTATGAACTTCAAAGCGGGCAGCTCCGCTCTTAGTTTGCTATGGTCAACCTTTGACCAATCAAATCTCCTGATAAGATCGGATCCAAGCAAATCAAATCCAATCGGGATTCAAATATGGCAGGTGATTGCCGCAATCTCTTGACTCTCTTGAAACGAGTAAGAGGATCAGAGAAAATCCTTCAACGATATGGAAGGGATCAAAATAAATCGGAAAGATCAACCGACTTGCTTCATTTTCTAGCTCCGCAGAAGCTATCCTAGCCTCGCAGCAAGGCTACTTTCCAGATTTAAACAGATTCGGTTCAATCTGTTTCCATATCTTCAAGGGGACGATTATACCCTTGCTCTCCCTATAAATAGCCCGCCAGGGGTACAAGGAGAGAGATCAAGATCGAGAAAAGGAGGACTCCACAAGTAGAGGCTTCTTCACAAAGCACCGTGCGCTCTCGAATTCAGAGACCTTTCAGGAGAAATACTTCTCTTTTCAGGGTGGTGATACCCTAACAACCTCTTTTCCTCAAGGAATCTCCGGAACCAGGCGAGAAGGAATTCCTCACAGAAGGCGGTTTTGAGAAGTAGCAAGAGGGTTCTACCAATCCTCTATTCTCTGATTCCCGGAACCAGGCGAGAAGGGAATCTCATCGCTCGCATCGTCAAAGGGACAAAGTGGTCGCGCGCTGACCAGACTCCTATCGGCACATTTTCCAGAATCTCTGAGGAGATCTACTTGTAATCCTTTTAAGAATACTTGTAATTTAGCTCCTCAAACTCTTTTTTGTAAGTTTTCCCCTTTGCAAACTAATGGAAAACAAGATGGCGACTCCGCTGGGGAATGTATTCTCCTCTGCTGAGAATCAAGTGTCGCAATGCGACGAACAGACCTTCGGGTCTATCTCTGAATTCAGAAAAGCCGGTGCAGCCAGATCTTCTCTGGCTAAATCTTCAAGCAAAGTCTCTGCGGAGACGGAAAAGGTTCTCTGCAAACCTGCCGCAGTTCTCTGGCGCAACAAGGAAACATGTCCGCAGCCCAGATCCTGCACTTTTGAGAACCTGGTTATCCAGATCGATCAAGGAAGATTTGAAGAAGTCCTCTCTGAGAGTGGCCTGACGCTTCGAGCACGGAAGCACAGGAAGGTCTTCATGACCAAGGTTTCAAATCAGAAACCAGAGGCAGAATTTTGCCAGCACCCCACAGCCCCGCTTGTGGCTATTCAGGTTCCTTGCGAACCTAGGCGTCCCCTGTCAAGGCTGATATGGAAGCCTAAACAGAAGTCTTCAACCGAAGCTCTCGGTGTAGTCATGCCGAGACTGCGCCTCTCCCGCGAAGAAAAGGGTAAGATGCCCGTCTGCCCTAACGATGCTGCCAGCCATGAAGTCACGACGGCAATCATACCGTCACCTGAATCAAGGGCAGCAAAGCCTTCTGTCAGCCTCGCTTTCACAAGCAAAGCTATTGTACCACAACGAATTCACTGGGTTCGCGGCCGCGAGGCTAAGACCGCAGTGTTATCTGAGGTTGATCCCCTTCGCAGCAGAATAGCGGGCAAAGCACCACAACGTGCTCCGCTCCCCAATTCATCAAGCACTAAGCTCGCACCTGTCGGCGAAGCTAGCGCCAAAGTACTATTCAGTACTAATCCCTTCTGCAGGGATAAGAAGAACGGAGCGTCATCCCTTGTACGCTCCAGAAAGGCCTCTCCACGGGGTTGTTCAGGCTCTGTTGAGCCTAACCTGCGACAATTCTTGGCAAACAAGCAGGAATTGGAGTCTCTCCAAACCACTTCCCCTTGTTGTCAAAGAGGATGCCGACTTGTGACAATCCATTCAGCCCGTTGTCGGCAATATCCAATCAAGGCTGCATCTCCGTACCGTCAATCGGTGTTTAACCGGTTGTCCACACATGCCACAAAGAAGCATCATGAAAGGAGTGCTTCGCGAGGCCCAGCCTTCGCGTCCGTCAACATGACCGGAAGAGGACGAGAGCGACACAGGGAAGGTCATACATCTGATGATACCCCTTTCAGATCCCCAGATCCAGATTATAGCCCGGGCTTGGGTGAAGTCTTGGTGCAAGAAGAAGGTGTTTTCCGAAACACCAGATCCAGGGTGGCGATACCCTATAATTATGAACAGCCTTCCTCCTCGACGGTCCCAACCGTGCCACAGCCCAGGCGGTCACCCCAATCATCCGAAGGAGAAGATGAAGACAGCGGGTATGCCTCCTCAGCAACAGTCAGTTCTGTGCGAACGGACAAAGCATCGGTTAATATGGCCGATAACGCCAATGACGACCTTCGTCGGCGTTTGGAAGCTCAGGAGCAAACCTCCAGAACTCAGCAAGAGGCCCTAGACAACATCCAACGGATGCTTGCTCAACTCCTCAATAACCGGGACGACGGTGATACCGGGAGCAATCATGATGAGGAAGAACGCCTCAGCAATAATCCGCGTCAGACGGATAGATCCAAAGAAGGCTCTTCACTAGACGCCGAAGTCCTAAAAGGCCTCCAAGCCCAAATTGCATCCCTGGCTCAGAGGGATGAATTAAAGAAAGTAGGGGCAGTTCGTCCTTACCCACTAGAGTGGGATTCGGTGCCATATCCACCGAAGTTCAAGCCACCAACGTTGCACACCTATGATGGAAAGAGCTCGCCAAATCAGCACATCTACTATTTCCGGTCTCAGACTGGTAATGTTATAAGCAATGACGCCATCATGGCTAGGCTTTTCATTGGCACCTTAAAGGGGGTGGCATTTGACTGGTTTCGCAGTCTTCCCCAGGCTCTATCAACTCCTGGATCGACCTGGAAACTCGGTTCCTTTCTCGTTTCTATGAGGACGATACCGAAGTGACCATGGACAAACTCCTCTCCACTATGCAGAGGAAGGGCGAATCTGTCCGTGACTACATTGAACGGTTCAGAAACTTATCCTTGATGTGCCCAGCTGGGATGCCATTACCCATGCTCTTACAGACGTGCAGGCACAACTTCTTGGATCAGAAGTCCGCATGGGGGCTGTCAAAGCCCATACTTGGAAGGAATTGGTCGAACAAGCTGAGATAGCCGAGAAGTCGGCTAAGAAGTTCGAGCCATCCGTCCCTAGAAGCAAATGGGGCGCGAACAACAAAGGGCGTAGCGATCCCCCGCAGTCCTCCCAAGTTAAGGGGAAGGAAATCATGTCTGTGGAACTTTCGGGAGACCTGCAGTCAAAGGCCAAGAAGAGCGGCGTCAACAGCCAGGAGTCTAAGTTCCCTCCAAAGCAGTACTCCTTCAGAGATGATCAGGTGGTCACGATATTCCATCTGCTCCACAAAGGAAATAAGATGAAGCTACCGGATGCTCGGCGTCCTAATGAGATAGGGCGCACAAATGACCCCAAATACTGTCTTTATCACAGGATGATCCATCATCCTACTGACAAGTGCTATGTCCTCAAGGACAGGATACAAGCCCTAATTGATGCCGGCGTCCTTACACTGAAGACGGAGCAGAAGAAAGTCACTGCCAATATGGTGACCCTTGAATTCGGCACAGCCCAAAAGGTCATGGTTCCTGACGGGACTTATCCAGCCCCCACACCGCGGTTGGAAGTCAAGCATTCTTCAGCCATAGCTAAAGATGACGAGGGTCTCGTCCCCTTGACATTGGAGACAGGGAAGTTATGTGGATACACCCTGACCTCGTCCAAGACATACAGCGGACGTCAAAGGACTCCAGCAAAAAGGGCAAGTCCTGCAATGTCATCTCTATCCTGCCAGATGATGACAACCTTACTTCGGCTTCCCTCAGTGATTCAGAAGGAGAAAAGCGTGCTTGCACAGCGCAGGCAGATACGCCTCAACAGACGGGCACCCGGTCTGGAAAATCATACTTAAGGCAGTATGACAAATCTACTGACGAGATACAACAGCAAACGACGTCAGTACCAATGCCGACATCCGCTCCAGTCCTGACCAAAGGGAGAGAGAAGCCTAAGGAAGTGCGGTTCGACCATGCGTTGAAGAAACCGTCAGTCCAAGGGCTAGCCACGCCCTTCCGCTTTGATATATTGGCTCACTTAGCCAATATCCCGGCTCGTATCACAATACACGAGCTCCTTCGTCTCTCTAAAGAGACAAGAGAGGCACTCAGAGATGCGTTAGCCAACTCAGAGTCCTTTATGACATACATGCCTGAGGTTCCTGGTGATGAGATGCGGCCTTCCTGCTCAGAGTGCCATCACGCACAGTCAAAGGTGCCTGCTATTACCTTCACGGCGGAAGATATGCTTCTCAAAGACAACAAGCATGATCGACCTCTGTACTATACCGGATATATCGGTTCAACATGCATTGAAAGAGTACAAGTCGATCCGGGGTCTGCACTCAGCATCATCCCCAAAAGGCTCCTCTATTTCCTCGGCATACCATTGTACAGGTTGTCCGCAACCACCACTACAATATACGGTTTTAACGCCGGGAGCAGCATCCGCTTGGAAAGATTCGGCTCCGCTGCAGAATCGGAAGCTTGAAGTCAGAAGTGACGTGCTATGTCATTGATGCTGACACATCATATAACTTGCTGCTAGGAAGACCTTGGATCCATGCCAACTAGATCGTTCCTTCCACTCTCCACCAATGCTTCAAATATGTTGAAGATGATGCGACAGTACGAACTGTCTTCGCTGAAAAGCAACCCTTCAAGGGGGTGGAAAACTACTTCACCGACGCCCTCCTGTATCAAGAGGCCGACGGAACGCCTGCAGAGCCATTGCCAGACGATGATGAAAGTGGCAATGAGGCGGATTCAGAATCCAAAATAGGCATGCCAGCCATTTTGATTGGCGAACCAATTACAGCATGTTTCCTCAATGACCCCCAATGTAATACTCCTTCTGATGAAGAGGGTGAATGGGTAATTAATGATAATATCTCTTTTGATTATCCTGCGAGTATTGGGTCAATTAAATCCATCATAGAGGGCTCTCTGCACATGCCCGTACATGAGCCAAGTTCGGCTACTACATCTGTGGAGGTTATAGAAGGGGCCACGCTGGTGATCCCCCCGTCCAAACAAGGTCAGTTGCCAATAATCTTCGGTAGAACCCAGCCACGGGACCTGCAGCTACAGATTCAAGTTCGGACTCAGAAGCCCCACAGTTCTTCCATTATGCGCACCATTATGCGCAACCGGCACGCCATATTATGAAAAAGATGGGATATGACTTGAAGCAGGCAGGCGGCCTGAACTTCGGAAAAGGAAGACGCGGTCTGATGCGTAATGCTGTCCCGAAAGGGAAACCTGTAAATTACTATGATAGTACACGCAGGGGATTGGGTTATGTTACACCCACATCATCAGTAACGGTTCAAGTCAAGGACGACGAACCAATTCCATCACGGTCGAACTCATCTACCGAGTGGGACTCTGACGTCAGCATGGGAGGAATGTTCAATGACCTCACTGTGAATATGACTTCAGGCAGTCAATCGGAACCTGCGGAAGCTGCTGATGAAGAACCTTGGGCCCAGCAATTGAGCCTCCAATGGGAAAGGCGGTTTGAGCTGCGCGAGCCGCCTACCGAAGACAAGGTGATGCAGGTCAACTTGGGTAGTCAAGACCACCCCAAGCCTATTTTCATAAGTGAAAGCTTATCACTTATCGAAAAGGAAGAATTGATAATACTCATAAAAGAGTATGTAGATGTCTTCGCCTGGAGCTACGAAGACATGCCTGGACTTGATCCACAGGTTGCTATGCACCGTCTAAATATTAAGCCTGACGTTAAGCCAGTCAAGCAGCAACAACGTCGGTTCCGCCCAAATATCATGGAGGCTATTGAAGCCGAAGTCCACAAGCTCATTGCATGCGGCTTCATCCGAGAGGAACAGCATCCAGACTGGGTAGCTAACATCGTCCCCGTCCTAAAAAAGAACGGGAAAATACGGATCTGCATCGACTACCGTGATCTCAATACGGCCTGTCCCAAAGATGAATTCCCACTGCCGATCACTGATGTCATGATCGACAACACATGCGGGTTCGAAAGGATGTCTTTCATGGACGGCTTCTCAGGGTACAACCAGATCAAGATGTATCCTGATGACGAGAAGCATACTTCTTTCCGAACGCCATTGGGGGTATACTGCTACACTGTGATGCCCTTCGGACTGAAGAACGCCGGAGCAACCTACCAGCGCGCAATGAGCACGATCTTCCGCGATCACCTCCGGAAGACAATAGAGTGCTATGTTGACGACATTGCTGTCAAAAGCCGCAGCAAAGATGAACATCTTCGCGATCTGAGAACGATGTTCGATATAATGCGGGCTCATCAGTTGAAAATGAACCCGACAAAATCCTTTTTAGGAGTATCCAGCGGCAAATTCCTTGGGTTCATTGTCACATCGAAAGGGATTCATCTGGATCCAGACAAAGTCAAAGCCATCCAGGACATGCATCCACCGAGGAACCTCAAAGAGCTCAGAGGCTTACAAGGCAGGTTAGCCTACATCAGAAGATTCATAGCAAATCTATCAGGCCGCTGCCAACCGTTCACCGTCTCATGAAAAAGGGTACTGCTTTCATATGGAATCAAGCTTGCCAAGAAGCTTATGAAGACATTAAGAGGTATCTCACAAAACTTCCAGTCTTGGTGGCCCCTACATCAGGGAAACCATTCTTGCTTTATGTAAAAGCTCTAGACTATTCCCTCGGCGCCCTCCTCGCTCAGAAGGACAACAATGGCCATGAGCAGGCCATTTATTATCTGAGCAGGACTCTCATAGGAGCGGAATCTCGCTACAATCCTATTGAGAAAGAGTGTTTAGCTCTCGTCTTCGCTGTCCAGAAGACACGACATTATTTGGTTGGCCAAACCATACATGTCATCTCCAGAGTAAACCCATTGCGTCTTCTTATGACGAAGCCAGGATCATTGAACTCAAGATTGGCTAAATGGGCCTACTATTGTCCCAATATGACATGACCTTTACCCCTCAAAAGGCGGTTAAAGGTCAAGCCCTTGCAGAGTTTTTGGCTGCGCATCCAGTTCCGGAACATTCAAAGCTTCACGAAGACATCCCTGATGAGGTCTTCGAGTCTAATGCAACCTCAGTAGAGGAAGTGTGGCAGATGTTCTTCGACGGAGCATCACGGATGGGCCCCAAAGGCAAGATTATTGCCGGAGTGGGGGTTGTGTTCATCTCCCCACAGGATCATATCCTTCCCAGAGCATTTTCTTTGATAGAATCATGCTCCAACAATGTAGCAGAATACAATGCTCTGCTCATCGGTCTCCAGCTTGCCCATGGAATGGGGGTACGCTACCTCGAAGCTTACGGCGATTCAAAGCTGGTCATCAGTCAAGTCAAAGGCGAATATGAAGTCCGCCATGAGGACTTGGTGCCTTACTATCATACAGCCATCGAATTGGCTAGCTTATTTGAAGGCTTCTACATCGGGCATGTGTCCGATCTCAAAACACCAAGGCGGATGCTCTCGCTGCATTAGCGACGACGCTAGCCTTACCGGCCGACACCGAGTATCACCTCACAGTCGCGACCCGGCATCTCGTATGCTCCAAGCATATGTTAAGGATCCAAGAGGTCCATAATATCTCCGTGGATCTTGAGCCGAGGGATTGGCGCTTCCCTCTCATTGACTATGCTCTGCACGTTCTGCTTCCAGACGATCCCAAAGAAGCGGCGTCCATCAGACGAAGGTCGCTCCGTTTCTACTATGATCCCACTTTGAAGACACTCTACCGTCGTTCATATGATGGTATCCTCCTCCGTTGCCTTTCCCATTCAGAGGCACAGGAAGCGCTCCAAGAAGCGCACGACGGCACTTGTGGAGCTCACCAGCCGGGTCCAAAGCTTAAAGACAGGCTGCACAGACTTGGTTACTACTGGCCGACCATGATGGCCGATGCCACCCAATATGCACGAAGGTGTAAGGCGTGCCAGGTCCATGCAGACTTCATACACCAACCTTCAGAGTTGCTCCACCCTACTGTTGCTTCATGGCCATTTGAAGCATGGGGAATCGATGTCGTAGGGCCAATCAGTCCCTCTTCGGCAAGAGGTCACCGGTTTATCCTGACAATAACCGATTACTTCTCAAAATGGGCAGAGGCCATACCGTTGGCCGAAGTCAAAACCTCCAATCTGGTTAGCTTCATCAAACACCATGTCATCCATCGATTTGGTGTCCCCAGGCGGATCATCCACGACAATGGTCCTCAATTCATAAGCCAAGGATTCTATCGGTTCTGCGATAAATACCGAATTCAGAATGTGGCTTCAACCGCCTACAATCCTGCCGCCAATGGTTTAGCAGAAGCATTCAACAAGACAATCATCAAGCTGCTCAAGAAGTTTGTCTCCTCGAACAAGCGAGATTGACGAAAAGCTCGGTGAATGCCTTTGGACCTACCGGACTACGGTTCGAACACCGACAGGCAATACGCCTTTCTCCCTGGTATATGGGTGCGAAGCGGTCATCCTATTGGAAATCCAGGTGCCATCATTGCGAGTAGCCCTGACTACTAAAATGACATCAGAAGACAATGATCGCCTGCGTCTTCAAGAGCTCGAAGCCCTGGACGAGAAGCGGCTGCAAGCTCAGCAACACATCGAGCTATATCAGGCTCGGATGTCAAAAGCCTTCAATAAGAAGGTTAAGCAAAGAACCTTCCAGAAAGGAGATTTGGTCTTAGCCGTCAGACGACCGATGATTATGACGCACAAGACCAAAGGCAAATTTCAGCCTAAATGGGAAGGACCGTTTGTGATAGAGACAGTCTATTCAAACGGAGCATACCGCCTTACGACTGCAGATGGCGACCTCCTCATGATGCCAATCAATGGCAAATTCTTAAAGAAGTATTATCCTTAATCGAGGATCTTACTCTCGATCAAGTTAACATTACACCTCTGATCGAGATCCGCGCGTCCGGAATACGCACAAAGAGAGCCTCTCTCTTTCTCCAAGCATATCAAACCTGTTGATAGCTGGGGGTTTGCTTAAAATCTCAAGGGACCTGCTCCCATTTGATTCCCTCTCCAAATCACCTACCAATTCTCATCCATAGAATGGTAGGACCACATATATCTCACTGTTATGTTAACATTAAACCTATGACAGTGGTTTCCTCGTGAGAACGAGACCTTCAAAATCACCTACCAATTCTCATCCATAGAATGGTAGGACCACATATATCTCACTGTTATGTTAACATTAAACCTATGACAGTGATTTCTTGTGAAAACGAGACCTCATCACTCATTGTTGAGCTTGGTGACTTCTCAACCAGTTATGTCATTGCGACCTCTGAACTGGCAGATAGCCAAGTCTCATCTACTATTGAGCTTAGTGGCGTCTCAATTGGTTATGTCATTGCGACCTCTGAACCAGCAGACAGCTAAGTCTCAATCTTGAGCCCTGTTGACATTTACAAAAGACAGGTCTCGATATTTGTCGACATCTACAAAAGACAAGTATCACTCATTGTTGAGCTTGGTGACTTCTCAACCAGTTATGTCATTGCGACCTCTGAACTGGCAGATAGCCAAGTCTCATCTACCATTGAGCTTAGTGGCGTCTCAATTGGTTATGTCATTGCGACCTCTGAACCAGCAGACAGCCAAGTCTCAATCTTGAGCCCTGTTGACATTTACAAAAGACAGGTCTCGATATTTGTCGACATCTACAAAAGACAAGTATCACCTATTTTGAAGCTTGGTGGCTTCTCAACCAGTTATGTCATTGCGACCTCTGAACTGGCAGATAGCCAAGTTTCATCTATTATTGAGCTTGGTGGCGTCTCAATTGGTTACGTCATTGCGACCTCTGAACCAGCAGACAGCCAAGTCTCAATCTTGAGCCCTGTTGACATTTACAAAAGACAGGTCTCGATATTTGTCGACATCTACAAAAGACAAGTATCACCTATTTTGAAGCTTGGTGGCTTCTCAACCAGTTATGTCATTGCGACCTCTGAACCAGCAGACAGCTAAGTCTCAATCTCGATGCTTGCTGACATTTACAAAAGGCAGGTATCTCCCCTTTTAGCCCCGCAAAGGGCTGACCTCGAGACTGGCGACGTCCCATTCGGTTATGTCATTGCGACCTCTGAACCAACAGACAGCCTTGCCTCATTATCCAAACAAACAAAGACGACAAAAGAAAGAATTTTTATTAAATTCCAAAAGGATGGGATACATGGAGGAGCCTATAGGCGTACATGATAAGATCGGATCCGATCTCCGAGCGAAGCTAGCCTCGTCCTCCTGTCATCAGCAGCCTGGGCCAGCGCCTGTGATCTTAGCTCAGCCTCATCGAAGTCCACCGCCTGAGCCAGACGAGCCTCGACCTCCGCCAAAGTCGCCCTCTGTGACGACTTCTGCCGCGCCAGTTCCTCACTCCGAGCCCTGAGCTGCTCAAGCCGCGCAGTCTCTTCATGACGCATTTGCGTAGCTTTGGATAAGAGGAGATTTGCCTTCCGGATCACCTCTTCGGCCCTCTTAACCTTATCTTCGGCATCAAGAAGAGCACTGGTGGAAGCGTCAATTGCACTCCCAACCTCTACTTGCTCTGTCTCCAAGGACTTCAAGTCAGAGGAAATAGCTTCAGCAGCCTCTTGAGCGGCAAGCCGAGCTTCGCGCCTTTACGCAACAAGATGTGAGAGCCGTTCATCAGCCAAAGACGCTGCGTCTGAACTATAGAGACGGCGCCATTCCTCCACGTCCTTCTCAAGGTCATCTACCAGGAGTTCCAGAGCAGTAGCCTGGTGATACCCCTCAAAGTCCCGAATACACTCAATGCCACGGGAGAGGACCATCTTCAACTTCGAAAATGGCACAGGCGAGCCCTTCAAGACTAGACCGATAGTCTGCTCCAAACTGTTATAGAAGCTGTCGACCAGATTACCGATGAAGTCATTCTCAGCTTCATCAACCCTTGGAGACAACCTCGGAGCAATCTACCATCCCAGTCGACACCGCCGCAGAAGAAGCGGGAACATCGACAGCAGCAGGGCAAGCCAAAGGTGACCTCGGCGGAGTTCTCAGCGACACCAGTACGCCAGCCACCGCGGAGGTAGGACTGGCAACCACCTCCTGAGCAGCAGGCTCGACAATCAAAGTCGGGGAAATAGGGTCCACGATCACCCTCAGCCCCGCACTGGGCAAAATTGCCGGCACCTCACTCGGTGATGTGATTGGGAGTGAGGATACCTCCGGGACTGCCGCCCCTTCAGCCTCTCGCCTTTCAGCTGACGTGGGCTGATAAGAAGGCAAGTCGCCATACAACACGTCCAACATAGCAACATTCGCCGTGGACGAAGCACTCAACTCACCCTCTGACCTTCCAGGGGAACCCTCCGGCTCCTTCAAAGCCGACACATCTTGAGGCCGAACACCTGCAACAAAGCCATGGTCAAAAAGCAGATGCGGTAAACAAGAGGAGATCAAGAGGTTGTTATTTTACCGAAGGCTGATGTTACTTCGTCAGCCTCATCAGTCTCTAGGGGTTCCATCGCGAAGTTCTTGCCAGAATCAACGCGGATAGCCGGCCTGCTCGCCGATTCCTCCGCAGACCACCCGATAGAGCTGGATGCCATAGGACTTCCTTTAGAGGTCCCAACACCCGAAGGACCGACATCAGCCGCGCCACTCCCAGACTCTTGCGAGTGAGCGGAAGAGCTAGCTGCAGCCCTATAAGTGAACAGGGGATCGTAGTGTTCCCCTTGCTCTCCAACTGCCTCAGCTCCTGCAACAAAAAGCAAATGATGAGTTATTCAAAGTGCGCTGAAGGCATATTAGATGGGGGCCAATCTTACCAGTAGTCGGTTCAGCAACCGACGGCTCAGCCACTAATGGAACAGCAGAAGGAAGCGCAGTAGAGGGTTCGCCCTCTACCACAATTGTAGGAGCATGGCGACGGGGCCTCTTCGCCGACGACTTCCTACGGGATCCACTCCCACGCTTCCTCTTGAAGTGGACATCAGAATCCTCTTCTTCCACTTCTTCCACATGTCGTGGGGGAGCTGTCCCCACGACACCAGAACCAGCTTCACGAGTATCAGCTTCATGGGCATCAGCCCTCGTCTCTGCCTCGAAGCGAGGGCTCCCCGCATCAGAAGCCCCGCTGTCATCTACAGCGATGAACTCCTCTATGCCAGGAACACAGACTCGTTTGCCCTCCATCTTATCAGAAGCCTTTTGCCTCATCCGATGAGAAATTAACTTCACACCCGAACGGTTGGCATTAAACCCAGCAGGTGTGGAGTTCAAAGCCGCATACCATTGGCAGAAACACAGGGTCGTCCAAAGGCCGGGATCCCTCAGCGGCGTGCGTAGCCACGCTCCAGTGCCATCCGCGGTGAAGAACCGCCAAGCACGAGCCCCATCAATGAGGCTCCCCATGAAAGCCAGGTCCGGATTGGGGTTGCCCACATACAACTGGTCATACCCAAATTGGCGGGCAAACTGGCTCGGGACGTAGGGCTCCAGGTAGCAGGTATCCCCACTCCTGTACAGCAAATGCGAGGGCCGGATACAGACCAGCCACTCGAAAACACCCCGACTCATGGGAGACCGACCTGACTCCACATCATGGAATTCCTCGTTGTATCCTGCACCCCGCAGGCGAGGAAAACAACGGAACAGGCTATAAGCGTCATAACGACGCACTAACTTACGGGCCTCGGCCACATAAGTTTTCTGCCACGAACGGCCTTCAAAGCGACGGAGAAGCGCCGTTTGAACACCCTGCGGAGGGTCTTCCCCAGCTCCAATCAAACTGGGGCAGTGCAAGGCGAACCACGCCATCGAGTAGGTGTACGGTAAACCTACCCTAGGATTGGGTCCGTCACAAGGCAGGACGGCACCCTTCCCTCGCCTTGACGCCATTGGCCTGCAGAAAGCCTCCGTCAGTGCACGAAGGCCCCTCTGAATACAACACACCATGGCCGGGAGAAGACCCAGACGGTGGCCATGGACCAAGCGGACGGCAGGCAGCAGCACATTCGGGTGGACGATGTCACCCGAAGAAGAAGGCACGACACACTTCTTTAACCAGATGGTTAAGAAGCCGGCCAGCAACGCCTTGCGAGACATAGGCCGACGGGCCTGATGGTGAAAGCTCCGAAGAACATCACCCTTCCCGAAAGGACCATCATCTTCTGCCACGACGATGTCCTTTTCAGCATGCACCTCCATCCTTGCCAAGATGTCTTCTTCAGCAACTCCGCAATGAGCTGCCTCAGGCGCACTAGTCATATCCGGGAACAAGTAGTTCCCCCAGCTCTTCAAGCTCTTCGAGCTACCCTTGCCACCAGTATGGATGCTGGAACAAATGTGCAAGTGACACATCAATTCCCGATATGTCTCAAGCAAAGCAGGCTCTTGCTTCTCCAAGAGAGCCAACTCCGCCTCACAGGGAAAGTACTCTTCGTACGGAAGAGACCCGAAGGGCAAAGCAGAGATCTCCCGCATCTCGTGCAGGGCCATGCCCAACTCACCAACCGGGGTGAAGAAAGTCCCCGAGGCCGGGCAGTATAACTCAAGGATGGCGTAGAAGCACGCCACCTTCATCTCAATGCCGTAGCAAGTCGCCCTGATGGCCTCATGGAGGTTTAACCTCTCTAAGTCCCCCTCAAAATGAGTGAGGATATAGTTGGTCAACTCCGCCCACCACGACCTAGGAGGGTGGACCCAACCGGGAGTCCTGAAATCGGTGGCAGGGTAGTTCCCGTCAACTTCGTAGAACTGAGTGCCAAAGGTTGGCGCCGCAGCTGGGTTCTCTCCTACTGGAAGGTCCCGCGATACCTTCCCAGGGTATAGCCCCATTATGCTACGAGGATGGCCCGTCCTCGAATAGCCGGACTGGAATGTCAACCTCCCGACACTTACAGACTCGGCATTTAGGCTCACGCCCCACGCCATCTTCCGAGCCTGAGTCACGCTCATGAAGGAAGACAAAGCAAAATGCCGCTTAGTGGACGGGAGATAGAATCTCTCGCCGTCCAACTGGAAGATCCACTGGCCTTCACCGGCCTGCAGCTGGCGATCGGGATCAGGTGCAGCATCCCCGAACATGAAGTCAGGCTTTCTGTAAGCCTGACGGTCGATATCTTCAAGCGGAGCCGTAGTCAAGATGCTCCGCATGGCCTGCGGACGACCGTCTTGGATGAGCGTATCCCGTACAAGGGAGCTCGGCTCGCTGAACAATGAAGCCTGCCCATAGAACTGCAAGCTGATGTTTCCGCCTGCTCGACTGGCTAGACCGAACAGACTGTTCTGGAGGCCGGAGGCGTAATGTACTGCAAAAACAGAAATGAGCTATGATTAGTTCACCAATCAAGTGAATGCGAAAGCATAAAAATTCACTAAGGCATAGCCTCGCCCAGCAAGCAGAGCCTGCAAGGCGATAGTTTTGAAAAAGCTTCGCTTCATGGATAAGACTGCATTTTTGCAGAAAATATCCAAAGCGCCAACTTCGCTTAAAGCAGGAAATGGCATAGCCCTAAGGGCTGACGTCATCAAAAGGACATCATGGTCAACAGTTGTCCTTCGTGGCCACGACTGAAGGAACAGACCCATATCCTGTTCCTCAACAGGATGGAGACTGCCCAAGCAATGGCTTCCTACAGAAGCCTAAAAGAAGAACTGTTCAGTTCTTACTTCCCTGGTGCAAGGAAAATAGGGAAGTTCAAGGAAATGAGTTCCCTAATGAGGATAGATCCCATTCGATCGTCCTAAATAGCCAAATGACTGGCTCCAAAGAAAAAGAGACCTCGGTCTCCAATCAGACAGGAAAATTCCTTACCAGTGACTGGTCGCTCGATGACCGGAGGAGGAGGGCCCTCCGCTGCAGAAGTCGCTGCTTCCTTTCCCGCTCGTCTTTTGGGCGCCATCGAAGAAATGCAAGGGTTCTCAAAGAACTCTGAAGCAAAGAAGGAAGAAGGAGAGGAAAAGACAGAAATTTCTCTGAAAAAGGAGATCTTTTCCATGTTCAGCCCGATCGGGCTTTTATAGGCCAATCAGCGCCTAAATCGAGGCCTCGAAAAAGGGCACATGCCGCCGTTTCGAATTAATTCGAAACAGTGCCCGAAGCGCCTGAGGCGCTTTCCCAAAGAGCGACGGTTCAAAGGGTTAACTTCGCACAGTGCGGAGTTCGCACAATCCTTCAAGGGCTTAGCCGAGAGGCTTACCTTAGCCCTCCAAAAAGGTGCTGTTCGCGAGACATGCCAGTCTCGCGAAAATCATTCGAAGAAAGGACTATGTCCTTAGCTCCGCACACAGTTTAGCCCAGCTATGGCCAGACTCTCAGTGAAAGCAAGCAAAAAAAAAATCAGATGATCGGAAGATGAACTTTCATTGATTTAACAGGAAGGGTACATTGATATTACATCAAAGTTGTGTTTCATACAATACATCCAGTTGCCCAACAGGATCATTTGAGGCATACAAGCGGTTTTATCTGCTTTCAAACCAAATCAACGGGACAGGAAAGGCCTTCCTCCGGCAAAAGGTCGTAACCCTTCGCATATGAACAGATGGTGCCACAAGGACACGGTCACTTTTCTCCACAAAATGACAGATCTTGCCAGGCCATTTTTGTTGAAGCCTGGTAATAAAAACCTATCGCCGCCAACACGATAGATCACGTATAATGGGAATCGGCAGTGATACCAGTGATCTAACAGGCGCGATGTCCACTTTCCCGAAGTGGATCGCCATCAAAGGCCACCAAAGTTGAAAGTCGGCAATGGTGCCGACGATCCCACAGGCGACGCCCATGATCTTGAAGCGGATCACCTCCGGTAAAAGCGGCAGCCAGCCTCACCTCAGAACGAATCATCACGGATAAGAGGCTGCCAACAGCCTCTGGGACGCGCACCCGCTGCCCCGAATTGTTCCTCCTGCTTAAAAGTAAAGCTTCAACCGGGGAAGCATAAGGCAATTTTATAGGTTCTTCCATCAAGTTACCAGACTGGCAAGCATAGCTCACTGCAAGGCAAATTGGAGCAAGTTAGCAGTCAAGCACAGAAAGAGCTGCAAAAACTTTAAGTCAGGTTCTTTGGGTCAAAGCAATCCATTTTCAGTCAAAGCAGAGGATAAGCCTCGCCTGCACGGCAACCAATAGGCTGGCTCAGCAAACGCCAAGTCCTAGCCTCACCTATATGGCAAAGTCAGACTGATCTTGTGAGATACAGTCTCAACATTCACCAATATGGTAAGACCGGCTCAACTCTTGAAGAGACCAAGTCCCAAGTCCTGCCTGCGTAGCGGACTTAACATATAGTGATTAAGTCAAGATGGTAGCTTCACAGGGAAGTTGTGCTGAAATTCTTCTCTGCAGATCAGCCAAGTGCAAGATGAAGAGCAAGGGAAGTCAATCCCTAAAGCAGCTGTCAAAGCTAAATTAAGGGAGATGAATTCCCTAAAATCAGTGAAGTCGTTGAACGATCAAGACTTACTGGTCCTTGGCCGGTTAGACAACCAGAGTGGGCTTTCCCACTAATTCAGAGATCTGAGTATCTCTCACAACCAAGAGAAGAGAAGGAAGGCAAAACATTTCTCTTCAGAGGACCTCAAGTGTCCTATTTATAGGCCCCATGGCCTGAGCACTCTCACCCCAAGCGTGGAAGCACGAGCGCATTCAAGGCATTTATTGCGCCTTGATGGAAGGGACGGTTTTCCCTTGGAACTGTGCAAAGGGAGAAAACGTCTCCCTCATAAAAGGCACTTATGACGCCTTGAAGAAAGGGAGTATCCTCCCTTGGAAACGTGCAAATCGGAGAACATCTCCCTCGATTGGCGCGAAAGAAGGAATGATCCTCCTCGTAACCGCCCCACGGCAGTTGGCTTTGAAAAGGCAACAGGAGTTCCAAAGCGAACTTATTTCTTGGAAGCCCAGATGCGGAGCTACCCCGACGCGAAGCTACTCGCGAACCAGTGCAATTCTTCGGCGAATTCATCCCAAAGCAGGATTGAAGGCGAAGCTGAACTCAACCATCATGGCGACGTTCATACTCCACACACCATCGATCACAGCAGTTCAAAGTGTTTCGGAGTCTGAGCTATTGCAGACTCTCGAAAACTTTGAGGGGGTCTTGTTGACACTTAAAAAAGACAAGATTCTCATTGGTCCGAACAATGTCTAGCGACAGACGAGCTGAAGACCAGTTTTCATCCACCTCCAAGGGACAAGGAAGCGGTTTGGACTCCACTGATCCAGCAAGCAGAACAGTGAACCCGGATTGTTTCTAAACAGACCTCAGCAGGTCTAAAATGCTAGCATTTAGCATTACATTAGCCCAAGGAGATAGCCTCGTTTGAGAGGCTAGCATCATCCAGAGCATCGCCAGGAAGCTAACTGATAGCTTCGCCGAAAAGCCTCTTTTCGGACCTCGCCAAGAGTTGCCTCTAGCTCCGCTATGAACTTCAAAGCGGGCAGCTCCGCTCTTAGTTTGCTATGGTCAACCTTTGACCAATCAAATCTCCTGATAAGATCGGATCCAAGCAAATCAAATCCAATCGGGATTCAAATATGGCAGGTGATTGCCGCAATCTCTTGACTCTCTTGAAACGAGTAAGAGGATCAGAGAAAATCCTTCAACGATATGGAAGGGATCAAAACAAATCGGAAAGATCAACCGACTTGCCATTTTCTAGCTCCGCAGAAGCTATCCTAGCCTCGCAGCAAGGCTACTTTCCAGATTTAAACAGATTCGGTTCAATCTGTTTCCATATCTTCAAGGGGACGATAATACCCTTGCTCTCCCTATAAATAGCCCGCCAGGGGTACAAGGAGAGAGAGAGAGAGATCAAGATCGAGAAAAAGGAGGACTCCACAAGCAGAGGCTTCTTCACAAAGCACCGTGCGCTCTCGAATTCAGAGACCTTTCAGGAGAAATACTTCTCTTTTCAGGGTGGTGATACCCTAACAACCTCTTTTCCTCAAGGAATCTCCGGAACCAGGCGAGAAGGAATTCCTCACAGAAGGCGGTTTTGAGAAGTAGCAAGAGGGTTCTACCAATCCTCTATTCTCTGATTCCCGGAACCAGGCGAGAAGGGAATCTCATCGCTCGCATCGTCAAAGGGACAAAGTGGTCGCGCGCTGACCAGACTCCTATCGGCACATTTTCCCAGAATCTCTGAGGAGATCTACTTGTAATCTTTTTAAGAATACTTGTAATTTAGCTCCTCAAACTCTTTTTTGTAAGTTTTCCCCTTTGCAAACTAATGGAAAACACTAGTGTTGTAACAAATCCTCCTCGGTGGAAGTTCCCTCGGTGGGAGATAGTGGATTGGAAATCCTTCACGGTGGTGAAGGCGGGGATGTAGAGCTAGGTGCTCGAACCTCGGAACATATCCTTGTGTTTGCGTTTGATCCACTTGTCTCTAAACTCTCTCTCTATTATTGTGCTAAGCATCATTCATATCATCATATCATATTTGCTTGTGTTGTGCCTTTCATTTATACATATTGCCTATTCAACTTATATGCTTGGTTGTTTGTGTGTGCCTCACTTGTACTTAACCACAAGAGCTTCATACAGCACCTCAACCCATATCTAGGGGAATCAAGAGGAGTTAGTCCAGAGCCCTTCACGGGGAATTCGGCTACACTTGTGTGTTGTATTAAGTGGGACTGTAAAATTTGTTTAAGCTTCCGCATTTAGCGCATTTAGTTTCTAGATTAGCACTTACACCTATTCACCCCCCTCTAGGTGTTTTTCAGAAAAGTCTACTGAGGACTGATTATTAGAAACCCACTGGGGAGTTAGAAAGTGAGTCCCATAGAAGATTACATGTCAGAGGTGATCGTTAACGTGACAAAAAGAACTCCGTGGGGATTTGTAAAGCAATTTGTCAGAGGTGTGATGTTAACTTGACAAGGATTCATTTACTGTTAGAGGTGTTTGAACGTAACAGTAATTTGAGTGGACCTGTCATTCTGTTGAAGAGAGTGACGAGCGGGGTTTATTCACTGGGGATATTGGCTTTATCCGTTGGGGAGTAGATTATAGTCTTGCTACCAGAGGTTTAGTGTTAACATGATAGGTTAGACTCATCATTTTGCAAGGGATATGAATACCGTTATATGTGGTCTCACCATTCCATGGATGGGAATTGGTAAGTGATTTTGGAGAGGGAATCAAATGGGAACAGGTTCATTAGGATTTTTAGCAAATCCTCAGCTGTTAACGGATTTGGTACGCCTTTATCAACTACCGTTTGAGTCGGGCCAGCCATGCTATTTCCCTCAGCATGATGAGTTGTTGAGGATTTTATATTGGGCTTAGAAGCCAATGTTTTCCTCTAGCCTTATTCACCGAAGGCTTCAGATCGTGTCACATAAAGTGAACATTTTTATATTCCACTGGTGACCTCTAAAATCTCACTGGGGATTAAAGAGTTAAGTCTAAACTTCATGAGAAATTTGTCGGGTAGATTAACATTCTCGTGGAGCGTCACCTTTTATTCATCAAGACTTTGGTTCTCAGCTGACCTTCGTGTCTAGATATGGAGTACAAACTTCACAGGAAATATATCGCGTAAATCGAGATTCCTCGTGGAGTTTCACTTTTGTTTGGTGGAATGACATATTCCAACCCCCTGCGCATTTTTCGACGTTATTGGCTGTTATGTCTCATCGGGGTCTGGTTGTACTGTCGCAAGTTATTTGCCAGATCTAGTGCCATCGGCTATCGGTTGTCTCCTCTTCAGAACTGCTGAGAGAAGTGGCTGGTGCGGTGTCATTTGCTGTGCGAGATATTGCAAGACTTGCCTTTAGCTTTGAACTGACTTGAGTCCCATGGCTTTTGAAAGTAGAGTTGACTACCTCCATACTCCCTTTCAGGATAGGAGTTTAGGCAGTGACCCTTTTATCTTCTGACTGCAGAGTCAAAACACATGCTTCGATCAATGCTTAGATTTTGTCTTTAAGGACATTGCACCTGCAAGTAGGATGATGAATCATCCTATAGAAAAGACAATAGTTGGGATCACTCGTTCTTCCCACTTCGTCTGGGCATCTAGCCTCTGGCAACTTGAGCTTGTTGCCTTTGTTGAGCAAGTGAAAAAGTGTCACCACATACTCATCTTTGAAGGAGTATTGTCTTTGATACTCTGAAGTCCTGTTAGAGTTACCTTTCTTTGATCTAGTTCCTCCATATATTTCCAATGCTGATGTATTAGAAGATTCAGCTGTGTCATAGCTTTTATTGTTGATTCTCCACCTGCTTTTAGGGGTCTCAAACTTTTTAGCTGATTTTATAGCTATCTCGGCTTGTTCAATAAGCTCCTTTCAAGTGTGGGCTTTGACGGCTCCCATGCGAACTTTCACTTTCTCGAGAAAGTTATGCCTACATGTCTAAAGCAACATAGGTAAAGGCATACCTGCAGGGCACATGAGAGAAAGGTTGTGGAATCTCTCTATGTAATCCCGTATAGATTCTCCTCCTTTCTGGACTGTCGAAAGGAGCGTGCCCATGGTCACCTCGGTATCATCCTCATAGAATCGGCAGAGGAATCAGGTTTCCAAGTCAAGCCAGGAATTGATGGAGTTCGTGGGGAGACTCCTGAACCAATTAAAGGCTACCCCCTTAAGGGTGCCAATGAACAGTCTGGCCATGATAGCATCATTACCTACTAAATTACCGGTTTTCGATCGGAAGTAGTAAATGTGCTGATTTGGCGAGCTCTTGCCATCATACGAGTGCAACATTAATGGCTTGAACTTTGGCAGATATGGGACTAAATCCCATTACAAGGGGTAAGGACGGACCGCCCCTACTTTCTTCAGTTCGTCCCTTTGGGTTAGGGATGCGATCTGAGCCTGGATGCCTTTAATTACTTCGGCATTGATTGAAGAGCCCTCCTTTGAATGATCAGTCTTGGGAGGCTCATCGTTATTGTTCTCCTCATTCTCGTGATTACTACCGGTTGTGTTATCATTGTTCGGTTTGTCAGGAGCTGAGCCAATATTTGCTAGATATTGTCCAAGACTTTTTGCTGGGCCTTGGAAGTCTGCTCCTGCGCCTCCATGTGATGACAGAGATCATCATCATTGTTGCTATCAGCTATGTTGGCTGATACAATCCTTGCCTGCACAGAGTTGATGGTGGCGGAGGAAGCGTATCCGCTGGCTTCTTTTTCATCATTAGATCATTGGAATTGGTGTCTCAATGGTTCTGGCAACATAGCTTCTAAGGAAGAAGGTTGTCCATGATTACAGGGTATTGTACATTGGAAGGTACCCTTTTGTTCGACCAGAACCTGACCTAAGCCGAGGCTATAGTCTGGCCCTGGAGAACTGAATGAGGGAGTGCGGAATCCCTGTTTCCTTCTTTGGGATCGTAGTAGATCCCTTCCTCTGCCTATCATGTTGACAGAGGCAGCTGCAAGGTGAGGCACCTTCACTGTCTTCTTCTTTCGAGACGTAGGTCTCTCAGAAGTTTGAACCGATAGCTGGTTGAATACCGATTGCTAGCTTAGAGAAGTTGTGGGGATTGGTCCCAAGCAACAGTGGACAGAGTGGACTGTCACCAACTGACATCCCACTTGTTGACAACAGGAGGGAAAAGTCTGGAGTAATTCCGACCTCCATTTGCTTGGTAAGAATTCTCGCAAGTTGGACCCAGCCGAGCTTAAGCGACTCAGCGCAGAGACTCGGGTAGATCGCATATTGATACATTTAGGTAATTTCGACAACACCTTCCTGCTTGCAAGATTTAGAAGCGAAACACAGGATGATGCCTCGTTCCTCTCATCACCGCAGAGGTGATTGGCACTGGATGGTGCTTTAGTTCTAGTTTCGCGGCTAAGAACTTTGGGAGCACCCTTAGGCGCTAAAGCTACATGAGCACCGCTATCAGCACCCAGGGACAATCCCTTAGCTCCGCTGCGAAGGGCGAACTTAACACTTGAGGAGTGGGGGAGCGAAGCACTCTGTGGTGCTTTGTTCGCCACCTTGCTGCGGAAGTGGTTAGCACTGCTAGGTTCTTTAGTTTCAGCCTGGTGGATGGGAACTTCGTGTGTACCCAGAGGTACTGGCGCTGTGCTTATCACACCATCTGCAACTTCGCTCGTGAGAACAAGTTTAGCGCGAGGAGTTACTGCTCCTGGATTGGGCGAAGGCAGAGTTGCCGCCCTAGCCTCGCGGCTGATAGTCTTGGCGAAGCAGGAAGGCATTTTGCCTTTATCTTCACGTGATAGGCGAGCCTGCAGCGTAGCTACGCCTGAAGCTTCACACAGAGCTTTGGAAGAGGAGATTTAGGTTCGCAGGGAACCTGGCTAGCCTCGTGTGATGCTGAGAGGAGTTGGGAGGAAATCCGTTGGCTACTCGCCCATCTAGGGCTGGTTTCTGCTCTGAAATCTTAGTCACCGATACCTTCCTATGCTTCCATGTGTCGAGCATTGGACCACCTCCAGAGAGGAGCTCTTCGAATTTTCCTTGGTCAAAATGAACGACCAGGTTTTCAAAGGTGGTAGGCTCAAGATCTTGAGTCTTCTTGTTGCACCAGAAGACTGTAGTAGGCTTGCAGAGAGCCTTATCTGTCTCGACAGAGACTTGCTTCGAAGAATTAACTAGAGGGATTCCGGCTACGCTGACTTTCTTGCACTCAGCAGTAGGCCCGAAGATCTGTTCGTCGCATTGCGAAATTTGATTCTTAACAGTGGAGAATGAAGTCCCCAGCGGAGTCACCATCTTGTTTTCCATTGAATTTGTAAAGGGAATAACTTACAAAAAAGTATCGAGGAGCGAAATTACAAGTAATTGAAAAGAAAATTACAGGTAGATCTCCTCTGAGATTTCTGGGGAAGTATGCCGGTCGGAATCTGATCAGCGCGCGATCACTTTATCCCTTTGACGATGCGATTGATCAGACAATCGGACTGCTGCATGATGGGATTTCCTTCTCGACTGGTTCGAAAAACTGGAGAATAGAAAGTCAGTAGAGCCTTCTTGTTACTTCTCGAGCTGCCTCTGCTTGGGAATTCCTTCTCGCCTGGTTTCAAAAATTCCTTGATAGGGAGAAAGATCTTAGGGTATTAGCACCCTGATTAGAGAAGTAATTCTTTGAATTCTTAGAAGTAAGAGAGTAGATCTCTGTCTTTAGTCCTCTCCTCCTCTTTTTCAGCCTCCTCCTCCCTTCCTCTCGCCCCTGGTGGGCTATTTATAAGGAGGAGTGGGGGTATAATCGCCCTGAAAATCTGAAAACAGATTGAGTCAATCTGTTTTACATCTAGAAAGTAGCCTCACCGCGAGGCTAGAGACAACTTTTGCGAAGTTAAGAATAGCAAGTAGTGCTGGCCTCTTGATCCGCTCTGCTAAATGAAGGATGCGCCCTTGATTCTTTTCAAATAACTGAAAGATTTCTTCTGATCTTCTCACTTGTTTGGCAGAGTTAAAAGATCATGGCAAGCAACTATCAGATTTGATCTCAATTAGATTTGATATCAATTAGATTTGATCTCATCTAGAGATTTAATTGGTCAAAGGTGACCATAAAAAGACCCGCAGCGGAGTCGTTACGTTGAGCTCATGGCGGAGCTGGGAGAAGCATCCGGCGAAGTTAAAAGAAAGCTCTTCAGCGGAGCTGGATAAATTTGCGGCGAAGCTAACAATTATCCTTTTGCGCAGCTGCCTGGGGCTTCAAGCGAAGCTAACTTTCTGTGGAGTTAACTGAGTATTTCTGTACGAAGTTGTAAGTTAGCTCGCAGCAGGCTGTGAAGGAGCTTCCTGCGATGTTAAGCAACTTTGGCTTCTTATGCGAAACTCATCTCGTGGGCTCGTGCAAGACTAAGTGTTGAGCTAACTTAGTGTCTCTGGACCTGCCTGGGTCTTCTCACGAGCTTTTCTTGGCTCACTGTCTGCTTCACTAGATCAGTAGAGTCCAAGTTGTTTGATACGTCCCTTTGAGATGGGTAAAGAACTGGTCGTCAGCTTGTCTGTCGTTTGTCTTTTGTAGATATCAACAAGTTAGACATTGTTCAGGCCAGTTAGAGATCTTGTCTTTTTTAGAGTGTCAACACTCGGTAGAGCTCTATTCATCGTATACAAGGTTACTGATATTGTTCACTGTTCTTATTACTGTCCACCGTATATATGATTACTGTTACTGTTACTGTCACCGTATTGTCCCTGTATTCTAGGAACATGAATATTAATTGTTTAACTGAATTAAATAATAATGTAAATGGACGACTAACACTGGGATTATGGAAATTGATGGAGGCGACAACGTCTATATTTTGGGTGAACCTAGGATATAGGTTGCGCAGCCGACTTACGGTTCCACTGTAGGGTTCCGGGAGATGACTGACATACCATCTGTTTATTGTTCCACAGTGATACTGTGAGTAATGTTACTGTTACTGACTACCTGGCGATAGGGCTTGGTTCAGCGCTAGGCATCTGGGCAGTGGTCTCGGGTATGTACGGGACCCACCTAAAGTATGAAAAATGTTTCCAATCGATCAGTTTCAATAATTTAGGATCCTGGTTGACACGTGTAGTAAGCGTAGTATGGGATGCGTCTATTACAAGTGGCAATTGGTGTTTGCTGACATAATTAATATTGATAAATTGTTATTATGTATTATAATAGACTGTACTCACATGACTGAATATCATATAAGTTATGATAGACATATAATTGTACACATGACCCGATTGTATACCAGACTAGTAACATATGCTAAGTTACACATCTTGACATCAGTTGTTTATTTACAATTGTATTAGTCTTCTTTTATCTGCAGACTTATTCATGTTATTATTATTCAGCTATCTTTTATTTTCAGCTTTAAACCTATTGTTATTTTGTACACACTATTTATACGCACAAGCACTTCCCCTTTTCTTCTGCACTCATTAGGTCACTTCCTGACGACCCTGGATTTATACATTCAGATATTGGACATTTTATTTTATTGATTAGGTGTTCGTTGAGATCGTATGCTTTGCGAGGGGCTGGAGTTTTCTCTCTACCTATTTTGATATTATATCTCCCTTTTTATTCACGTTTCTATAGTTTCCTTGATTCCATATATCAGACTCATTACTTGATTTTATTCCTTTATTTCATTTGTTATCATTGTGTTAGATATCTATATGTCATATTACAGTGATATTGATTTACCGTGGTAAATTGTTATAACTTGTTCAAGTTACTTTAGGCTTGGTGTGTATATATGGGGTATTCTCCTCGCATATATACGTCGCTGACTCTCGTCACGACTCTGTTTTCATGTATTTTGGGAAGCAGGTGTAACATGATCACTGGTGAACTACAAGAGAAGCATTGATTCCTCATAAAATACGAACATTTTGAACTCAAATATACATGATTAAACTACACCCTCAAAAAATCACTCAGCCTACATCCTTTACTTCAATCAAATGCTAGGAGAACTCAGTTTCTTTTACAAAGAGTACATGAATTGATGAACCTACAAATGTTGAAATCCCATCATAACTTGAATGAGACATGACCATTCCTATTGGCATAAAGATTAACACCACTTCAAGATCTTGTTCTTGATGGCAAGAAAAAACAATCATACAAAGAATAATGTAATCACAGAGATGAACACAATGATTTACATAAAAAACCCAAAGGGAAAAACTACGGGTTGAGAATGAGACTCGGAGAGAGCTTCACTATGATGAAATCAGTAAAAGGATACAAGAGACTTTGCACACCCTATTATGCCAAATTCCGTCACACACAGCTTACACATACACTCCAACTCAATCTAAAGTTCTCTTCTATACTCTCTATAGTTTCAAGAGGAAAAAGAGACACTCCCCTTCACTCACACTCTCTATACTTTCAAGAGAAACAAGTGATAACTTTCAAGCTTTGGATGTTTGGATACTTCTCCAATCTTAGATACTTCTCCACAACAAGGAGCATGCATATTGCTAGGCCTTGATGAACCTTCTAGATCCAACGCTTCGTTTTCCCATGTCCATGAATGCTAAGGAGCTCTTGGGAATCCACCAATTCAGTCAAAGAGCCACAAAACCCTTTGAAATTTCGCATGCAGAAATATGCACTGGATAAGATTCTTCGAACGATGATAACTCCATCAATACTGTTTCGTTTTGAGTGATTCAAAACCTGAAATAAACCTTGCATGTAACTCTACAACTTTTCTGTTGAAGTCCAAGTCAAATGATAACCACATCATGCTCGAAATGTCTATGCAAAATTGAATACGATGCAAAAAACTGAAGTATTAATTAAGTTGGAAATCGAGCCAACTCCAACAATCCCAAGCCCCCTTGAGCAGATGCAAGCCTTCCACATGCTTCTCCGAACTCGGGACTGGGCATCTCAATGCGAGAGGGTGGATCCGGTGAGAAGCACACGACCACCACGGTCAGATTATTGCACGTGTTTCTCTCGACGGCCTCACCGAACCAGCTCCTTCGAGCACCTTTCAGGGTCATTGTGAGCCATGGGCTCTTTCCTCACTATTGTCACTGCACACTGGCTGCTCATTACCATCCCGCAGGCTATCACAGCCCATGATCAAGAACTCATCTTCCTCGGTGAGTATCGTCTCCTGGAGTTCAGGCTCGGCACTCAAGGGGCACAGAGAACCTTTCGGGCCCTTCAATGTGCCAATCACCAAGGGCCCTTGCTACAGAAAGCTGGCCGTTCAGATATCCGTCGTAGATAACGCCACCTAAACTTCTCAATTCATAGCCATTCAGTGTTGCAATTCGTTTTGTGGTCTCTGGAGAGCTCAACTGCTCGGCCACGCTTCCCCATCACAACTCGGCAGTCACCTGAATTGGCAATGAGCATAGTCCTGAAGAATGCAGGAAGAGGAGTGTTAAAACAAAAGTCAGCACAAACCATACTTGAGAAGTCACAGTTGAAAAACTGCCCATATGAATGAAGATTAGTAAGCATTCCAATAATTAGTATTGAGTTATGACCCTAATCATTTATCGTTATTGTCAAATGCCAATTGATTACTTTCTAATTCTATCAACTACTGAATTAGGTTAGTCTAACAGTAATTGAAAATCTTACAATAGTGACGTAGATATGAAACAAAGATTGTGTGGATGACAGTGTCATAAAGGATAAAGGAGAGTAATATCGGAGAAGACACAGTTATCCTATTTATTTGTTCTAACTGGTCAGTTGCTCTTATTCCTATTAAAGAAATACAATATGCAGATAGTTATCACTTGGACTCTTTGAACTATAAAACTAAATAAGCTATACCTTAGATCTTACGGTCGTTTCAGAAGAAAAGGTCAAGCGAGCGGGAATCAGCAAGTGCGTGATCAGCTCTGGAAAATGCATTCCTTGTGGTCTTCTCACGCTAGTAGAGAAATGAGAATCAATCATCAAGTATAAACTTGAGAAGATTCGTCTGAACAAAAGATGATGCTGCCATCTGTACCACCATGGCCATCAAATAACTGTCCACAGGAAGTAATGCGCCCAAGCGAATGTTCGATAGCCACAGACTAAATTTATAGTCATTCCTGGATTTTAAACATCATTAATGTTGATTGTTGGCACCTATGTTTATCAATAATGTGTATCAGATAAGCTAAATTTTTCTATGAACTTTTAAGTTTGCCTGTCTTCAGCAAACACCATGACTTCCCATCTAATGGAGATGTCAAGTCCGGAGATCCAAGATCCAACGCCTACATAAGAAAGTAAGCCTGCAATGAATTAAAAGTGCACACAACAAGAATTCACATCAAGACTAAATGAATTGTGTGACCAAGAACATACGAAATCAGGGAACCGCGCTGAGTTGGCACAATGCCTAATGACGGAGAGATGGCGAGGGGGCTTCCCAATTTTCATCTGTTTCGTGTCCTCCGGGGACTCTGGATCTTCGCCGTCCGAAGGAGACACATCTTGGTTGGCTGCATACCTGCTCTCTAACTGTTCGTCTTCCACATAGCACTCAAATCAAGCTAAAATTTTGCACAAATTTATGACATTTTGTCACGCCTAACTTCTCAAAATACGTAGAAACGGAATCGCGACGAGAGTCGGCAACTTACATACGCGAGAAAAATACCCCACGCATATACGCTAATCCTAAAGTAACTTGACCAAGCTATAAAAATCTGCTATTATAAATCAATATCACTACAATACTACATATAAATGTTCACACATGATATCATATGAATACAGAAAAGGAATAATGACTGATAGCCATATATAGAGAATCAAGAAAAACTACAGAATCAACACAAAAATAAAAGAAAAAACAATAATACCAGAATGGGTAGAGAGAAACTCTAGCTCCTCGCAACATATCCAATCTCATCAAACACCTGATCAATAACATGAAACATCCAGTATCTGGACGTGCAAATCCAGGGTCGTCAGAAGCGACCTAATGAGTGTATAAGAAAAAGGAAAAATGCTCGTGCATATAAACAGTGTATACATAATAATGAACTGTAAATGAAAGATAAGTGATAATTAATATCATGAAAAAAAAACTAGGAAAATAAATACTGGAATAAGACTAGAATAACATGCTGAACAATAATAAAGACAGTCAGTACTAGTATCAGATATCTAAATACGGTCATGTGTACTATCGGGTATCTATCATGGCATACATGTACCAGATATCTATCATAACATATACGAGTTCAGTTAAGTGAGTACAGTCAGTCACAATATGCAATAAACAATTTATCATTATTAATTATGTTAGCGAACACCAACTGCCACTTGTAATAGACGCATCCCATACTACGCCTATCACACGTGCCAATCGAGGTCCTAAGTTATTGAAACTGATCGGTTGGAGATATTGTCCATGCTTTAGGTGGCTCCCGTATATACTCAGCACCACGATCTAGATGCCTGACGCTGAACCAGGCCCTACCACCAGGTAGTCAATAACAGTAACAGTACTCACAGTATCACTATAGAACAATACTTATAGTAACACTGTGAAATAATAAACAGATGGGATGTCAGTCATCCCTCGGAACCCTGCAGTGGAACCGTAAGTCGGCTGCGCAACCTGTATACTATGTCCACCCAAAATACAGATATTGTCTCCTCCAACAATTTCTCCAATCTCAGTGTAAGTTGTCCATTTATGTTATTATTTAATTTAGTTAAAACAATCAGTATCATGTTATTAGAATATTGGGACGATGCGGTGACAGTAACAGTGCGGTGATAGTAATCGTATACACAGTGAACAGTAACAGGAACAGTAACCGCGTATACGATGAATAGAACTGTACCGAGTGTTATAGTCTAACAATACTTTCCCAGTAATTTTCAGTAATATGAAATAATACAGTAACATATCCTGCACTGTCTAGTCCATATACAATCTCATTCATATGTTCTAGGATATAACAATAACATGATCCATTAACTCTGAATCTCAATAGTGATCTCGAACATCAACTATAAAGTCTGTATCCGATACCGTAAGCCATAAGTCCAATAAATCAATAATTAATTCTCCCATCCTATCAATCAATTCTGATTCTACCAATAACTGAGATCAAATAGTAACTGCTATCAAAGTCTGAATATATACATCACCTATGTTAATTAAATCTCTCCCACCATAATGTTATAACTGAAATAGTAAAAAACCAATCATGAAGTATTGAATATATCTTCGAGATCAACTAAAATAACAAATGTCGAGATCACAAATAAAGAATGGAACATCTTTAAGAAATATAGAATTTTGAATACCTCTACGTCTGATAATCAGCATCAACAAGATCATCGATACTCAAACAGTATAATCAGGGGTAAAACTGAGAATACTCACAAATATCAATCCAACTGCATCAATCTCATCAGAATACTAATCAGAATCCTCTGAAATGAATACCAAGCTCATGTCAATCAACTTAGCAGTATATTCCTCCTCTACATAATCAACATATTCATCTTTTAAGTCACTGATATATGCAGGTCCCAATATATAAAATACATAATTATTTGTATCAACCAATCTTCACTATCCAATTTAATTAAGATCATCATATATTCCTACTTCTATTGAGCTCAATCACAATATCTAAAAATTCAAGTAACTAATCAATTATGTATATACATGCACCAGGTCAGGTCAACCCAATCTATGCCTACTCCTCAACCTAAGATCAAGTCCATCACCTGATCAAAATCCAATGTAAAGAAATATAAACATCAGGTCAACTCCAACTCTAACTAAGTCAATATCAATCCAAGTCTTGATAAATCAGTCTATCGATGAAGCAACATCCTATCCAAGTCATCCTCAAGATCTAAATAAGTTCCGATCAAAATAATCGCCAAACAATAGTCGATATATACTTCACATAAAATATGCCATCTATCCTCAAATATAAACAAGACAAGCAAATCCATAGATCAAAATAAGTAACAATCTAAGATGTATCAATATTAAGTCTAGGCCAATAGTGTCGAATAACGAACACATGAAATGATGCTGATAAACATTCATATCAACCACATAAATAGGGTGAACTCTCACTGATGTCTCATGAAATGATACAAATAATCATACTGATAAAAATGAAACAGGTGGTCGCATAAAATAATACAAGTAACATATAAATACTACTGACAATAGTAAATAAGGAAATGACACAAGAGCAAACACTCACATAAAATGACGCGATTTTAGATCCGAATCGCCATCTGATATTCATCGCACGAACTGGTACGAATTTCTGAATCATCTCATGGGTAGGTCTTCGAATCGCCAGTGTATCAGGTCTATAATGGTCATGAATTCGAATCGGGTTTGGGTCTCGTGTTATCGGTTCGGATCACACGTACGAGTCCGCAACACTGCAACACGCATCCAAACACATGAACTCACACGAATACAAGTATACGCACATACGAGTACACACCCGCACACATATACACACCACGTACATATGCGTACACTCTTATACACTCAACATACATCCATACACACATACACATTAATACACATGCAATTATACATATATAAACACAGACACACACACACACATCATAATACATACATACATACATATATATATATATATATATATATATATATATATATATATATATATATATATATATATATATATATATATATATATATATATATATATATATATACACATGCATACATACATACACCCAAGCATTCACTTACGCATACATATCCACATATAATCACCCACGCACACATGTAGATAGTTAAACACCCACATAATAATTCTACACACACACATATCCACAACACACACAAACTCATTATGTAACATACACATAATTATAACCCATGATATAAACACACACATATAAAATGCAAAAGAGAAGAACTCATGGCAAGGGCAAGGCTCGTGGCGCACCGACGGAGGCTCCGACGGAGGGGGCAGAGGCCGTGGAAGATGTCGATGGAACACCGAGGAGGGCTGGGGTGTCCTCGTGCTCACTGACAGAGAAAATTAGGTTATCCCGACGGCAAGGGGAAGAGGGTCAATAGCCATGGTGTGAGATGAAGATCTGAGGTATTGTGATGACATAGATGAGGGGATTTCGGCTACGTGTTGTGCAGCCGCTGCTGTGGGCCTGTGCAGAGGCAGGGGAAGAGCTCCGAGGGGGGCTGGATCACGGCCTGGGCTGAGGTGGAACAGGCCATGGAGAGAAGGGGGTCCGGGCTTGGGGATGACGCACAAGGGGAGGGGATCCGGGGTGCCATAGCCGTGGAGGAGGGTGCAACGCCCTGGGGTGCAAGGCTGTCCTCGACCATGGACAGTGCGCTGTGCTCAGACGGAGAGGGAGCCGCCGTGGGTTGGGAGGTGCTGTGGAAGATGCGGCCAAGGGATGGAAACCCCGGGGGTTGTCCTGGTGGGAGGAGGCATGGGCACGGCTATGCTCGGTTGATGGTGCAAGCCATGCTGCAGAGGAGGAGGAGGGGAATCTCCAAGTGGTTAGGCTCGGTTGCGCGACTGCATCACGGTCTGGATGGTGATCGGCCAAGGGAGCATGGTGATGGGTGGCTCCGGGTTCGGTGGTGTTTGCCGGCACGTGGAGAAGGAAAGGAAGCCCAGCTTGGGACTGATGAAGAGCGCGAGTGGTGGCGCACAGCTTGATGGAGATCTGCACGGGTGGCGGTGCACAGCTTGAGAGATCCGCAGGGGGTGGCGGCTGCGAGTTGGGGGAGAAGGAGGAGAGAAGATTAGGAATAATTAGGGTTAAGGTTAGAGATAAGATGCGATTATATAGAAAGATATAATGGGAATGGGTTTGCTTAATGGGTTTGGGTAGTGTGTAATGGATTAATGAGTTTATGGGTTAAGGCCTGGCTTTGGGTTTCAGGTGGGCTAAAAGAGAGAAAGAAATGAAAGGAAAAGAAAATAGTAATGAAAAATTAGTTATGGGCTATTGGTTAATGGGGTATAAGGGAAAGAATCAAGAAGGATAATAATAATACTAGCATAATATTAATAACAGCATTGGTAATTACTAAACATAGCAACAAAACATTAGCAACAATACTAAAAATAATAATTATTGAGAATAATAATAATAATAATAATAACAATAACAATAACTAAAAATCTCAAATAAATAATTATTAATATTAGAGATTAATAACAAATCATAATATAACTCATAAGATAACCCCAAAAAAATCAATATAAATCATATATGCACACTTTAAAATACTATTACTTATTATTTACATGGTATTATAAAATAGGGATATTACACATTTAGATTCCAAATTGAAAACCCCCATAAAATGCTTCCAAGAAATCCCCACAACTCACCAAAATTGAAAGATCTAACTACCTAATTCATCAACGATTCTACATCAACATTCAAGAAAAATAACTAAAAGGTTCAAGCTTTAGGCATAATTCTACATAACAGCCGCATCTGAATGCAAACTCTACAAGATCTGAAGAAAACCCTACGACAAATCACAATTCTAAAAGCGCAATCTCGTGCAGAAAAATTAAATTAATTGCCAAAATAAAAGGAAAAAACTCGCAGATTTAAAGGAATCACAGAAAGTGGTATTTTACCTGTTTTAGTTTAATAATTATCTTTCCTTTTTTTTTTAGTTTAATCTAAGGGGATGGAAAAATGCCCCAGAGGATAGAAAGAAGGGCATTTTTTTCAAAAAAAAAAACTTATTTAATAAATAATCTCAAAAAATTTGCTTCTCCCCAAACTTATTACAAATACGACCTATGACATGTCACGTCGGCAGCCAGATGGTTCGCCCAGCCAGCATGGTGCCCGCACTGTTAGAGTTGGTTTTTTTTTTTACTTCATTCGGAATTGAGTTGGCAACCTCGAACAAAGCAATTTTTTTATTGTACATTTATTTGTTCGGGTTACCAATCCCGGATAAAAGGAATTTTTTTATAAATTTTTCCTTTGTTCGAGGTTGCCAACCCGGACAAAGCACACTTGGATTTTTTTTTTGCCTGTGTGTTTTATTCTGGATTGGCAACCCCGGACAAAGCAAAAATTTTAAAAAAATAACGGCTTGGTCTGGGGTTGCTAAACCTGGACAAAGTAAAAAATAGAAGAAAAGAAAAGAAAATTCCCTCTCTCTCATCTCTCCTTCTCTCCTCATCTTTCTCCTCCTCTTTTCCCTTCTCCCTCTCTAGACCCGATCACGATTCCAGCTCGAACCGACGAACCAAAACCGTAGAATGAAAACTAGTACCGGATTGGGCCACCGGTTCCCCGATCCAAATCAAACCGAAACCGGGCCCTAGCCGGTCTGATATGATTTCATTTTTTAAGAACCGAAACTGCTGGTTCCGATTCAAGGAACCACTGGTTTCAGTTCTTGAACTAAGTTATTTATTTATTCCTTTATTATGGAGTTATTTATTTATTCCTTTATTATGGCCCTTTGGGCTGGCCCATTGCTACTGAGCAACAACGGGCCTGGGGCCTGGTGTAACGCCCGATGCCGCGAATACGGGGACGTTACAGTGACGTACATACGCAGGGCAAGAATACCCTGACATACATATGCTAAACCTCAATACAGGAATATAAACATAATATACACAATAATTTCAGCTTTAATACGTACAAGAATACCTACAATGGATCAGTGATCATGATATATATATATAAGCAGAGATAAATAAGAAAATAAAGACTGAATAATAAAAATACCTATAAATAATATAAATGATGAGTCTCCTATTTGTATCTCATGAAATATCAGGTACTACAATATCCCAGATATCCAACCTGGGCATGCAAATCCAGGTCAACCTAGTGAGTGGTAAAATAAAGGAAGAAGTAACACGATACTAAATAATACACGTTTAAATACAAGTGATATAATATAATTGTACTAACAATTGAGATATATGCATAGATATAAATAAATATTTTATTAACACTATAACATTATAAATGTTTAGCATGTTATAACGGTATTAGTTCTACAATATTATTCAATTATATAACATTAATATCAGTTAATATTATCGGGAGAGTTTTATATATCACCAAGTCTTATATTATTATATTATACCAATAAAATCAATTTGTTTAAGTAATATATAGAAATTTTTATTATTTTATATTAATAATTTAAACTAATAGTAACAGTAATATGATGGTATCATGATTAATATGAACAGTTATACATGAAGTACGCTGAACAATTATACTATAATGTTGTCATCATATAGCAACAATGTGTTTACAGAGAATACATGGAATAGAGAATACATGGAATGTAGAGTATTCGTGTATAAAAATAGTGTGTCTGTGGAGAATACAGGAAATACAAAGCATACGTGTGACATAATGGTGAATAAGATAGCAGGAAGCATAACAAGTATAAATGAATAATATACATAGCAGCTGTTGATTTAGATTGTCTTGTAGCTGATGAATAGTCGAAAAAAGCCAGTAAGGGAGATTCGACGACCTCACTACCTGCGGGAACTTTCGCCATCCCTCGGCATGTATCAGCAACTCATGTTATTTATACAAAAATAACGATCAATACCGCCTGATATTTTAATCATTCTCTTCTACTGTCGCATACCACTAACAGTTCATACTGGAGCCCGTACTCCACCTGAACCCATCCGAACATGGCATACAAGTACCATTATTCGAACGGGAGATTGACGAAATAACAAGCGTTCCTGATATCACTATTATTTATATTGTTTTATTATGTTAATTGAAAACCTGATGGTCAAGGAGCTCCAGTCAGGTGGGTGTACCTTTGTATAACCGGAATCACGACCTTAAATATACTCCTAACTGCTGAGATTAGGGCTACCCGCTAAGACAAGAGCAAGTAACAAGAAGCTCAATAATCTATATACAATATAAGCGGTAGCCAACACTATCATGTCCCCTGCAGTGGGACAAATATAGATCCAAGACATCCATCGACAAGACCTAATTAATTGTCAAGTCTCCCACATCTCCATGTTATATTTATTATATTTAAACTACACAGTGTATCCGAAACAAGAACAGTATGTGGTACATGTAATACGATAATAGGACATGAGCTTTATTGATATCATAAAACAAGATAACGGGAAATGAAAAACAAGAGATGTGGGATTATAGAGGTGGCCCTCGTGTCTTAAATCCACGTGGCACTTAGTTCCACACATCGCATATCAACAACATTCATGTCAAGTAACAAGAATATCATATCGATATCAGTAACATGATATAGTATGTAACAGGAATACAAGAAAATTCATGTAACAAGAATAGTGATTCATGCAACATGAATATAGAAATAATCAACACATGTATACAGGTGAACCTATGTAACAATATTATAAGAACAAGAAATAGCTGTGTAAAGAATATTCGTGCAGTGGTGATACAAATATATGAAATAACAGTAACTACTGGAATAGCGTATCCGTGTATCAGTGGTATATGAATATGAAATAATAATGTCAGTGTAACAATATCTGTGCAATAGTGATACGAGCACATGAAATAACAGTGTCAAGTGTAACAAAGTGTATACTGAAATACAATATCTAGTGTACTGGAGTGTCCGCTGTATTATATGATACAAGTACTTATAATATCAATGTCCGTGTAACGATGTTACAAGTACATAAAATAACAATAGTCCAGTGTAATGAAATATCCATGTAACAGTGACAGTATTAAGGGATATATGTAACAAGAACATGTGTCGATATATATATATATATATATATATATATATATATATATATATATATATATATATATATATATATATATATATATATATATATATATATATCGGTATTTGTTATTATGATTTCACTATTATTAACATGATCGATATTGCAAAGTAATTAAACATAATTATCTAAGTTACTGTATGTAAATTATTAATTTATTTATAAATCTGGATTTTCTTTGTCAATATCTTTTAACATCTCAACATAAATATATAGATAATTCGCCTGTGTTTATATTAAATCAAGAAACAAAATAAAATATTATTTTATGGAATATGTTTAAAGAGCAATTATGCATACTATAATTACAGTGATTTATCAATAATTACAATTTAATATATAACATTTACAGTGATTTACCAATAATGATGTTTTATTTATTAAAGCAATCAATTAGTTACATTCAACAAGATAAAATATAATGTATAAAAGAAAAACACTCGCATAGCTATTATAGGAATGTAACTCGTCTTTCTACCATCGCAACGGCTTGAGAATCGTCCAAATCGGACTCTTGTTGTTTAAGATGTCGCTGAATACTAGAATCAATAAAAATGGGTTAAATATGTAATAAAAAAGGTTAAATATATAAATATTATAAATTATGAGGGGGTTTTATGAAATTTTATCTTTATTAAGTTTTAGGTGTGGGTTGGGTGCTAACATGTCTAGCTCCAAGACCCAGACCCAATAGTTAAGTCAATGTGGGTAGAGTTAATGGTCGGGTTTGGGTTGGGTTTGAAATTCATTAAGAGAGAGAAGTTAAGAGAGAGAGAGAGTGAGAGAAAGAGAAATGAGAGATAGGAGGAAGTGGCGGCCATGTTGGCTTGGCCTCGCCCACGGTGGCGCTCCGCCTGGTCTGCTGTGATGCGCAAAGAGAAAGAGAGAGATAAAGAGAGATGGAGAAAGAAGAAAGAAAGAAAGAAAAGAAGGAGAGAAAGAAACAAGGAGGGAAGAGAGAACTGAGCAGGAGGCAGCGGTAGGGGCACGCAACTGGCCAGCGACGGTGCATAGCCGGCGCTGACAACCCTGGTTACCGGCGACGGCAGGGCTGGGCTGGGTTCGGCCAAGAGGAGTAAAAGATGTAGAGAAAGGGGAAAGAGGTGGCGGCCTGGGTTGCGTGGCAGAGCCGCGGCCAGTGCTTCGCTGACCTGCTGGCGGGGATCCTGGGCGTCAGTCGCCAGTGAACTGAGGGAAAGCGTATAGAGAGAGTTTGTGTGTTGGAGGGGGAGAGAGAGATAGAAAGATAGAGAGATTAAAAGAGAGAGAAGAGAGAAATATTTGAAGAAAAAGAAGTCGGTGGGTTAAGGCGGTGGAGGAAGCATGTGGAAGAAAGGAGAAGAAAGAAAGAGAAATTAAAATAAGATTTTGTAACGCCCCGATCCGGGGGGTACGGGGACGTTATTGTGACGTATATACGCAGGTCAGAAATGCCCTCACGTATATACGCTAAGCATTAATACAGACAAGAATCAGAGTATGGAACTACAGTGGTAGTATACATTCCAGCAATAATAACACAAGTACACAGTTATCACAAGGCATGATATAATATCTCAAGAATATAAGGTCACTATGAAGAGCAAAAGCAGGATGTGCAATATGAAATACGGGAAAGTACTCACGAGTAGTAAGATGAGAATCTCGCGAGCCGATTAAGGGGAGGCTGGGAGGAAGAGGGTCCGGACAGGCAACCGCTAATCCACGCTCTGCTGTGCACTCTGATCTACTACAACAAGGCCGCCATGGTCCATGCTCTAGGATCTGGATATGAGAATCCAAGGTTGTTAGCAACCCCAGTGAGTACATAGGATAAAGCCAAATGGCGTGCGTAACAGACACACGTGTACATGATCAGGTGAGGTGGCTCAGGCATATAGGTACAGGCAATGACGAGAAACATAAATGACAGTAAATCTGAGATCAAGTAAATACATATATATCAATAAATCTGAATCGGAAAACATGCATGGAAAATGGTATAGAGAGCATAGGTACACATAAACATGCGACAAATATATTAAACATGCGATAAATACACTAAACATGCGATAAATATAAGTATGGACAAAACTAGTTGTATAAGCTCAGATTATGTATTCACGAGATTGATACGTCAAGGGGATAATCCAAATAAGGAAACTCTTATCTATATACCACATATCCCAAGTCGCCATCGTCTGAATTCGTACAACTTGAGTTGCCTTCAGAATAACAGAACTAGAGTGTGTATGGAGTATTCATGGTATCACAGAGGCCATATGTTATAAAACAGGGTGTAAACTCAGGATATAACACTACAACTGGAGAATATACAGGTGCCACATTTTAAGTTATACAATAATAATAATCAGTACCGTTTGATATTTTAATCGCCTCACATCACCGATAGTCCATACTGGAGTTCGCACTCTATAGAACTTACCGGGTCTGATATGTGAGTACCAGGACCCGAACAAAGGAGAGACTAAATATCACACGTTCTTAATATTATTACTGTTTGATTGTTATGTTCTTATGTTATTCTTGTTCCTTTCCCATCGGCGTCCCACAACACCGACAGTTCAAGCTGGAGCTCGCACTTCCAGTAGAACTCATCCGAACTCCGATACGCGGGTACTATTATTCGAATAGGGAAGAGACCAAATAACACGCGCTCCAGGAGTTATCATTGTACAGGTATGTGTGGGTGTTAATAGGCACTGAGAATGCTTATCACGCTAACACCAGGCGGCACAGGCAGGAGGAAGGAGGTAGCCCTACAGATTCAAGAGGTGGCCCCCACCACGTGTGTAGTGTGGGACTTTACTCCATGTGACACTTTGCTCTGAGATTTGATACAGGAGGTAGCCCCACATATTCAAGAGGCGGCCCCTACAGATTCAAGAGGTGGCCCCCACCACGTGTGTGGTGTGGCACTTTACTCTGTGTGGCACTTTTCTCTGTGTGGGGAATGAATTCTAGAGGTGGCCTCCACGGATTCAAGAGGTGGCCTCCACCACGTGTGTGGTGTGGCACTTTACTCCGTGTGGCACTTAGTTCCATTCAGGATCCGTCAGACGCTAGCATGATTGTGAGATACATTCTCGTCATCCCAACACCAAGCATGCTCTGCCGGACACCGGTCTGACTGTGCTATTAACAAGAGTAACAGTGCAGGGGACATGAGTACGGGGGATACAGGAGTTCAGGAGTTCAGGAGTACAAGAGTACAGGATGTCTGGTCACATAAGCCAAGTAATACAGGTATCAGGTATCAAGTGTCAAGTATAGCATGGTAAGTATCGGTGTCAGGTATCATGTGTCAAATATAGCATGGCAAGTATCGGTGCCAGATATCATGTGTCAAATATAGCATGGCAAGTATCGGTGTCAGGTATCATGTGTCAAATATAGCATGGCAAGTATCGGTGTCAGGTATCATGTGTCAAATATAGTATGGCAAGTACCGGTGTCAGGTATCATGTGTCAAATATAGCATGGCAAGTACCGGTGTCAGGTATCATGTGTCAAATATAGCAAATATAGCATGGCAAGTACCGGTGTCAGATATCATGTGTCAAATATAGCATGGCAAGTACCGGTGTTATATATCATGTATCAACTTGTATAGCGGTGTATTATGTAATAAAAGTTACAGTGGCAGTTACTAAGCATGTAACGATAATAGCAAAGCATATAGCAACACAAAAAATGTACTTGCATAATGATAAAATAGATATATGTTCAAAAGAAACTGTACTCGCATAATTCACCAGAAAACGGCGTGAATCCCAAAACACCAGAAATACGCGCACACCGTCAATCCATATAGTAAAAATATACATATATTATTATTTTTAGAGAGAAAGAGAAGAGGAGAGAGAGAAAGTCTAGAGAGAGAAAGAGATATTTTAGAGAGAGAAAGTCTAGAGAAAGGGATTTTTAGAGAGAGAATGAGAATAGGAGAGAGGGTAGAGAGAAATAGTAGAGAGAGGAAATCAGTTAGAGAGAGTTGTAGGGGAGGGAGAGAGGGTTGTAGGGGGAGAGAGAGAAGAGAGAGAAAGTAGAGGAGAGAGAGAAAGTAGGGGAGGCACAGAGAGCCGCGCCGGCCCCCGTGGTCGACACAGGCAGTGGTCGCCGCCAGCCACCCAAAAGAGAGGGAGAGGAGAGGGAGAGAGAAGAAAGAGAGGGGGAGAGAGAGGGATCCAGTAGAGAGAGAAAGGAGAGGGGGACTGGCCGGCCCCTCTCCGGCCAGTGGTCGCTAGCGACGGCCCTGGCCGCCGACGTGGCCAACAGTGAGAGGGAGAAAGAGAGAGGGAGAAAAGAGAGAAGGAAGGGGGTTGCCGCCCCTCCTCCGCCCACGCACAGGGGGCCAGGAGGTCCCCTGGCCGCGCTCAGCCGCCGGCGTCGTACCGGCGGCGCTCAGCCCCCACTAGGGTGGCGAATCTTGAAGAGGGGGGTGGTCGTCAGGCGCCAGGGGAGGAAAGAAGAAGCAGAAGAAAAAGAAGAAAAGAAAAGGGGTTGATTAAAAATGGGGGGAGGTTGTTTATTTAAAATGGAAATTAATGTGATGGGACATGGGATTTGCAGGTGATGTGATGGGAGAGTGGGCTGTCAGGGGTTTACTTTGGGAAGGGAAAGGAAAAGAAATGAAGAAAGAAAATGAAGAGAGAAGGGAAAAAATAATATTATTTAAATAGGGTAAAAATTGACTGTTTCAGAATCGCTCCAAAAAATTCTCAAAAATAGAAAATATTATTTTAAGATGTACGGTGAAATCAGATTTGAGAAATTCAATCTAAATTTCAAATTAAAAATTCTGAAATCTTCTGGCGGTACTGGTCGACGCCAAAACCGGTGGATTTTCGATATATTCTGAAAAATCTCAAAAAAATGCGTTTAGTTAGAAAATAAGATTTTAAGAAGTAATGTGAAAGTCATTTCTAAAAATTTAACTCCATTTGAAAACTAAAAATTCGGAAAACGGTCAACGATGCCAGTCGACACCGGTTTTAAAGATTTTGCAAATAATTCTGAAAAATTTCAAAAAATTATGAAAAATCTAAAATATTAGAAAACGATGTTTGAAACTGAAATCGGTCAAATTGGACTAGCAGAAAGGTCAAATCGAGTAATACACTAGGATCGGGCCCCCAGTTCAGACTGGGGCTGACTCCGAGTCTACGAATACAGATCCAATACAAAACAATCACGCCAATAATCATAAAACAAAATAAATATAAAAATAAATCAAAGAAATATGATAGAAAAATCAGAATACGTATCTAAGTACGTATTCTAGGAACGGGGTGTTACAGATTTTATATTATTATTTTAATTTGGTCAAATTTTAACTAGTCCAGAACGGTTCTCAAAAATTTTGTAAAATAGTAAATATTAACTTGAGGACCAATGTGAAATCAGATTCAAGAAATTCAGCCTGATTTGCAAATTAAAAATCATGAAATCAATCGATGATGTCGGTCAACACCGGTTGGCCGAATTTTGGACTAATTCAGAAAAATCTCAAAAAAATGATAAAGTAGAAAGTTTGATTTTAAAGAATAATTTAAAACAAATTCTTGAAATTCGACTCCGGTTGTGAATTAAAAATCATGAAGGCGATTACCGGTATCGGTCGCCTCCGAAATCAGAGGTTTTCCAAAATAATCCAGAAAAATTTTTAAAAATTCTAAAAAATCTAAGTTATTAGGAAAAATATCTGGGGCTAAAATTAGCTCAATCTGACTACCCAGAATGTCAAATCAAATTTGTATGTCGTATCGGGTACGATACTGTGACACGTACATTTAGGGTCGGGGGTTACACCTGGGCTCGGAGCAAGGCCCTCCAACGGGCTGCCTGGGGGCAACCTGGCCTCCAACAGTTCAAGAATCAAAACCCAAAAAAGTGGTCAGAGCAGAACAGGAACCGGCTCGGTCCGCTTCTGGTTCTCATATGGAGGAACCGGGAGCCACAGGTTCTAGAACTGAGGTCAGGTTACCTCTCTCCTCCTCTAAGTACCCACAGGGTCATGGCGGCAATGACGAGGTAAGCGTCGACGAGGCCGGCGAAGGCAACGGCGGCGGCAACAGTGACGGCCAACTGCCCTGCTATTGCCGGGCTGTTACTTCTGGGCTGCGACGGAAAGGCCGGTGATGACAAAGGCTGCTCCCCGTCGCCATCCACGCTGTCGCAACCCAGCAGCAGCAGCCAGTAGCGACAGCAGCAGCCAGCAGCAGAAGGGCTGCTTGTCGCTGCCGACGGTGGCCTAGTCGTCCCCGCCAAAGCCCGATGGGTGTCCCAGAGGAGAAGAGAGAGAGAGAGAGAGGAGAGAGGGAAGGGGAAAGAAAATGGAAATTTTGGTTTTTCCGAGTTGGCAACCTCAGATAAAGCAAAACTTTTTTAAAAAATAATTTTCGCTTTGTCTGCTTCATCCGGGGTTGGCAATCCCAGACAAAGCAAAGTTCAAAAAAAAAAAAAAAATATTGCTTTGTCCGGGGTTAGCAACCACAGACAAAGCAATATGTAGGTAAAAAAAAATTTGCTTCGTCAGCGGTTGTCAACTCTGGACAAAGCAAAATGCCTTCCGCCAGCGCGCCACGCGCGCTGGTGGGGCCAACTACCTCGCCGCTGGCGTGACATATCAGAAATTGATTTTTGGGAGAGGTCGATTTTTAAAATTGTTTATTAAATAAAGTATATATTTTTTAAAATGTCCTCTGAAGAAAGAAAGACCACAGCTTTGTTTGGGGGGGGCGGGAGAGCATGAGGCTTTTACATGGAGCCTTGTGGTGCACGCCGATGGCCAGTCAACTGGTGGCGCAACCCGCCTAATTCTCATCGGACCTGTTGACGGAGATGATGACGTGAGAATGGGCAGCGGATGTTGACTTCAGATTCGGATAGGGGCTCAGAGCGCGGATGGAGAATGAATATCGACCGTTCAATTATGCATTCGGTAGTTTTTTATGGTTGAGATTCTTTTGGCTTTTGTGGTGCAGTTGAGCTTTACGGGCATTAAATTTGACGGCGAAGGATTTTTTTTTTGTGTGGCTTTTTTTTAAAAATAAAAAATAGAAAAGGATGAGGGGTTGGGGGGTGTTTCAGGAGGTGATTGGGGGGAACGGAATCCGTTGATGAGGGCAAACTAGCTGGTGGGAGGATAATTATTTTTTGTCCCTATTTCTTAAAACTCTTATTTTAATTTAGAGCTTTCTTTCACAAAGTTATAACAAATTGAGATAGAATGAGGATGTTTTTCTTCCCTCGGTGCCCTATTAACGAACCGCACCATGAGAATTTTGGTTTGAAGTCACATATTATATCTCATGTTAGTTACATATAAGATTTTTAATGAAGCAATTTAGAAAAAGAATTTCACTACACAAATGGAGAACAAATTTAATTGGTTGTCTCGTACAATTTGAAAACCTCTTGGGTGAAACAAAACTTTTTGTTCACTTGCGAGTTGAGGGAAAGGAGGAAAACAGTAGAGGACATTGTAACTAATGATTTAGATATATCACTCTTTTATTGAGAGTTTGGAACATTCCTTCTAATCTTTTCATGCTCATTTTTCTTAATTCACTAAAATTTTACGTGCAAAAAAATGCAACAAATACACATGATTATCAAAATCAAAATGGATGCTGTAGGACAAGAGTCTTTTGAATAAAGGGCTTGGAAATCTTGCCACTGGTTGTCAAAATGTAATTGATTGCTCAAGAAACGTTCTGATGTCAGTAGGGATTCTGTAACATGGCTGGCCAAAATGCATCCCATTGCTTGAAAGATGAAGTCCTGACATACAAAATAAAGGATGACAGTGGCACTGTATGCGTTTTCGTATTGCATTTCAGTTTCAAATCAGAATTATCAGGTAATTTATAACCTGTCATGCCAGGAAATCTGAGAAAATAATTTCGAACAAACATGCTAGCAACAAGACAACAATTCACGGAATATATCCTAATGGAAAGATCAAATACTGTCTCTGCACATGAAATAAAATGCCCCAAGTGATCCGTATAAAAAAGCCAGCTTCAAATCGCAATAACGGTTGCTTGAAGAACTAATTACCGCCACACAAGTTGTACGGTCGATTAGCAGAGCATAACTGAAAGTTGGATGGCGAAAACTCAACTCAGTCAATCTCAGGATCGGCCACACTGTACGGTTTACATATCATTTACTTTAAACATCCTGTTAAAAGCTCAGCATAATTTACATATTTACACTCACCAAATAGGTGGTGAAAGTTGTACGTTCTTGAAACAAAATCTTACATGAGAATAAAAATTGACAATGAGATATTTACATTACAATAAGAGCAAACTGCTCTTGAAATATTTGCTGAAACCGTCCTCACCACTGCAGTATCTGTGAACTACTTTGTAGACTTCGATCAGGAGTTTTGGAAATCGACTTGAGAAATACCTGTCAAATCCTTCTGGTACCGCTCCCAGAATTACCTGTCGGTAGCATAGAGAACGTAGAGTTTGAATTGAGACAAAGCATTGAGGCAAGAACAATAGGCTTCACAACAACTCACACACTTCGTGTGAGATCTCTTACAAGCAAGATGATTAATTTATTACAGCCAAGAAACAGAATATGCACAACACAATCTCTATGCTGTGATGACCAAATGTACCAAGTGACGCAACAAGGGCCAATCTAGTTCACCGTGTGCACATACTTAAATATGCATTCCTTCATTTTGTTCTAGTTCTACTTGATGTGAACTGTATGTTCAGAGCACAGCATTGAGGTATTATTTCCTATGATTCCCTTGAGAACAGGGACATACACTACAGGAAACAGATAGTATGAGAACATCTGCCTCTCATCCTCATAAATTCCCTAAAGGTAGTAAAGAATCAACAACCTATTTTCAGTCTCATCTATCATGTGTTCAGAAGAAAGCTAAACAATTTTATTTATAATGATTTAACATTAATACCAGAATAAAACTTGTCACCTAAAATGAACACAAATTGTACTAAAAGCTTTGTGAAGGAAGAGCCATTAGAAGAATAGTATTATCTAGGTTCAATGAGGGGTTTGGGTAACAGACACCTGCCTAAAGTTGATGTAGGTTCTAAATTTTGCAACCAGACAGTTGTTGGATCGACACTTTCAAAACTCTCTTTTCCAAGATTGGATTGAAGGTGGCTAATGTTTCACAGTTGCAATCAACAAAGATCAAAATCATCATTATCATCCAACTCTTTACCTGTCAGAGTTTGAATTGCTAATGACTACAAGCTCTATGTCAAGAAGGTTCTACAAATAAAATGACCAAATTAACTTGCTATGGCAGGTGGCACACTTCCTGCAGATAAACAGTTTGTGGCTTCTTAGTTGGCCCGCTGCGGACAAGTGGGCCTTTGCCAGCCAATAAAATTGTTCTGCCATTGAATTCTACAAGCTTTATGTCAAGAAGGTTCCACAAAAGGAATGACCCAGTTAACTCACTCCAGCAGAAGGCTGGTGGGCTTTCTCGAGGATAAACAGTTTATGGACTTTCTAGTTGGCTTCTGCAGAGTGCAGACGGGTGAATCTTTGCCCAACACAGAAATCATTCCACTGACCCCTTCTCACAACGGCAGTGCATGTCATTGGCTTGGAATGTTTGAAACAAGCTGGTTATGGCCTGGGAACAAGCATCTCCCATTGCCATGTGGCACCAATGAGAACAACTTTTGCGAGCCAAATTCATGGAAACCTGCCCAGGCAGCCTACACCAACGGAGGGAGATAATGGCTACAGGCCATCCATCTACCAATAGAACAACAGTGGTTCCTTCCTGCGAGAATGGAGAGATGTTCTAGTACTACACAGCTTCAACCAAACATGTACTACTCTATGGGATTCTTGCCCCGTTCAACATTAAAAATAAAAAAAATAAAAAGTCCCAGACAAGGAAACTACAGAAACCAGGGGCTATTCGTGAAAGGGAACCAGTCAGTGTATACTGTATAGACTTTCAGAGAATCTTACTTCAGTGATCATGCTTATGCAACCAGGAAACAGCCTCTAATTTCTCGTGGGGAAGCCAAAAGTGTAGACAAATAACTCATGCTATTGAGGCGACATATGCATCTCCCCGGGACAATATAAACCAAAATAAATCTAACCACATCCATGACACAGTGACGTAAAAAAAGCACCGGCTAAACTAGGGGGTGTTCCAACCGAGACTGCAGAAATGATCGATTTTTCAGTCCTTGCTACTGACAACTAAATTACTCTAACAAGGGTTACATCCTAAACAGACATATTTTCTGAAATCTTCATCCAGAATAATAGCTCAGCCTTCACACATTATTCTTGTTACTGGAAAATGTGTCCATGCCCCTGCTTTTTTTTCTGAATTTTTTTATCCTACATTAATTTCTCTTCCTCATCTGCCCTCACATTTAATTTAATATGCTAATATACCCTTGTATCACTTTAGAACTTTTTCTTTTTTTTATCCCTCCTGATTCTTTTTCACTTGAACGGCCAAACTGCATCCGATTAATTAAAAATGGAAAACTGGATTCTTGGCTGATATATCTGATTTATACTTAAAAAGGTATATAAGACTGATTTGAACAAAAGCAGGGATCTCCTAAAAACCCATGTAATTCTGATTGTCATGGGCCTGACATCCTTACTGAAGATTTGCGGGTTTGCAGGTGAATAGTTGCAAAAGAAAATAATGCTGAATCTTGATGGCCGCTGGACTGTGTGAGCATAGTCTTTTACTAGTGCCTTTTGCAATGATTTGGATATATAATGGAAATTGCGATTGAGATAGCAAAAGTGATATGTACCCAACGTGTTCTTTCTCCTAGGCTCTTCGGATTAAAAATCGACCAGTGAGGGAACTGTGTTGGGGCTTGTTACAGATTCGTGATCATCTTTTGATGAGTCGGGGGGATTGTTAGCGAGTAATAAACCTTAAGAGTAGCGTTGTAATTGTTGAACCTTTCATGTGCTGTAATTTGTTAATGTTCAAAGTGAATAAATAAAAGGTTAAGAGATTAAACATGATAATGACGGAAGCAACTGAGGGTGAAACGAGAGATTTCTTTCACGTTAGCGAGAATTTTCCTGTAGATTTGTTGGAGAGATTGGTTTTTATGGTGCTTGTTTCTTTAAGAAAAAAGGGCAAATCAGTCCAGTAAAAAAATCCTACAAAGAGAATGTGTGAAGGGTTAAAAGGATATAATAGCATACTAAATATAAAGCGGGGGCAAATAATGAAGAAAAAATACAACGGAAGTAAAAACATAATTCAGAAAGAAAAAAGCAGGGGTAGGAGCACATTTTTCCCTTTTGTTATATACCAACAACCTTGAATCCTGTGTTATGTGCTTTCTTACTCTCTAAAAACCATGCCCTCATATCCAGTCCTCTCTGGAAGCCTCCATTATGTACTTGCACACGCATATTTCATTCCAACTGTTTTACCATTGGTTTACCATCCTTTTACATCCCATTCTATTTTCTGTTGTCAGAATATATGAAACTTACTATCGCATCAATAAAATATCATATAAGAAAAAGAGTCACGCATTTCCTTAGGTGTCAAAATGAGCAAGATCGACCAGATGAATTGAGCAGGGGAGGGAAGTGTAGAGGAGAAAAAAAACATGTTCCAGAAAGAAAGAGGTTATTCTTTAACAATTGGAACCAAAATTAACCTTATAATAAAGTTTCCAGTACAGAAGCACCAGCTGAATACCGTGCAGCATAACCCAGACCTACCCCATTAAATATGTTATGCATAGTTCCTCCCACAGAGTTGAGACAAAGCAAGAAAAATGACAACCCCCACACACACACACTCACTCTCCAAAGTAAACCAAACCCCAAATCAAAATTAAAAAAACAAAACAAAACAAAACAAAAACAATCCTCTTTAAGCAGTGCACCGCTAGCTTATGCTAGGGACTTGCACCAACTTAACAATAGAACACTTGCAGAACATTCTTTAACCTAGATCCACAAAAATAGATCACTTACCTATTTTCTTGGCGCAAACTCAAATGGCCAAGAAGATTTATCCTCCCAAAGCCACAAATTCTTGCACAAGGGAAAAGCCATTGCTCATAAATGAACAAAAATAACAACAAAAAACTTTATCCCAATTTCAAGACCAACTACCGAAAACCTTTTCCACATTCAACTTTACTATGGTCCATCACCAAAGTTAAATTAGTAACTACCATATCTTTTTTCCATTTCCAAAATTCACTAGGCTGATAGAATCAGCAACTCTTTGAGAAGTCTTCTACAGTAGATTGACCAAAAATTCAAGCTCGTTTTGGTCTATCCCTACTCCTATTATGGCTTCCTCCACTATAATCACTCCTCACCAACAAATTCTTTTCTAATTCTCGGTCCAACCTAACTTAAATTATTCTCCCTCGTCACCTACCTACATAGAAAGCCATCTGTTTCCAAGCTTTTAGCGTATTGCCCCTCATCCATCTAAACATTATTATTTCAGCAACAGACATATTCTCGACATGTTTCTTGATTATTGATTACCAATATTCTAAGTCTTAAATCATGGCTAACCATAGGGTGCTCTTGTAAATGCTCCCTTCAATTTCATAGTTAACTCATGATCACATAGTCCTCAAAAAGGAACTTTAGTTCTATGAACAATACCATCCTCTTTCTCTCCATCAAAATTATTTATAAGATAAAAAAGGATATTGAATAAACAATAAATGGTGAACAAACCCAGGTATCTTTTTACTAGAAAACATTTTATTTATGTTAAGATATGTATTGGAATTGTCATATTAGAAATGGGAGAATGAAAATAAATTAAATAATAGAGCTATCTCAAGGCAAACCTGAAGTTCTTCTGGCAGTTCTCTGTAATGATTTAGCTTGTTCCTTATTACACGTAGAAGATCACGCGTGCACTCAAAATTATACTTTCTATAACGGCCCATATCTGTGATGAAAGCAGAATCCAACTTTTCACCCCATTTCCCACCAAATGCCACCGGTGCAACATTTTCTAATGCTTTCAGGAGTTCGGATTCATTTTCTCTATCTTCTAATTCAATGCGGTCACTGGTATCTCGAAGAAATGTTAGTCGCATCTCAGAATTCCAGAAGAAAGGGTGATGTAACACTTCTGCTGCATTTGGCCTGACGTAGAAATACAGGGGGAAAAGGAAAAAAAACAATAACCATCGAAGTGAGGGAAAAAATACAGATTATCACATTCATGACTATACAAAATTGCAAAAATACACAAAATGTCGGCTCACCTCATATTTGGATTAAAGGCTAACAACCGAGAGAGAAGATCCACAGCTTCCGGTACATGGTCCACCAAGAACAGGTCAATGCGGTCATTGATGATGTTAGAGTCCCGTTCAAAATGATTGCCGAATGGATGTTTGCCTTTCGTAATACAAAAGAAAAATACACATCCCAAACTGAATAAATCTACTGCACGTGTTTGACGCCCATGAAGGAGTTGTTCTGGAGCTTGCCACCCAGAGCTACCACCTCCTATAATATATCATTACAAGCAATATGTTAATTCATTGAATTTTATATCATAGATACATGATATGGACTGTTGGAGAACATCACAATGGAGCCTAACTTCTCTAGGGAGCTCACCAGTTGCATGGTGGCTCAAGGAAGACATATCCTCCAGAAGCCGTTTGCTAATACCCATATCGGAAAGTTTCACACACAGAGACCCATCAGCATCAGTGCTTATTAAAACATTATGGGGCTTCAAATCCCGATGTATAATTCCAAGTTCATGCAAATGAGCAAGACCAGCTACCATGTCCCTGCATCACAAGCAACATCACACGCGAAGACTGCATTCATGTCCAGACCATTTTAAAAACCAAAAGTGCCAGAAATAGAAACATCAAAATCAACAAGAACAAAGGAAGAGTAAATGCAGTACATCAATCACTAAAAGAACAAAATGAAATTATGTTTATCCTACAAGTGAGAGGAAGCATGACCCGTTGGCAGAACATGTGTCAAAGCAGTTGGCAGAACATCCAATGGCAGAGCATGATCCGCTGGAAAGCCTCCATTCCTTCCTCTCCCATGCCCTACTCTTATTTTCTTCCCACAACAAACCCAACATATGGATATCTTATTACTAGTTTCCACTGCTGGTTCTGCCACCCATGAAAGAGATTCTGATGGGCACATCTTAGCTTTAGATTTTTATTGTATGTTTAGCTGTATTTTGTTGTATTTATGTTGTATTCTCTTTGTATTTCAGTTGTATTTTAATGGGTAGTCATGTGAAGTTGTGGGTAGTTATAGGGTAGTGGGAAGTTATGGACTGTGTAGTTTTGTAACCGATATGTACTCAGTTTGTATTGGTGAAGCAAAAGGATTGATGAATGAAAATGAAAGTTCCCTAATTGCCTCTCTCTTTGTGTTGTCCCCTCTCCTGTCTCCTCTCTTTCTCCTCTCTAAAGCAATGAACAAACATTTCAAAGCTCTGTTACCTGCGTTATCTCCTCTCTCTGTCTTTTCTCCCCTCAATATAATTCCTCTCTACAACCCAACACCCACAACAGTGTACCCCTCTTACAGCACTAGCCATCCCCATCTTTCTGCCTTCTAATCAAATCGAACTCCATCTCCTTAATCTCATACTGTCATCAACACTTGCATTTGGCAGTTCATCCTCTTCTTTTGATAGTTCATGAATGTTCGTCTGTGTTTGGGCAGAAACTGGCCTTTGGAGGATTTGGTTCAACCCCCAAGTCCATCAAGCCCATTTGGTACCACATTCCAGCAAACACAACCAGCTGCATTTGGTTCTACAAGTTCTCCAGCTTCTTGACCCACATCACTCCATTGTTTGGTAGCACAGGAACGTCATTTGGGGTTTCAAGTACTCCAGCATTTGGTTCCGCCTCAACATTCAACAACAGCAACAACAACACATCTACATCAGTAAGTTTATTACACTAATTGGATTATTAGTTGGGTTCACCAATTAATTCTATTTTTAATTTATTACTGATGTTTCATGCTTTTCACCCATATTGTGAGCTGTGTGAATCTGCTAATACTTGTGATTTGCTTATCATTAATGTTGCGAGTAGAATTAAAGCAATCATGCATGAGTATCATAATTAATTTGATTGAGATTAGAAATGTGCAAAACTACGATTGCAATCTTGTCTAAATTTATTTGCAATATTGTTAGTAATTACTTTCCTACCGAAGATCTTTTTGTTTGGTGAAATGTAGTGAGTTTGATTACATTATTGATTCCCTACATGGCACGCACGCACCGTTTCACATCAAATTCATGGAGATCATTAGTCGCTTTGTGCTGTAAGAGCCTTAAGACAGCCCAAAACTAGAGAAGTCTTGCAGTTTCCTAATAGTTTATAGGGAAGTATGCTAATGCTTCCTTACTGCTTATCTCCTCTACCATTTTTATTCTCCTCTTAAACTATTTATTTCTCTAACAGCCCGATTTCCCTCTCCCTTTTCCTTCTCTCCCATGCCCTACTCTTGTTTTTTTTACCCAACAAGCGCAACATATTGATTTCCTATTACTATTTTCCATTGCCGGTTCTGCCACCTCAGGAAGGAGATTCATGGAGATCATTAGTTGCATTGTGCTGCAAAAGCCCTTAAAATAGCCCGAAACTGGAAAAGTGCTGCAGTTTCCTAATAATAGATAGTAAAGTATGCTAATGCTTTCTTATCATTTATCTCCTCTACCATTTTTCTTCTCCTCCTCTAAAACTACTTGTTTCTCTCATCCCTCTCCTTTTTCCTGCAGCATAAACTGAAACCCTATCTGTATAAAGCAACCCTAATCTGTATAAAAGCATTAGATGCTTGATTTTTTTTTTCCGCATGGTTATTGTCTTGCAACTGTTGGTCAGACCTCTCAAGGTCTTCTAAACCTTCAAATACTATAAGGCTATACATAACTGACCAAAGTTACTCAAAGAATCCAACACATACTTTCCAATGTAACTAGCCTTCTAAAATCTCTTCTCAAAACCTAGCCTTTTAAAATCCAATACATGCTTGTTTTTATTCTGTAAAAAGAAAGCATGTCATTTTGCAAACCCTAATCGAAAGCTTTGATGGCCCTTAAATAACTCACAACATAGTACAATTGCATCCACTATATACATGATATGTTGCAAACTTAACAGTCGGAAATAAGCATGAAAAAAATATATCATACTGACACGCGATATGTGGAATGCAGAAAAAGAAAAGGTTGTGTTTTAAGTCTTTTTGACTAACCTCATCAGTTTTAAGAGTTGAGGAGAAGGAAACCCATTTGCTCTCCACAGCTCAGGATCCCTTCTGATACCTTTCTCGTAATATAGTGAAACTTTATTCTCATTTGTTGATCTTGAAGTTTGATTTCCAGAAAATGCTGGAGGCATTGATGACTCTGATTGTGGCTGAATTAGATCAGTTAGGCTACAAAAGCATCGCTCCAGTGAGATATAAACAAAATCTACATCTTCCTCTACCCCATGCAATCGAACAATGTTTTGGTGCTTATCAGAAGCAATCAGATGCTGAATCTCCTTAATTGCCACATCATGATGGGTGTGCAGAAGGCGTTTCACAGCAACAGGACGACCCTCATAAACCCCTTCAAAGACCACTGTCCCATTGCTCCCTCTACCAATTTCTGAATTTGATAGAAAAAGTTTTCCAATCCTGCGCCCATTACCAGCATCACGAGAACTGTCAAAACAGTGTAGCCAATACTTTTGAGCATGTTCATGACCATTAGTCTCAGCTGTATCTTTCCCAGATGAAGTAACCTTTTCAGGGTTACTAACAATGGCACCATTTTTCGTGTTTCCCGCTTTTCGAGCTTTCCTCTTCTTAGGAGTCACAGACTGTTTCTCTTTCAAATTATTCAACTGTTCATCATTTTTTACTGGTACTCTAAACTTGACAAACCACAAAGCAAGAATGACGAGGAAAAATGGGATTGCAATCCAGGCAAAATTTCCATAAGTAACTCCAGTGAGTGTGTCACTGGAACTCTTTTTCACTGCATAATCATTTCCGACTAGATGACTATTTGCATCTTTATTCAAGTTCAACGGCGCCCTTGAAAGATTGTTGTTTGAACATTCTTCACCAGATTGGAATTGAAGACTTTCAGCATCAGAATATCCTAATAGATATTTTGAAGCTTCAGATAAGTTATTTGAGGAATCGAAATATGAATGCTCATCATAAGGCAGTCCCAGAATCTTGTCGTCTCTGGAAGGAGATTGTAAAGTCTCAGAAACATTCTTCATAGAACCAGAAGCAATCGGTAGCATAAGAGTTTCTTGGTTGCGATATTGTGCAAAAGAGGGTGAAGGGAGCATAACATCTTCATCAATAGCTCCTTTTACATTGCTAGACATGGGCAGAACATAGACGGGTATATCTATCTGAGAAGGGGATGGTAACTCAAGATTATCACCCACATTAGAAGGTTGCCCATTCTTGATATATAAAGCACGGATATGAGAACGAGAAATTTTCCATAAAGGCTCATTCACATCTAGAGTGATCTGAGTAGGATCTGTAGGTAAAGTTATTGAGCTCAGACTGTAATCTGTCATCACAAGCATTATATAACCATCAGCCCCTGATGATGCAACTAACTTCTCTTCAACCAAGGGCATGCCAGCCTTTGTCCGAGTAGCGGGCAAGCGATGTCTAGAGAGCACCTCACCAGTAGTTTCATTAAGAAAATGCAAAGTTGTTTCTTTAGAACCAAAAGTGAAACTATTTTCTATAACTGCTGTTTCATGGACTAGTTCCTCAAGAGTCGAATTAAGTTCCTGCATGGAAAAGGAAACCATCAGACAAGACAAAAAATTGAAGAAAGCAATCAGAGAAACAATTGGTCACTAAGATATATGCAAGCATACCCGACGACCAAAAGCCTTGCTATATTCATAGAGTCGTCCATTATCGCCAAAGTCGATAAAATACTCCATATCAGGATCAGCTCGTTTAGATTGTAAAATGGGGGAACCTGTTGCAAGTTTCCAACGAGGCACCATCGACTGGCCATCCATTAAGTAGATAGTGCCATCCGACCAAGCAAGAAAAAACATATCATACTTGCTGACTCAAAGAAGAAAAAGGAAAGGAAGCAAATATTAGCAAAATGGAGACCCCATATTTAAAAAAAAAGAAGAAGAAGAACAAAGAGTCTGTTATATGTAATAGCCCGTAATTGTTTTGAGGCTACAGCTTTTTAACTAAGTATATTCGAACAAATTCATGGGGAAAATGCAATGAGTCTGACCAGACTTGTTTTGCGGTTCCCAGTCTGCCAATAAACACACTTAGTCTAAGGTCTGGTCAGAAATTTATTACAAGCAACTGGAGTGATTGATTAACTAAGTGGGACTGGCTGCTGCAATATTTCAGATCATAATCTACAAAAAAGTTTTTTTTTTAAAACTTGGTCACGATCTTTGATAACAAAGTCAGGCTTAAAGTACGAGTTTTGTGACTAATTTTGCATAGCATGAAGAAAACAATTCCCTCAAAGCTGAAATACTTAATCAAAAAGGTATGATGCTGATTATATTTCTACCAGAAACCAGGCATAATGAATCAGGAAGACATATATGTGTCAACATCCTAGAATTATTTAACAAGAAACAACATATTATAGATAACTAACATCCTAGACTTATCTATTAGGTTAAATTACAGATCCTAAAATCATATTGCTCACGGTGTAGGGAAGTGTCCTTATTTAAATCACAATACTATTGGCCCGTTTCATAAAAAGTGAACTATGACATTTGTGCTAATTCATTTATGGTGCAGTCCTGTGACTAAGTGCTCCATGCGTTGACACAATGATTAACAAAAGAGAAATGCTCACTGAAGACTTGAGACATTACATGTTTGAATGTGCATTTTTTTTAACAAAATTTTTGAAATAAAATAGTTTGGTTGTTTAATTTAACTAAACATGTGGCATGCAAAAGCACATCTAAGAATACAAAAGAGGGATTTATTCCTATTGAGATGAAATGTAAATATCTCCAAGGACTGTTATGTAGTCTGAGCAAGTTCACTGTACAATACATCTTGTCGGATGATGCAGGAAGCTGCATTTGCTAAGATACATTAGTAGCACAATATTATTGGACGCGACATAGACAAAGATCAACAGGGAATCGCATCTACTGACTGTTATGGTAGGATACTGTGTTATAAGTCAAGTGTCATGAGCTGCGTCCAAGAAAGTGAATTCTAAACAGACATTTATTTAATTTGTGTACATCTTGACAGAAACGGTTCCATCAATGGGCTAGGAGTAATCGTGCTTAACAGGGCTCTATCAAGGCACAAACTGAATATTGTCTTCTTGATAATAGAACCTCAATACTTAAATTTTCTAAAAGAGTTAACATTGTAATGGATGATTGAGATTACAAGATGTGTGAGATAACAACAATATTCAAGTGATTAGTTATTCATGTAGGCTTAATGTAGTGGTCGGTTTCCGACTCCCTCGAGATCACGACACCTGTCCCTCCAGTTCTTGGACGATTGCGTGGCACGTGTTCATATTCAGAACATCTGAAGAAGAGTCCCAACCTCATCTAAACTCCGGACAGTTCAACCAGCAAAGGATAGGAATAAAGTCGGTTACAAGTACCCCTATCTCCAAGTCAAATCTTCATTTGAACCCGAGGTTACAGCCCGGGAGGGGATCATTCATACCTACAGACTACAGCTGGAGGATGATCGCTGGATAAAGACGAACGTGTGCTCTACCAATTCAAATTAGAAAGTTCAGCTCCAACCGCCTCCAAGATAAGAAGTTAAGATAGGATAGATGTTCACATAAATGAGAACTTTGTAACCTCCAAAGACACCCACGTGTATAAATAGTAAACTCCCTCCAACAAGAAGAGGGACGATCAATTAAGCCCAAAAATCCTAGATCGTGAAATTAGACTACCACTATTGTAATTTTCTCTAGATTATAGTGGAACCCTCTTTCTTGCACCGTAGTTTTTTCTTTTCAAGTTTCTACGTAAATCTGTGCATTAGTTCTAATTTGATCTCTGAATTTCATCTATTAATCCTCATAAATTGGTGCGTAGATAACTCCCCCAAGAATTACCCACCGCATTTGGTGATTTCATTGAGATCCTTTTGAGTCCATATTCGAAAATCTCTCCCACTTTCAAAACCTAACCCCTCCTCAAAACAGCCTCGCAGCGCGGACATGGCTCCACCAAGGAAGAATGTCTCCCAGGCTCCAGCCGTTGCTCCAGCCGTTGTCCCTGTCTCGTCGAAAGGAAAAGGGAAAGCAGTTAAAGTCGTCGAGCCCGTGAGTCATCATCCCAACCTATCCGACATTCACATCGCGGATGCTGAATATTCCCAATCTTCTTCTACCCCGCCCCAGAGGACTCTTACGGCTGTGTTCGAACCCCGACACACCAATAAGCAACTTTTCCAGACACTTTCCAACCTGCAGAAGCAGCTGAAAGAGCAGCAAACTGAGATGTAACGGCTCCGCGAGGTGGCTGCCCTCGAAAAAAACGCAGCAACTCGTGTCCAAATCAGACTCCTCAAGCAAGTCGACATACTGCGAAAATCGCAGTCTTCCCAAACTGCAGAAGAAAGAGCTCGGGCTCCTGCCTCATCGCAGCGTGACAGGGAGGCCGCCAAAACTCTGACAGCTTGAAGCACAACAGGTCAGAGACTCACAATGATGACGAGCGCTCCGAGAACTCAGAGCATCCCCGCAGCTCGAAATTCCCTCGCATTGAGGACATTATGAATCTGGTGCAAAAGCGATTCGACCAAGTGAGCCAACAAACTCCGAAGGGAATGGAGCATAGCGGGTTGAGGCCCTCCGACTAACCACTGTCGAAGAAAATCACCACGCTCCGATTCTCGAGGAAATTTGTGATGCCCTCCTTCGATTGCTACTCGGAAACCTCCGACCCCCCATCATCTCTGTCAGTTCCGAGACAAAATGGCAGTTTGCGTTCACGATGACCTTCTCCTCTGTAGGGTGTTCCCTTCCAACCTCAAGGGTACCACCTACCATTAGTTCTACTCACTCCTGAAGAACTCGCTTCAAAGTTTCGATAATGTAACAGACGCCTTCTACAATCAGTTCGCTTTTCAGAGAGAATTCCAGAGGAATAACCATCTCCTCACGGTCAGAATGAAACCAAGAAAGAGCTTGAAGAGCTACGTCAACTATTTTCAGAGCCAGATGGCTCAGTGTACAACTACAATGAAGACGCAATCGCCGCTGCATTCATCAGTGAATTGCAAGTCACAAACTTGTTCTACAAGCATTTGGTGAAGAACGATGTCACCAAGATGAAGGACATTCTCGTCCGGGCACAAAAGTACATGCAGATCGAAGAGACGACTCAAAGTGCGATCACTTGCTCCCCTAAACAAGATCCGAGGGCGAGAAGCCAAAGCGACAGTCCCCCGAGGAAAAAATCTAAACCACATCTCCGCCGATGTCCATAAACCACCCCGACACGCACGCGAGTCAAACAAAGACGGTGTTGTAAAGCCCAACCTAATTCCATTCAGGATTCCCATCAATCATGTGTTCAAACCATCAAAGACCAACCTTGGGTCAGGCCTCCGACTCAACCGCTCTCGCAAAACTCGAAGGGACTCGGATCCAGAGATTACTGCGCCTTCCATGACGGGATGGGTCATCCCACCATCGAATGTCGGACCCTCCAACGACACCTCCAGGATCTGGTTAATCAGGGATATCTCCGAGAGTTCATCCTCAACTCGTGACAGCCCTCGGAGACCAAAGTACAAAGAGAACACCCACCACAAGACGGTCAGGCAAGTAGCACCCTCATCCAGTACAGGGAGGTGAATGCCATCTTCAGCACTACTCCGATATAAGGCACCACAGTGAAGGAAAAAGTCATTTATGTCAACGAAGCCCAGAGGGGAGGCTACCCGACAATACTAACAAGCCCACCTTCATCACCGGGCAGGCCCATCTACTTCTCGGAGACCAACGCCTACATCGTGCGCTTCTCACACAACGCTGTTTTGGTCGTGACAAGCATATCGGTTGCTGTCGAATGTCAAAAATTGATCGACGGAGGAAGCAGTGTCAACATCCTGTACGGACACGCCTTAGATTGGATGGAGAACACTCCCAAGTTGGCTCGAAAGAGGTTTTAAATATTGGATATCGAGATCGTATCGGATGGGGGTTTTTCATATCAGATATCGGATATCAGGGGAGATATCGGGGATATGCGCACATATCGGGTATTCATATTAGACACTATATATAATGAAATATTGATAACTAAAAGTTGGTTTAGTGTTATAAATATCATCTACCTAATAAAAATAATGTAATATACATGCAAAGGAAGTAAAAAATAATGTACATTTGCACGCAGTCATGCAATAAATAAGTTATTTCATATCGGGCGATATATCGGGTGCTTTATCGGTCGATATCGGGCGACTTATCGGCCGATATTTCTAATATCGGCCGTTTTTTGCTGCAAACGATATGGCGAAATATTTTCCCATATCGTATCGGCAGCAGGCAAAAAAGGAGAAAGCGGACGATATCTCGGACGACTCGACAGATATTTAAAACAGGGGGCTCGAAAGATGATTCTCCCTCAGACCCAGTCGCTTCTCTATGGATTTGACGAGAGCGAGTTGCGCTCGCCAGGAACAATCACGTTCCCCGTCCGAGCGGATCCATAAAACGTTGTCACGGAATTCTGCGTTTTTGACGTCGAATCTTCCTACAACGCTATCTTCGAGGGCCATGGATTCATATAGTGAGGGCAATCACATCCACCCATCATCAACTTCTGAAGTACCCCATACTGATAAGAATGGCTGACATAAGGGTGACCAAGCGATGACCCAAACTATAACTGCAATAGCCCGAAAGAAGTCCGGTTGGATGACAAAGACCTCCCAAGCAGTCTCAGACAAAGATTTCCCTGTGGATAAAGAGCAAAATAGAATTGCTGACCAATAGCAATTATAGAATGACGAAAGATAACACTCTGACTCTCCTGCTGAGTCGGAGGATCCAGACCCCAACTCACCCGTCGAGTCGGGAGACCCAAACAGCAAGACCGAGGAAGAACTCGAGTCGTTTTTTTAAATCCACATTATCTAGAGCAAGTCCTCCGAATTAGCTCGAGACTGCATCCTCAAGAGAAGACCTTGTGCAAAAAGCTTTTGTCGGACAATCTATATTAATTCGCGTGGGCTCCAACTGATATGCCTGAAATCGATTCCAGTATCATCTGCCACAAGCTCTCCATTAAGGCGGACGTCAAGCCAGTATAGCAGAAGTCAAGGAGAATGAACAAGGAATAGAGTCGGACCACCAGCGATGAAGTTGACCGCCTATTACAAGCTGTCTTCATCCGAGAGACCTTCTACCCCGACTGGCTCTCCAATCCCGTCCTCATTAAGAAGAATGGCAAGAGGAGGATCTGCATCGACTTCCCTAACCTCAATGAAGCTTGCCCAAAAGATATTTTCCCCCTCCCGAGGATCGACCAGCTAGTAGAGAGGCGGGCCATGAACTTCTTAGCTTCATGGACGCCTACTCCGGGTACAACCAGATCAAGATGCACCCCCCAGATGAAAACAAGATTGCTTTTACTACTGGTCAGAAATTTTATTGCTACGAGGTGATGCCCTTCAGGCTGAAAAATGTCGGAGCCACCTTCCAACACATGGTTGACAAAGTCTTCAAGGATCTGATCGAGAGAACAATGAAAGTGTACGTTGATAACATGTTCGTGAAAAGTGTCCTCCGCACGGATCACCTCCAACATTTGGGTGAAGCTTTCGACCTCCTGCAGAAGTACAAGGTGAAGCTCAACCCCGAGAAGTGCACATTTAGGGTCACTTCGGGAAGTTTTTAGGGTATCTAATCACTCAACGGGGCATCAAGGCCGATCCAGACCAGATATCCGCCATCTTAAAATGAAATCGTCTATGCGTGTGAAAGAAGTTCAGATGCCGAACGAAAGTCACGCTGCTCTGAATCACTTCATCAGCCGATTCACAGACAAATGTAAGCCCTTCTTCCAAGCCTTGAAGAAGAACGGGGATGATTTCGCTAGAACGAAGAATGCGAGACAGCTTTTCAAGGTCTGAAGAGATATCTGCCTTCACCGCCACTCTTATCCAAGCCCACATCGGGAGAAATGATATCCTTTATCTAGCTGTCTCAGAGTCCGTCATGAGCGGGGCCCTGATTTGTGAAAATGAAGGCGTCCGAAGCCGGTCTACTACATCAATCATTCCATGAATGGACCACAAACCAGATATCAAAGACTAAAAAAACTGGTGCTCGCCCTCTTCATCATTTCAAGAAAGCTCAAGCACTACTTCCAGACTTTCTCGATCGCGGTCCTCATGAAGCATCCCCTGCGAAGCGTCATAAAAAATCTAGAAGCAACAGGACAGATATTGAAATGGGCATCAGAGCTAAGGCCCTATGGACTAAGATATGAACCGAAGACAGCAACCAAAGGGCAAGTCTTCGCGGACTTTATTACTGACTTCACCCCAGAAGCACAGAGCAATGTGACGTACTGAAAGGATGGATTCTAAATGTGGATAGAGCTTCAAACAGCATGGAGGTAGACATTGTTTTAAATATTGGCCGATATACCGGTATATCGGCTAAGATACTGGTATTTTATCCAAAACGATATAATAAGTGTAAAAATTTACTGGATATCGTTTTGAACCGATATAGGCCGATATATCGCCATGTGGCCGATATATCAGCTGATATCCGAGATGAAATATCTGATATATCGGCAGAAATAGTTACTTATTTGGATAATTTTTTTGCATGAGAGATCGTTTTATTTTATTCTATGTTCATTGTGGTATTTCAATGAAGTTTTTATATGATGTTTGGATAATAACTTATTTCTTTTAATAATTCTTATATGTATTGATTATTGATATATCAACCAGTACTTAGGGTCTGTTTGTTTCCCCGCAAAAGGCCGCAAAATCGTAAGTCGTAAAACCTCTTTTCCATTTTTCGCTGTTTGTTTCGCTGCAAAACAACTTGCAAAATACAACTCTCATTTCCCACTTGCAGTTGCTACAGTTAAATTTGTGGTCATTTAAATCTCACTTTTACACTCACATTTTCCTACTTGCAATTGCTACAGTTAATTTGTGGTCATGTAAATTTCACTTGCAGTCCCAAAGCAGTTACTTGATAATCAATATATAATTTAATATTATTAAATATTTAATATTTTTAATAGTGTTTAATTTCTTATCTAATTATTTTATATTTGTATTTTTTAGTTTTTTTATTATTTTTAATATTGTTTTAATATTTAATATTTAATTATTTCAATTTAATATTTTTATTTAATATTGTTATTTAATACTTTATTATTTTATTAATATTTACACCAATTTTCTTAATATTTTATTTAGATTTAATATTTTATTAATATAACAATAATATGCTTTAATATAAAATTATTATATATTTAATTTATTTATTTCTTAATATAAATAATTGCTTTATTAATATTATAATATACTTTAAAATTATATTAATATTTTATTATGTTAATATTGTAATAATTCATTATAACAATATCATAATAATATTTTATTATTAAATTTATAATTATATTTTACTTTGTTTATTTTATATTTTTATAATATTACAATATTATTATAATAAAATTTAATATTATAATAATCTTAAGTATTTTATAATATTATAATATTATAACTATATTTTATTATTTTTCTTAAGATTTTTTAATATTTATGTTTTAGTAGTATCCTTAAAATTTTATTAATGTTCTTTATATTTTCTTAAAATTTTATAATTATTTATTTAGTTAATATTTTTAATAATTTTTTTACTAATTTTACTAATATTTTATTAATATTATTGTTATAATTAAAATATTAAAATTATTAATATTTTATCTCAAATTTATTAGTACAATTTAATTTTCAATAGTAAATTTAATTTAATAGTATTTATAATATTTAAATCACTGCTACAGTTAATTTTGTGGCCAACTTTTTCACTTACACTTTTAAGTTACCAACCAAACGCCGTAAAATATATATACTTTCTCATTCACACTTTCACTTTACCAACCAAACACCGTAAAACACAATATACTTTTCCATTTACAATTTCACTTTACCAACCAAACACTGTAAAACACAATATATTTTCTTTGCTACAGTTTACTTTTTCCATTTTCATTTTACGACTTACGACTTGCGACGTTTTGCGGCGAAACAAACAGGCCCTTAGTACCATATCGCGATATATCACCCGATATTCCGTATCCGGTATATAATTTTGCCAATCGGTATATCACCAATATCCGATATTTAAAACACTGAAGGCAAGTATCAGAATTGTTTTCACCACTCCAAAAGGATCTATCATCGAGCAGTCCTTTACCATTGGCTTCCTGACCTCCAACAACGAAGTCAAGTATGAGACACTCCTAGCCGGACTCCGAATGGCAACCACACTCAGGGTCACAGGGCTCGAAGTTCGATGTGATTCCTCACTAGTAGTTAACCAAGTCAGCAGGGTATACATCGCAAGAGATGCTCGGATGGCGGAGTACCTACAATTGGTCCTCAAGTTTTAATCTAAAATCCCTCGATGCAACTTCAAATGGGTCCCCGGTTTGAAAACAATCACGCTGACTCATTTGCCAACTTGGGGTAGCCACAGAGTTCCAATTCATACGGGAGATTCCTGTCAAGCACATCGCCAACCCGAGTATCCAATGACCGATCAGAGAGGTCCCTCGCCTTGAGACCTCGCCAGGTTGGAGGGATCCTATCATTGCTTATCTGAAGGACTAGTCCCTCCCCGACGACATAGCGGAGGCACAAAAGCTCTTTCGCTTGGCTACCAAATACATACTCCTCGGAGACGTCTTATACAAGTAGTCTTACTCCAAACTTTATGTCGACCCCTACCTGAGGTGCCTCAGACCATACGAAGCTCAAAGAGTGATGTAAGAAATCCATGATGACGACTATGGGAATCATTCATGAGGCCGCTCCCTTACCCACAAGGTCATCAATCAAGGGTATTATTGGCCCAAGATGGTTGATGACGCCAATGATTACATGAAGAAATACTCAGAGTGTCAGAGATTCGCCCCAGCTTCAAACAGACTAAGTATCGACCTCCACACCTTGCGAAGTCCTTGACCTTCATGCAAGGGGGGTTGGACGTGGTTGGTCCACACCCACAAGTACTGTCTAAGTTGTGGTTCCTATTAGTAACTGACTACCAGTGTTATCGAGGCGAGAGGCGTAGTGTGAGGCGCAAAGGATCCAGCGCACACGAAGCGCAAGGCGCAAGGTAAGGCGATCGCCTCACTTCAATGAGGCGCATATTTTTCTTTTTATATGGATGTATTATGAATGTATTCTTTTCTATGTATGAATGTATTATGAATTTCTTCTTTGTATAGATGTATTCTTTTCTTTGTATTGATGTATTATGGATGTATTCAGTGAGGCACATGCTTCAGTGAGGCACATGATTATGGATATATTCTTTTTTTGTATTCCAAGATAATGAAAAATGCATACTAAAAAATGCATTAAAAAATTTACACTAAAAAATCATTAAAATTTACACTAAAAATGCATCAGAGACATCTATCTCTCTTTGTTTCTCTCTCGTTCTTCCTCTCTCTCCTGATCTCTTTCTCCTCTACAGCTCTCCCCCCTTCCTCTCTCTCTTAATCTCTGTCTCTCTTCTCTCGAGAGAAGAGAGATCTCTGTCTCTGAGGGAGAAGAGAGACAGAAAAATCAAGAGACAGTTGAAAGAGAGGGGGAGAGAGAGAGCTGGAGTGGAGAGAGAGTGCTTACCTGGCGGCGACGACGAAGGCGATAGTGATGAAGGCGGCGACGACGAAGGCGGGAGCCCCTCTGCCCTAGATCGGGTTCGCCCGCAATAAAAAGGTTGATTTTTTCATTTTTACTTTTTATCTGACTTAAGCGGGCCGAACTTACCCGCTAAATTGGCGGGTTGTACCCGACCCGTCCCACAAACAATAAGCGCATAAAGGCGATCGCCTCGCGCTTTGCGCGAGGTGCACACAAGGCGCATTCGGGCGCGCGCCTCGCGCTACTCGAATGCCTTGCCTGCGATGCGGGGCGCATTGTTGCGCCTCGCTTCGCCTCGCGCCTGAGGTGCATCGCCTCGATCGCCTCTAACAACACTGCTGACTACTTCACCAAATGGGTCGAAATGATGCCACTTTCTGAAGTCACTGGTCAACAGATTGTCAAGTTTCTTGGCAGAACATTGTGTCGCTTCGGACTCCCCCACACCATTATCTCCGACAACGGGACAAACTTTACCGGCAAGCAAGTGGCCAACTTCTGCTCTAAGTATAAGGTTGCCCACTAGTTCTCCACTTCCTACTATCCTCAAGGCAATGGTCAGGCTGAGATCAGCAATCGCACCATCCTTGACAGCATGTGCAAAAGCCTAGATAAAGCAAAAGGTGGGCCAAGAAACTCTCCGAGGTGCTCTGGGCCTACACAACCACCAAGCGCATCCCAACGGGCAAAACGACGTTCTCATTGGCATATGAAACGAAAGCGATCATCCTGGTCGACATCAGCATGTCGACACTCCGCATGGAAGGGGATGATCGAGATCAAAATGATGCACAACTCCGCTAATCCTGGATGAGTCGGAGGAAAAGCGGCAGCAAGCCCAGATCCACATTACAACATACCAACAGATCCAAGCTGCGCGCCACAAAAAGGTGAAGATTCACAAATTTCAAGCCAGAGACTTGGTCGTGAAGCATGTTATTCAGACTACACGATAGAAGGATCAAGGGAAGCTCGGGCCCAACTGGGAGGGTCCCTACACCATTATCGCACGGGAGGCAAAGGATCATACACCTTGACTGATCAGGACGAGAAGATCCTCAAGAAGCAATGAAACTATTTTCACTTGAAACGATACATATAATCTCCAATGAAAAGATTATGCAAGTTCTCTTATTTTTAATGTTATGTACCTTCTCTGAGTACGATAAACAGCTACCCCTTTGGGAGTCTCCTGAAAGATGAAGGTTCGCCCACAATGACCGCTCGGAGCTTAGCCTACATCGGGTCCTCACCCTGATGGCTACATAAGCCAGTCAACAGCTAGAGCGAGTCCTACTCGGACAACATAATGTCGCAGTCGGGATATCTCCTACTCAGAGGTAAAATTTGCAGGTACCGCTGTGAGACAGACCTTACTCAGGAACACACGCCTACCATTCCAAACAAAACAGTCACGAGATAATCTAGGCAAGATCCGACCAATACTCATTTTAATTCACTGCTTTATTATAAAATTTATCGATTACATCCATTCAAATACAAGCTTGGTTACATCTAACAAGAGTAATATAAACATATTACATGTTCGTGCCTTTCTTAAAAGCAAAAAACATATACACTTTCGGTTACAACATTCACGACAGCATCCAGGAAATGACTCCTAAACAAACAATCCACCATTTTCGGGAGGGCAATGAAACCGAGAACTCCCAAGAAAATGCCAGCACTGAAGATCACATCTCGAACTGCAGACTGAAGCCTACAAGACAATGGCGATACCAATGCCAAGTCTGTAAATCCGAAGATGAACACGGAGTGATGACAGGAAAAGCGATGGCATTCAACAGAAGTTCAGATGACCAAACCCAGGGATCGAAATCATCATCAAGCATGCCCTGTGCTTGCCCTCCTTCACACTGTAAGAAAAGAGAAGTGTCGAGCCCCAACTCCAGCCCGACCTGATCTGATCAAAGACCAGACAGACCGATCAGACAGAAGCAACAACCTTACCTATCATTCCCGACAGTCGGGCCTCTCGCGAAAACCGAGATTCCTTGACGAGCCTATCGCGAAAACTGGCATTCCTCGTCAAACGAACTTCTGAACATCAAGAACGCAGCAACCGTCTCCATCCTTTCCCTCTCCTTCCTCCATCGGATGAAAAAGACATCACCACCCACTAATAAGGTGAAATCTTGAAAGTAAGGAGTTTTCAAGAAGCAACACAGATTTTTCCTTAAAGTTTCGCCCTATTTATAGATGAGAAGGAAGCACAAGCGTCTACTGTTCAAAATTTGAATCCCCAAAAAGACGAGAGAGATGCTTTTAACCCTCAAATCTCGAGCGATCACTCGATCACAAACCTACACGTGTCGCGACCGTCGCACTCGATCCGCTGCACCAACCTCCAGCAGCCACCTGATCAAAAGCCTACACATGTCCTCAAGGACCAGATCCGAATCGTCATGCTTGATTCGTTGCACTAACCTCGAGCGTCACGTCCTTTCAAAAAGCAACAGTTATTTTCAGTCCCTGAAAGCACACAACTCCTAGAGGAAAGTTCCCAACCTCCTGCCAAAGAGGGAATATTGGTCAATTTTCGACCCCCTCGAGTACACGGCACGTGTCCATCTAGCACTTGGACGATCACATGACACGTGCCAATATTCAGAACATCTGAAGAAGAATCCTAACCTCATCTAAACTCCGAATAGTTCAAGCAGCTATAGGATAAAGATAAAGTTGATTACTAGTACTCCTATCTCCAAGCCAAATCTTCATTTGAACACAATGATCACAGCCCGAGAGTGGATCAATCATATCTACAGCTGGACGAGAATCGCTGGATGAAGACGAACGCGTGCTCTACCAATTCAAATCAGAATGTTCAACTCCAACTGCCTCCAAGATAAGTAGTTAAGATAGGATGATATTCAGATAGATGAGAACTTTGTAGCCTCATCCAAAGACACATACTTGTATAAATAGTAAACCCCCTCCAACGAGAAGGGGGACGATCAATCAAGCCCAGAAACCCTTGCGCGTGAAATTAGACTATACCATTGTAATTTTCTCTGGATTCTCTCTTGCACCGTGGTTTTTCCCTTTGGGTTTCCACGTAAATATGTGGCTCTTGTTTGATCTCTAGATTTCATTCATTAATCCTCATAATTTGGTGCATGGATAACTCCCCCAGAAATTACCCACTGCACTTAACTAAACAAGTGGCATGCAAAAGCACATCTAAGAATACAAAAGAGGGATCTATGCCTATTGAGATGAAATGTAAATATCTCCAAGGAGTATATGCAGTCTGAGCAAATTCACTGCACAATACATCTTGTTGAATGATGCAGGAAGCTGCATTTGCTAAGATACATTAGTAGCACAATATTATTGGACGCGACATAGATATAGATCAACAGGGAATCACATCTACTGACTGTTATGGTAGGATACTGTGTTATAAGTCAAGTGTCATGAGATTGCCTGCATCCAAAAAAGTTAATTCTAAACAGACATTTATTTAATTTGTGTACATCTTGACAGAAACAGTTCCATCAATGGGCTAGGAGTAATCGTGCTTAACAGGACTCTATCAAGGCTCAAACTGAATATTGTCTTCTTGATAATAGAACCTCTATACTTAAATTTTCTAAGAGTTAACATTGTAATGGATGATTGAGATCAGAAGATGCTTGAGATAACAGCAATATTCAAGTGATTAGTTATTCATGTAGGCTTTTGTCGCTTGGCTCATGCACCTGAATGTGGCCAGTTGAAACTGCTGAAGACGTACTGTATATATAGGTAAATTTCACAATTTACACTACAAAATTTTTACAAGAACTCTAAACAGTAAATACCAACTCATCAATTTGGTAACAATATGCATTTTTACATATTCCTGAAAGGCCAGTCATGCGTTCATAGTGCTAATGCCTGTTTATTTATATCAGTGAAGTGTCAGTTACTATGCGGAATTAATGTCCGAGTGTCTCAATCTGGCTGCTGAAATATCATACGAGCTATTTATTGAGCATATCTATAACAAATATTTCAAACCGAATATTAGGATGCCAATCAAGCTAGTGGAACACAAGCCCTAACGGTTCTTGTTGTAATTGGGGTGAAATTCTGAGGGTTGAATCTAGTTTTTGGGGAATAGTAGTAACAAAGAAAAAGTATGTTGTTATGAATTAAAAGATAAATGATACAATGTTCTTGTTTGGAGTTGAAATGTGACTTCTTGAATTCTTAAAATGAATGATGTTTTGTTGAATAAGTGACCAACGCCAATTTTTGAGCCTGATATCAAATTCATAGACACAGATAGTTGAAGAGAAAAAACTATCTCCGCATCTCATACAATAATCAGAACCCAATAAACAGTGATTCAAATCAAATTTGAGAACAAAAGTCCTAAAAGCTCGAACCTTTCTTCAAATCCATATCCCACCAAACCGCAGTAAACCAAATTTCACTTCAAACCCCCAAAATAAATGGGAAAAGAAACTAAAATTATGCTAAACAAGCAAAGAGACACTAACTTGTCATCGGAGCACAGCAGCTTTCTGGCCGAAGGACTTGGAACACTCAAATCAATGGCAGATCCAGGGATCACAGAGAGAGGCGACGGCGGAGGAGGAAGAGCGACGGCGGAGGAGGAGAAGATGGCGGCGGCGGAAAATTCTTCAATCCATCGTTACTTACGATTGAAACCTCCGATATCGAAGGGGAAAGAGCGCCGGAGATCAAGAATCCGGCGAAGAGAATCAAGAACAGATAGATGTACTGCGGCAGAGGCTTCATTGGTGATGGCCGGAGATTGCATTGATCGGATGAATAATTTTAGGGATTTTGAGAGATCGAAGAAACCCAAGCTCGAAGCAAAGGGAAGAAGAAGGCGTTGCTTCTTCCCCCTTCTCCTCGCTAATTGGAAAGTTTTGGAAATCTGGGTGAGCTCATCGGCTGGTTTGGTTATCGAGTCAGAGACGGCTGTCGCGGCGGCTAACGTGCACAGCAGGCGGGTTCGCGGGATAAAATACAACTAGTTTAGCGTTACGTCAGTGGTGAAAATCGATAAAATGAGTGGTGGAGAAAGAGAGTGGAGGAGGGAGAGAATATGGCGAGGAGGAAGAAAAAAAGTTGAGAAAAGGCTTTGACTTTACTGGAAGTAAGAGGAAAAGAAAGACGATATGAAAGGAGGAGGGAAAGGGTACTTGACGGACGGATGGATAAAGTTTATGGAAAAATCATAGAAAAAATTTTGATCAATTTTGATAAAACTAATATACCGTTGTTATTAGTAAAAAACTAATCGATCGGTTAAGAAGAGTGAAAACTAGTCCATCGGTTAAGGAGAGAAGGAGGAGAGAGAGAGAGAGAAGGAGGAGGAGGGAGCTGAGAGAGGAAGAAGGAGGAAGGGTGGAGGCTGCTCTCTCTGGCACAGATGAAGACGGACAGACAGACAAAGTTTCTATATGAATCGAGAGAGAGAACCCCTTCAGTAGATTTTGATAAAACAAGGAGAAATTTATAATCAGACCGGAGAATTTCAGTAGTTTCTTGCTCCTGAAATAGTAGTGGAGTTAGATCTAAAATTATTATTTTATTAAAAAATAGCCAGCAAAGTTGTTTCTCACAACTCCATCGGTGCCCTTTCATTACCAACAATGTAAAAAAAAAAAAAGAACTCAAAATTTCCCTCAAACCCAAATTCTCCAGCTCTCTTACTTTCTCTCCCCCCTCGATAGATCCACTGCCTCTGGTTGCACCTCTGTCCTCTTCATCATCAGTAATAGCAAGAAATCTCGACGATATTCGTCGTGGCCAAGGCCAACATCTCAACAACAGTGTTTTTTTTTTTTTTTTGATACATTGATGGATCTCAATCTCAAAAGGTCTTGATGATTGTTCTCGTCGATAGATCAACGAGTCTCGAAAAAGGTCAGCAGTAGAGCAACGACACTTGAAGTTGGTGATAATCGAGAAAATGATGAATAAAGGAAGATAAAATAAAAATAAAAGAAAAAGATAAACAATAATAGAGAAAGATAAGAGGATGAAGAAAATATTTTAAAATCTTTTTTTTATTTTCTTTGTATATTCAATTTCTTCGATCTATTTGAACTTTGTTTATTGTTTCATGTTCGTTTAAATGAAATTTTAGTTTTTTTTCTTTTAATCTTTTTTCTTTCTTCAATTTGTGATATGTTTTTTTATTTGTTACTCTTGAGATGAATTCAATTATTTTAAATGAGAAATGATTATATTTCTAATTGGGAAACACAAAATTATTGCTTGAAATTCTGCTCAGAGACCCGTCAGAGGCCGTTGAGCATAGAGTTGTCAATCTCCTCGATCGAGTTTGTGAGCCTTAATTTGAACTTGCTGTAGTTTTAGGTTTCAAGAGGTAAATGTTTATAACTTGAAGGGAAAAGAAAGAACTTTGCACAGAAAGGGGGGGAGAGAGAGCTCTCCATAACTAGAAGGGAAAATGAAGGACTTTAGGGGAGGAGGGAGGGAGAGGGAGAGGAGGGAGAGGGGGAGAAAGAGAGAGAGAGAGAGAGAGAGAGAGAGAGAGAGAGAGAGTGTGTGCGCGCGCGCGTGCGCGTGTGTGTGTGACAACAACTTGAAGGGGAAAGAAAGGACTTTGCCCAGAGAGAAAGAGGCTTTGAGTTTGGTTATGAGAGAAAGTTTGGGTTCTATTTCACATTGTTGGAAGGGGTAAAGAGGCTTGCGGCAGAGTCAGCAGAGAAAAGGTTTACCGACTATTTTTTAATAAAATAATAATTTTAGATCCAATTCATGTAGCTAGGTCATGTGGTCTGCTGACCACTAGACTAGCTATCATTTCTCTAAAATGAGTGAGGGAATAGAATAAGCAAGGGGTGTCTCAGTCAAGAGTTAAAAAAGTGGGAAGCAGATGTCGGTCAAAAGGGAGAGGTAGGTGGGCATTGTGAAACTTCATGCTAAGGAATCTATAAACAATAATAGACAGGTAATTTTGTCGATATGTTCAAAACAAATTTCTATTTACTTATAAACATAAATTATATAAATAAATGATGAGGATAAATTTCCTGGCTCTAGTTTTTGTTTCGTATAAATTTTCCCTTTTCATTGAGTAAATCCTTTTTATGTGCAAGAGTTTTAGAATTCAAGTGCCTAATATTTAGACTTCTTTTTTTTTTTTTTTGCTAAAACTATCTTTAATCTTTTGTTTAAGTTTAGGTTTTTTTAGTTTTTATTTTTTTGGAGTCATGTTTCTTGATCTTAACTATACGAACGAGAGACTCCATAGCAGATAATATGGTCGATGACTTTTCTAGCTTTGATATGGATTTTTCTTATATATATATATATATATATCCCCATCCCTATTCTAAAATTACCCCCCAAAACTTCATATTTCTAAAATTACCCGCCAAATTCTTAAATTTGATTGAAAATACCTTTGTTGTTAAATCTTTAATGATTTTTAAAGTAAATTACCAATTTATCCCTCTTTTCTCTTACTGTCTCCCTCCTGCCACCTCTCTCTCCCCCCTCTCGCGTCCTATCTGTTGGCCCGGAGGCCTTCCTCTCTATTTTTGATGATGATTAACTAATGTAGTTATGTTTACTAATATTCTTGTGTTTTTAGTCTCAGATCATTAAGCAAAATATTAGTTGGTGATTGCTTCAAAAAGAGGAGTTTGGAAGCCTTCACTTGGTGATTCCCGTGTCCGAGCATCAAGATCATACCTTTGCACTCGGTGGATCACGTTTGGGATCGAGTCGGCTTGAAGATGGAAGATCGTCAAGAAGACTTAGGTATCCTAGTTTTAGTTTAGTGTGTTTAGATCCATTTGTAAAGCTTAGTATAGTTGATATGCTCAAGTGCACAACACACACAAGTTTTATGTTTGGATTTGGTTTTCATGAATAGTTTAGATCAAAACAAGTTTAAATGGTTTTTATGTATATTAGATGTGTTCAATATACATACATGCTTCATATCTTAAACAAACTTATTTTGATATGTCTATTCATGAGTTTTAGGAAAAATCAGATTTCCTATTGAAAAATCCAAGTTTGATAAAATACATGTTTTGGTTTTGGTAAAAATGATAAGACAAAAAAATGGTTTCATATGCTTGATATTTGAGTTGAAATTTTTATCACATATTTATATATCAATGCAAAATGATAAAACTATTTTTGGGTATTTTTACAAGACTTAAAAGATTTTTTAGAAATATGTTTAACTGTTTTTCTGACCCAGTTTCTAACCCAGACTTTGGCTGACAGGCCAGGTCGGTCGACCGCACGGGTAGACCGCACCAAAGGCCGGTCGACCCTTGCGGTCGACCGACGTGCACAGGCTTGTGCACGTTTGGCAGACACAGGGACGGTCGGCCGGGCGGCCGACCGGACCAGAGAGCTTTGCTCTCTGTATCTGGGCGGTCGGCCGGGCGGCCGACCGGATCGCCCAACGGTCATATTTCTGACCGTTGGCGGTAGCCTGTCAGGCTGCCAGATCAGCCTAACGGCTAGTTTTCTGTTTGGCCTATATAACCCCATTTCTTTGGGATTTTGGCCAAGATTTTTAGAGCTAAAATTTCCTGACATCTTCAGTGTTTTAAACAAGTTTTCAAAAGAGTTTAAGTGCCAAAAAGATCTATCTTTATATTGTTTTAGGTTTTTGGAAAAATCAAAGAAAAGAGTATTTTGGGAGATTTGGCTTGGCTTTCATTTTCTATCTTTTACAAGAGTTTTCCCAAGTAATTTTCTTTGAGTTTCTGTTTTCCTAACACCTAGTTTTTCACACTTGAGCTTATCTTCTATCCTAATCTATTTAGGATCTTTGTTTTGTGGAAAAGAGAGTTTGTGGTCTTTGGAACCACTTGTTGTAAAAACCCTTGCTTTGATTGGGTTGCTCCCTCTTTGGTAGAGGTTGAGATTGTGGTTTACTCCCTCTAGTGAGAGGTGGAGTTGGTTGTTGTTTGCTCCCTCTAGTGAGAGGTGGAGTTTGTGTTTGTAACCCTCTTCGGTAGAGGTGTTGGTTGTTGTATTGGCTACGGGCCTACCCTCGGTTGTGAGGCGGTGTTTGAGAGAGGAGTTCGGTACTCCTTGTGTTGTAACAAATCCTCCTCGGTGGAGGTTCCCTCGGTGGGAGATAGTGGATTGAAAATCCTTCACGGTGGTAAAGGCGGGGATGTAGAGCTAGGGGCTCGAACCTCGAAACATATCTTTTTGTTAGCGTTTGATCCATTGTCTCTCTAACCCTCCCTCTCTTTTAATTGTGTAAAGCATCATTCATAGCATCATACCTATTTGCTTGTGTTTGAGCATTTATTCATATTGCCTATTCATCTTATATGCTTGGTTGTTTGTGTGCCTCACTTGTACTTAACCACAAGAGCTTCATATAGCACCTCAACCCATATCTAGGGGAATCAAGAGGAGTTAGTCCAGAGCCCTTCACGGAGAATTCGGCTACACTTGTGTGTTGTACTAAGTGTGTTGCAATTAGTTTTTAAGCTTCCGCATTTAGCGCATTTAGTTCACTAGATTAGCACTTACACCTATTCACCCCCCCTCTAGGTGTTTTCAATTGGTATCAGAGCCTACGCTCCTGATACTTAGGCTTAACATCCTAGGAGTGAGATCCTTATTTAGCTAATCTACATTTGCATTTGCTTGTTTGCACACATATAGTTTGGACCCATGGACTTCATGACCCCACCTATGTTTGACCCTTCCAACATTCTTGTTTGGAAAACAGGATGTCCATTTACCTACAAACCCTAGGTTATAAGGTTCACCTTGCCATTACCAAGGAATCCTACCTTAGTGATAGCAAGCATATAGGGGCCAATGCACAAGCCCTTGAGGCCATTAGAAGCACACTTCCTAAAGATTATCTTATGCGTGTTTCTAACATTGTTTCCGCCTTTGCAGCGTGGAACATTTTGACAACTACCACCACCTCCAAGCTTCAAGTACCAATTCAACAAGAGGAGGAATCTAGTGGAGATGAATCCAAGCCACAACAATGTTATATGATCCAAGGGAATGACTCCCTTGAGGTACACTCGGATACTCAACTAGATAGTGCTAGTTCTTCATGTGATGAATTTGTTGATGCCCATGCTTTGAATGAAGAACTCTCAATTGTTTGTGAAAAACTAATTGAAAAATATAAAATTTTGAAAAAAAAGTCTAAGCCTTAAAAATGATAATAAAGATTTATTTTCTAGACTTAATATGGTTTTGCAAGAGAAGGTGGAGATTTCTAATGAAAGGGATTCATTGAGATCTCAATTAGAACTTGCATTAAAAGAAAATAAAGTTTTAAAATCTAAAAATGATTGTGAAATACTTTTGAAGAAAAATGAAAATTTGTCTTCAAGAGTTGATTTTGTTTTAAAATAAAATGTTGCTTTGAAAAATAAAATAATTTCTATTTCAAATGATTTGAATATTTGTTTGAAGAAGAATGATTGTTTGCAAAATAAGATTGATGCACATGTTTGCCATGCTAGGGTAGTATCACACACTTCTCCTATTGCATGCCACACTTCTTCTTTAATTAACAATGATATATCCTTGCTTAAGAAGAGTGTAGATTGTTTGGGCTCCACCTTGAGCCAATGTGCCAAGAGCCATACACGTTTGGAAACTTTGTTTCGAAAGAAACAAGTTCCATCTATTCATGCACACCCTCCACGGCATACACATGCTCCTCACGGACACACCCATTACATGTATGCTCATGTGTATACTTGTACACATTGTGGATGTAAGGGTCACCTTACTAAATTTTGTTATGATAGAATACATGTTTCAAATTTAGCAAATAATTTTGTTTGGGTTAGAGAAGGAACTAACCCCCATGGACCCAATAAGATGTGGGTACCAAAGACCACCCCTAGTGTTTTTCATGTAGGTGTGGGCTCTCACATGACTTGAGAGTAGCCGTACCTTGGAGTGGATGCGTTCAGTGCCTAAAGATTACTAATTGGATGCATCACTTTCAAGGAAGGTTTGGCGGAGATGACCACCACGTTTTGGAGACAAGAAAAGTTGCCTTCTAGGTTTTGGTAACGATTCCTAACTCATTATTGTTTACATGCTTTCATATTCATTGTTTATAGCATGTTTTATTGATTGTAGATTATTATGATAATGCCATGCTTATTAGATCCTTGACATGCATGTATAGCCCTTTGAGACACCCATACTTAATGTGGACTATTATTTTGTGTTCACACCATAGTTTAGCTATCATGTTTATCATAGCTCTAATAACATGTGGATTTGCATAATAATAATGTTTTTGTTTATCATGATGAATTTTGTTTTGTTTTGTGCTTCATGCTTTGATTACTAGTTTAAATGTTAGTTTTCATTAAGACTAGGATTTATACTTGTACATATAGTGGGCCACAAATAAATCTATATATGTTTGATCTTGAATGCTTATTTGAACCCATTAGATGTGCTAGTATAGTCTAGTTTTGATGATCCATGCATTTTAAACTTGTATTCCCTTTTTGAAATTGTTTTATGTTTATGTTTATGTTTAAACTTCATGTATATATCTATCTTGTCTAAACTATTAGATATACATGTATATCCTTTTGAGCCACGTGCCTTAATGCATATATTTTTGTGGACTCGTTGTGTTTGGATATGTATGTATATTTTAGTTTGTATAGGACATACATATACCTTGAAGATTAAATAAGTTTTGATGATTTTCATGTTTTCTTGTTTCAAGGAATATTGCGCTTATTGACCATCTTTCATGATTATGACCTTCACATTGTATTTGTACACTCATATTTATTGTTTACTCATGTGTTTGTTTTCATGAGTCATATTTATGCTTAATTGACTTAGAGTGTTGATTATCATGTGGATTTCATGTTTCATGAAAAATAATTTTATTTTATTCCTTACTTGAAGGATTTCGTACTAGTTTACAATTTTTCATATAACTAGTTACGGTATTCTTCATATGGTAGAGTTTTCAAACACATTTTTTTAATTTTTTTTGAAAACTCCTACCATCCAAGGGCGGACGGATGGGAGATCATGCTCATGTATGCCTTATATTGAAAATCATTTTAAACTTGAACATGATTGGGTGGTAGTTATATGAGATATACACTTGATCATTATTATTGTTTCAATTGGTATCATTTAATTCTTTCAATTGGTATCAATTTTGACCTTTCTTGTATACTCATATATGTTTGTATGTATGTATGTTTTTCAATTCCAATAGTATCAATTTCGATTGGTATTAATTTTTCATACATATATATATTTTGTTTATGCTAAGCTTGAGCTTCAACTTTGTTTCAATTGATTCAATTTTCAATTGGTTTCTTATACAAGCTTATGCATGTGTTTTGTTGGTATTTCATAAAGGGGGAGAAAATTCGATTTTCATATTTCAATTGGTATTTGTATTTCCACTCCCTTGCTTTATGATAGAAAATAGTCATTTCATTTGATATCATATACTTAAAAAGAAAAATACTCTCTTTTGATATTAAGATGTTTATTTGAATGTTTTAAAATTTGGTATCTCAAAATTTTGTTTAAAGAAAATAAATACAAAAGTTTTGATTTGTATTGCCTATATGCAATGAGAGCTTAACATCTCTTCTACATATAGATTCATGTTGAGTGTATCTTGTATTGAGGAGCTTGACATCTCTTCTTTATGTGATACACGTGTGTAGGGGGAGCTTCATATCTCCTCTTATGCATTACATAATATGCGTTATGTGAATTAGGGCTTGTCATCCCTCTTTCATGTAATGTATCTATGTAGGGAAGCTTCACATCTTCCTCTTCATGAATGTATATAGCATATATCATTTGTTGATTGACCTATGTTTACTTTCAATTGGTATCAAGATGCTTCATTGACACATTTTCAATTGATATCTTAATTGATTGTCACCCCTATTTGGTTTTTGTTTTTTGTTTTAGACAAAAAGGGGGAAAACATTGTTTCGAACAAAATGGGGAGAAAAATTTATTGATTTGGTTTTGCTTTTACCCTTTTTTATTGTTGATTGTTTCATTATAGTAAAAGGGGGAGAAGATTTTGTTTTGTTTTGATTGTTTACCCCTTTGTTGATGATTGACAAAAAGGGGGAGAAAGATTTTGAGTGTTTTATATATGCATATTTATGTTTTGCATATATTAAGTTTAATTTAGTTTAATTTTAATTGGTATCTAGAGCATGTTTTGTTTTTGAACATTTCATTGGTATCTAGAACCTTTTTATTGTTTATGCATATCTATGCATTCATGTTTAAGAGCTTTCATTGCATATTCATTATGTTTATTTGTTTATGCATGAGTTAACGGGGAGCTTCTTTGAAGCTTAACTTTAATCCATGCATATATAACTCCATGAGTTTTGTCATCATCAAAAAGGGGGAGATTGTTGGCCCGGAGGCCTTCCTCTCTAGTTTTGATGATGATTAACTCATGTAGTTATGTTTACTAATATTCTTATGTTTTTAGTCTCAGATCATTAAGCAAGATATTAGTTGGTGATTGCTTCAAAAAGAGGAGTTTGGAAGCCTTCACTTGGTGATTCCCGTGCCCGAGCATCAAGATCATACCTTTGCACTCGGTGGATCACGTTTGGGATCGAGTCGGCTTGAAGATGGAAGATCGTCAAGAAGACTTAGGTATCCTAGTTTTAGTTTAGTGTGTTTAGATCCATTTGTAAAGCTTAGTATAGTTGATATGCTCAAGTGCACAACACACACAAGTTTTGTGTTTGGATTTGGTTTTCATGAATAGTTTAGATCAAAACAAGTTTAAATGGTTTTTATGTATATTAGATGTGTTCAATATACATACATGCTTCATATCTTAAATAAACTTATTTTGATATGTCTATTCATGAGTTTTAGGAAAAATCAGATTTCCTATTGAAAAATCAAAGTTTGATAAAATACATGTTTTAGTTTTTGTAAAAATGATAAGACACAAAAATGGTTTCATATGCTTGATATTTGAGTTAAAATTTTTATCACATGTTTATATATCGATGCAAAGTGATAAAACTATTTTTGGGTATTTTTACAAGACTTAAAAGATTTTTTAGAAATATGTTTAACTGTTTTTCTGACCCAGTTTCTGACCCAGACTGTGGCTGACAGGCCAGGTCGTCGACCGCACGGGTCGACCGCACCAAAGGCCGGTCGACCCTTGCGGTCGACCGACGTGCACAGGCTTGTGCACGTTTGGCAGACACAGGGACGGTCGGCCGGGCGGCCGACCGACCAGAGAGCTTTGCTCTCTGTATCTGGGCGGTCGGCCGGGCGGCCGACCGGATTGCCCAACAGTCATATTTCTAACCGTTGGCGGTTGGCCGGGCCGGCCGACCGCTAGCCTGTCAGGCTGCCAGATCAGCCTAACAGCTAGTTTTCTGTTTGGCCTATATAAACCCCATTTCTTTGGGATTTTGGCCAAGATTTTTAGAGCTAAAATTTCCTGACATCTTCAGTGTTTTAAACAAGTTTTCAAAGAGTTTAAGTGCCAAAAAGATCTATCTTTATATTGTTTTAGGTTTTTGGAAAAATCAAAGAAAAGAGTATTTTGGGAGATTTGTCTTGGCTTTCATTTTCTATCTTTGACAAGAGTTTTTTCAAGTAATTTCCTTTGAGTCTCTATTTTCCTAACACCTAGTTTTCCATACTTGAGCTTATCTTCTATCCTAATCTATTTAGGATCTTTGTTTTGTGGAAAAGAGAGTTTGTGGTCTTTGGAACTACTTGTTGTAAAAACCCTTGCTTTGATTGGGTTGCTCCCTCTTTGGTAGAGGTTGAGATTGTGGTTTACTCCCTCTAGTGAGAGGTGGAGTTGGTTGTTGTTTGCTTCCTCTAGTGAGAGGTGGAGTTTGTGTTTGTAACCCTCTTCGGTAGAGGTGTTGGTTGTTATATTAGCTACGGGCCTACCTCTCGGTTGTGAGGCGGTGTTTGAGAGAGGAGTTCGGTACTCCTTGTGTTGTAACAATCCTCCTCGGTGGAGGCTCCCTCGGTGGGAGATAATGGATTGGAAATCCTTCACGGTGGTGAAGGCGGGGATGTAGAGCTAGGGGCTCGAACCTCGAAACATATCTTGTTGTTAGCGTTTGATCCATTGTCTCTCTAACCCTCTCTCTTTTAATTGTGCAAAGCATCATTCATAGCATCATCTCTATTTGCTTGTGTTTGAGCATTTATTCATATTGCCTATTCATCTTATATGCTTGGTTGTTTGTGTGCCTCACTTGTACTTAACCACAAGAGCTTCATATAGCACCTCAACCATATCTAGGGGAATCAAGAGGAGTTAGTCCAGAGCCCTTCACGGAGAATTCGGCTACACTTGTGTGTTGTACTAAGTGTGTTGCAATTAGTTTTTAAGCTTCCGCATTTAGCGCATTTAGTTCACTAGATTAGCACTTACACCTATTCACCCCCCTCTAGGTGTTTTCAATTGGTATCAGAGCCTACGCTCCTGATACTTAGGCTTAACATCCTAGGAGTGAGATCCTTATTTAGCTAATCTACATTTGCATTTGCTTGTTTGCACACATATAGTTTGGACCCATGGACTTCATGACCCCACCTATGTTTGACCCTTCCAACATTCTTGTTTGGAACACTAGGATGTCCATTTACCTACAAACCCTAGGTTATAAGGTTCACCTTGCCATTACCAAGGAATCCTACCTTAGTGATAGCAAGCATATAGGGGCCAATGCACAAGCCCTTGAGGCCATTAGAAGCACACTTCCTAAAGATTATCTTATGTGTGTTTCTAACATTGATTATCTCAGATTTGATCTTGATTAGATTTGATCTTGATCCTGAATTGATTTGATCTCATCTGGAGATTTAATTGGTCAAAGGTTGACCATGACAGACCCGCAGCGGAGCTGCCGCGTCGAGCTCGCAACGGAGCTGGAAGGAGCATCTGGCGAAGTCAGAAGAAAGCTCTTCAGCGGAGCTGGATAATCGTCTGTAGCGAAGCTACCGACCATCTGCGCAGTTGCGTGTGGCTTCGAGCGAAGCTAACTCTCTGCGAAGTTAACTGAGCACTTCAGGCGAAACTGTAAGTTAGCTCTCCGATAGAGCTTTGAACAGCTTCAAGGCGATGTTGGACAAACTTAGCCTCTCAGGCGAGGCTATCCCCTTGGGCTCATGTGATTCTAAGTGTTAAGCTAACCTAGCATTTTAGACCTGCTTAGGTCTCTTCAGAGACAATCTGGGCTCACTGTCTGCTTCACTGGATCAGTAGAGTCCAAGTTGCTTCTTTGTCCCTCGGAGATGGGTATAGAACTGGTCGTCAGCTTGTCTGTCACTTGTCTTTTGTAAATGTCAACAAGTTTAGACATTGTTCAGGCCAGTAAGAATCTTGTCTTTTTTAAAGTGTCAACATGACCCCCTTCAAAGTTTTCGAAAGTCTGCAATGGAATGATTCAGGCTTCGAAATACTTTGAATTGCTTTGATTGATGGTATGTGAAGTACGAACGTCACCATAGTGGTTGAGTTCAGCTTCGCTTTTAATCCTGCTTCCGGATTGAAATAAGTTCGCCGAGGAATCGTGTAGATTTGCGATTCTGGGTAGCTCTGCGTCTGGATAACTCCGCGTCCGAGCCTCCCAAAGTAGATTCGCTTCAAATTGATCTTGGAACGTCGTTCCTTTCCCGAGGCCAACTGCTTTCGGCCAGTTACGAGAAGGATTATTTCCTTTCCCGAAGTTGAAATAACTTCTCTTACATTAACGAGGGAGATCATTCCTTCCTTGCGCATTTCCGAGGGAGACTATTCCCTTTCTCATGGCTCAGTGCTTGAATGCCTTAAATTCGCTCGCGCTTCCAAGCTTGAAGTAACGGCGATGCGATCAGGCCATGAGGCCTATAAATAGGACACTTGAAGTCATCTGCAGAGAAGTAATCTGTTCATGACTTCTCCTGGTTGTTCAGAGAAATATACTCAGATTTTTGAAATAGTGGGGGTGCCCACTCTGGTCATTAACCGGCCAAGAACTGGTGAGTCTCGGTCATCCAGAGACTTTACCAATGAACTAATGACTTTAGGGAGTTTATCTCCCTTAATTTAACTTTATCAGCTGCCTCAGGGATTGATTTCCCTTGTTCTTCATTTTGTATCTGACTGATTTGCAGAGAAGGGCTTCAGCCCTGTTTCCCAGCTTCCCGGCGAAGCTATCATTTTTGCTTGATCAAAGAAAGATCATTGCATGCTTGCCTGCTAAGTTCGTTACATAGGCAAGAATTAGGACTTAGTCTCTTCAAAGTTGAGCCAGTCTTGCCATACAGTTGGGGTCACGACTGCGTCTCTCTGGATCAGTCTGGCTTAGCCGTATAGGCGAGGCTAGGACTGGGCTTATGCTAAGCTAGCCCATCATCACTGTGCAAGCGAGGCTATCCTCTGCTTAACTGAAACTGAAATCCATCCTTAAATTGCAACTGAATCGGATATAAATTGCTTCGCCCCAAAGAATTTGACTTAGCATTTCACTTTTGGCAGCTTTTCCTTTGACTTACTGCTAACTTGTTTCCAGTTTGGGTTGCAGTGAGCTATGTTCGCCAGTCTTTTGTTTTGATGAAGGAGATCAGAAAGTCGCCTCTTGCGTTTCCAGTTGAAACTTTAAATCCTAAGTAGGAGGAACAAACTGGGGCAGCTGATGTGTGTTCCCATAAGAGGTTGGCAGTCGCTTATCCGAGATGATCCACTTCGAGGCGGGGCTGGTAGTCGCTTATCCGAGATGATCCACTTCGGGAAAGCGGACGTCACCTGTAAGGTCTCGGATCCTTCCTTTGTCAATTTTCATCAAAGAAGATCCAGCTTTCTGGTGGCAACCGGTCCTTTGCCAATTTTCATCAAAGACGATCCAGCTCCTTGATGGCAAAATCTGCCATTATGCGAAGGATTACGGCCTTGTGCAGGAGGAAGGCCTTTCATGTCAGTTGGTTTAGCTTGGAAGTAGATAGGACCACTTGTATGCCTTTGGAGCAAATGATTCTGTTGTACGAAACACAACCTTGATGTAGTAGTATCAATGTTTCTTCCCTTTTGAATCAATAAAAGTTTACTTTTTGCTTATCTGCTTAGTTTCTCTCCTTTTTGAATCGAGAAGACCTGAAGTGGACTAGCTTTAGTAAGTCCTTTCCTTAGGAGGAATTAGAAGCTCTCAGCGGAGCTAAACGTCCGGCAAAGTTGGGGACTGACGCCCAACTGAGTCAGGAATAAACCTCTGACGGAGCTATCGCAGAATTTCCGCAAAGCTAGAGAAGTGCTTTTAGCGGAGCCGAGGCATGTTTCTCAGCGAAGTTATTCAAGCGTCGCGCTAAGTCAACACTGGACTCACGACGGAGTTAGCCCTTAGCGGGGCTGAAGCAGCGCTTCTCGGGAAGGCGCTTTAGGTGTCGTTTCAAATTAATTTGAAATGACTGTCTGCGCTCCTTTCGAGGAGGCGACATTTAGGCAATCATCAGCCTATAAAAGCCTGATCGGGCTGAAAGAGAAGGCACCACTTCTCTTTGAATTTTCAGAGCACTCTGACTCTTTTCTTCTTTTTTCTTCTTCGTTCAAGAATTCAAGAACTTCCACAGTTCTCCAATGGCTCCCAAAAGACGGGCAAGAAAAGAGGTAGCAACCTCTACAACGGAGGGTCCTTCTCCTCCTCCGGTCATCGAACGACCTATCGCGGGTAGGGATCTTTCCCTTTTGATCAGAGATTTTTATCTCTCTTTTAAAGCCAATTTCTGGCTATCTTCCAATGAATCCAGAGCGATCAATCATGATCCCGTGATCTTAGGGAGTTCAATTCCCTGAATTTCCCTTGATTTCTTGACTGGGAATCTTAGAACCGAAGGGTCTCTTCTTCAAGCTTTCAGGCGAAGCTATCCCTTAGGCGATTCACATTTTATTAAATGATAGGGTGCGAAGCTAGCCTTTGGAGTGTAACTGAAAAGGACCTTAGTGCCCTTAAAATAATCTTTAGGCAATAATACCTTTCTGACGAAGTTAGCCCTTGGGGCTTCGTTGCGTTCTGTTGTCTGAGGTCAAGCTTCCAGAGCGAAGCTAACACTTGGATATTTTCCTGCATCCTGCCTTCGTGTGGAATGCGGAGTTAACTGCAGCTGCGAAGCTAAGCTTTGGTGCGAAGCTATCAATAGGCCAGCTTCGCTCGGAGAGCGAGGCTATGCCTTAACAGAAATTGCATTCTTGTTTTAGCTCTTGTTTGGCTGATGGACTAATCATAGTTTCTCCTTATTTTTGCAGTGCATTATACTCCTGGTCCTCTGAACAGTCTCTTTGGCAACGTCAGCCTGCAGTTTCAAGGGCAGGCTTCACTATTCAGCGAGCGAAACGCTCCTGCTCGGAATGCACTTATTCATGGTGGGGATCAGCGCACCATGAGGAGCATCTTAACTACTGCTCCCCTTGAAGATTCCGACCGAAGAATCTATCAAAAGCACGGCTTCATGTTCGGAGATGCAGCATCAGACAACCATCACCAGCTGTTAGCCGGAGAGGGGCAGTGGATTTTCAAATTGGATGGTGAGAAGTACTATCTCCCATCCAGCAAGCGGCATTTTCCCTTGTCCTTCTTTCAATGCGTGACGAGGGCTCGAAAGATGCAGTGGCAAGTGACTCGGACTACTGACTTCGTTCACGTAGGGAAGTTGATAATTTCGTCTCCCGGTTACACAAGGGCGAGTCCTCCTCGCTGCATATTGGGTCTCCACCCTGGGAATGTACTCTCAGACATCCCAGTGGAAGAAAATCTCGCGGTGGCTCAGACCTTTGGAAATCAGTTCTTTAAAGTTTGTGGCAATTATCCAGCCACTGATTTTAGGACTCCAGGGTGGATTCACCCTCCCAAGGTATGGTGGAGGGACTTGACTCTATATGTCCTTGCTCATTTTTGAGGAGGATCTGGAGAGGCTGGACTTTATGAGGCCATCAGGGCGACCTGTTATGGCATTCAGATGAGCGTAGTGAACTTCTACGCCATCTTTGAATTATACTGCCCGGCTACAGGGACCTTCTTCACCCCTGTTGGCGAATTGGGTATGGCTCTGCACGAGATGTGAGAAGTCTCTGCTCTGCCTTTGGGGTCTCTCCCGTATGAAGAATATTTCCCGTGCGAGGCGGAATTGGCACTTCTGGAGAAGCAGGAGCCCGCTTTGCTTGAGACCTACCGGGAATTGATGTGTCACCTGTACATTTGTTCCAGTATGCATGGGAGCAGTAAGGGAGCTTCATGCAGTTTGAAGAGCTGGGGAAATTATTTGTTCCCCGACTTGGAAGGTGCTCCGGAAGCGGCTCATTGCGGATTTGCAAATGAAGACATCTTTCGCCGGATGCAAGAGCACTCTCAAGGGGATTTGATTCTGGAAGAAGATGACGGACCCTATGAGAAAGGCAATATTCTTTGGAGTTTCCACCACCAAGCTCGTCGACCGACGTCCCGGAAGGCACTTCTAGCTGGCTTCTTAACGGTCTGGTTGAAAAGATGTGTGGTGCCATCTTCGTCTGGCGATGTCATTCATCCGACTGTCTTATTGCCTGTCATTCGTTTAGTCCATAGTCGTTACCTTGGACTTCTTCCAGCCATGGTGTGCTGTATTCAAAGAGGCCTTCGTGCATTGACGGAGGCTTTCTGTAGGCCACCAACAATGAGTGGGGAAAGGGGACTATCTTGCCTCGCGACGGACCAAACCCCAGAATAGGTTTGCCATATACTTATCTAATGGCATGGTTCGCCTTTCACTGTCCTTCTATCATCCAAGCCGGAGAGAAGCCCCTAGAAGGTGTTCGAATGGCGCTTCTCCATCGATTCGAGGGGTGTTCATGGTCAAAGACTTATGTGGCTGCGGTCCGTAAGCTGTTGTGCCGTCATGACGTCTATAGCCTTTTTCGATGCTTCCCCTACATTCGCGATGCGGGCTATGGTGAAGAATTCAAGGATGTGGGAGAAGGGCAGACGTCATTGAGTCGGGGAATCTTTGAGTGGCTGGTTAGCATCCGGCCATCACACTTGTTGTATAGAAGTGGGACACCTGTTACCTGGAGCCCTATGTTCCGAGTCGGTTTGCCCACCAGTTTGGGTATGACTAACTGTACGTAGGTAATCCGAACAGCAGTCTGGCCTTTATGGGGAGCCTGATCGATGGAGCTTGTGCCTGGCGGTTCTTCATTGCTGGCTGTACTGAGGCGCGGCTATGCATGCCGCTAAGGGCTCCGAACCTTCTGACGACCCTGGGATTCTGCCAGTGGTATAGAACTTCGAACTCCACACCCATTGGATTTCCTATTAATTCCTTTGGTGTGAAGTTAATCTCTCAGCGGCTGAAGCGGAAGGTCACTGAGAAGAGCGAGGGTAAGAGGGTCCGCGTTCCAGGCCTCGGGGAATTGATTGCTGTTGATGATAGCGAAGCCTCAGATGCAGGAAGTTCTCGCTTTGAGGCGGATACAGGTGCTGAGGCTCCAACAGTTGCTTCTGGTGGGGTAGGCACGGCCCCCATAGAACATGCTGATGTGGAAGAAGTGGAGGAAGAAGATGCTGACGTCCACTTCAAGCGAAAGCGGGAAGGTGGATCTCGTAGGAAGAGGGTAGTGAAGAAGCCTCGTCGCTACGCTCCTACGGTTGTTGCAGAGGGCGAATTATCTGCAGCACCTCCTCCTCCTGCCCTATTAGTCATTAAGTTGTCGGCTCCTAGGCCGACTACCGGTACAGCTGCTCCGGACCCGGGTAAGATCAGCCCATCCTTGTAATATAATTCTTATGTGCTCCATGTAGCTCATTGTTTACTTTATGATTCAGGAACTGAGGCGGTGAGAAGCCCGAGAGCTGAGGCTGCCGGAGAACAAGGGGAGCATTATGATCCCTTGTTTACTTATAAGGAAGGCGATGAGGCTGGCTATTTTTCCGTCTCAGAAGAGTCTGGAGAAGATGCGGCTGATGTAGGTCCTTCGGGCACTGGGACTTCAAAAGGGAGTCCCGTAGCTTCTAGCTCTTTTGGGTGGACCACGGAGGGTTCGACAAGTGAAGGTGGGCCGGCCATTCGTATTGATTCTGCCAAAGATTTTCCAATGGAGCCTGTAGGGACTGATACAGCTGTCAAGAAAATTGAGGCGACACCATCTTTTGGTACTGTTTTGACCTTTTGACTCCTGCTATTTGTTATGCCTTGCCTAAACAAAATCTTGTTGTAGGTGTTCCGCTTCTGGGTGCATCGACTTCAAGAGAGCCAACCAATCTTCCTGAGGGAACCAGGGGTGAAGTAAGTACTTCGACCGCAGCGGATACTGCGGAGTTGGATGCTTTGTATCACGACCTGCCCTCTTATCAGCCTGAACCGGCCAGAGGAAAGGGGATTGAGGGGATTGTAGTCATGGAACCAACCTCACTTCTGACTATATCAATGAGTAAGATTCCATCGGTTTCACCAGTGCCGCCTATCTTGCCAGGTGCGGAGCTGAAGGTGATTACCAGTCCTACTTCTCCAACATTGGTGGTTGAGCTAGCTTTCCCGGAAATAGTCACTAGTCCCACCTCGGTTGTGGCTAGTGTACTGGTTTCAATGAGGACTCCTCTGAGATCACCGACGACCCCTCATGTTGCTGCAGCCAGTGCTTCTATTATCTCCTCCCTAGTCACACCGGTGAAGCCAGTGGAAACTCTGTCTTCAGGGGCTGCTCGTCTGCGGGAGTAGTTGAGGCCGAAAATGAATTCGTGGCCAAGTTAGTCGACAGCTTTTATAAGGGCTTGAAGCGATCCATTGCTTTGATCTTGAAGGGCTCGACTACATTGTTCTCTGCTTTAAAGGTGGTCCTCTCCCGAAGCATTGACAGTATCCGGGACTTTGGAGATGATGATCAGGCTGCCGCATTGGAGCTTCTCGTGGACAGACTTGAGAGGGATGTAGATGAATGGCGCCGTCTTAGTCATTCGGATCTGGAGTCTTCAGTTAACGAGCAGCTTGCGTACCTTGTTGCTCAGATGCATGAAGCTCATCTTGCCGCTCAAGAAGCTGCTAAGGCTATTTCTTCTGATTTGAAGTCCTTAGAGATAAGGAAAGTAGAGCTCGGGGATGTCATAGATGCTTCTAGTAGTGCTCTTCTTGACGCCGAGGATAAAATTGAAAAGGCCAAGGAAATGATCAGGAAAGCTAATCTCCTTTTGTCCAAGGCTGAACCAGTGCGTCTTGAAGAGACTGCTCGGCTTGAGTAGCTTAAGGCCCAGAATGATGAAGTCTTGCGGCAGGAGCTAGCACAGATGGCAACCTTGGTTGAAATTGAAGCTCGCTTGGCCCAGACGACGAGCTTTAATGAGGCTGAGCTGAGGTCGCAGGCACTTATCAGGGCTGCTGAAGAGAGAAAGACAAGGCTGGCCACTCTTGAAGAACGGATCAAGTCTTATGAAGCACCATTGTAACTTGTAATCTATGCATTCATGTAACCTTTTTTCGGAATCAATAAAAAGTGATTTTATATTGACTCCACTGCTGTATTTTTAACTCGTTTTAGCTTTTGAATTCTCGCTTTCAAGTTGTATTGCAGCCATTTGAGAAAATAGTCCTTACTGGACTTAAAAAGATGGGACCTGGCTATCTGCCGGTTCAGAGGTCACAATGACGTAACCGATTGAGAAGCCATCAAGCTCGAAATTTTGTCGTAGAATGACAAAGAAATAGTCCTTGCCGGACTGAAAGATGAGACTTGGCTATCTGCCGATTCAGAGGTCGCAATGACGTAACCGATTGAGAAGCCACCAAGCTCGAAATTTTATCATATAATGATAAAGAAATAGTCCTTGTGGGACTGAAAGATGAGACTTGGCTATCTGCCGGTTCAGAGGTCGCAATGACGTAACCGGATGAGAAGCCACCAAGCTCAAAATTTTGTCATATGATGACAAAGAAGTAGTCCTTGCCGGACTGAAAGATGAGACTTGGCTATCTGCCGGTTCAGGGTCGCAATGACGTAACCAATTGAGAAGCCACCAAGCTCAAAATTTTATCGTATAATGACAAAGAAATAGTCCTTGCCGGACTGAAAGATGAGATTTGGCTATCTGCCGGTTCAGAGGTCGCAATGACGTAACCGGTTGAGAAGCCACCAAGCTCAAAATTTTGTCGTATAATGACAAAAAAATAGTCCTTGCCGGACTGAAAGATGAGACTTGGCTATCTGCCGGTTCAGAGGTCGCAATGACGTAACCGGTTGAGAAGCCCCAAGCTCAAAATTTTGTCATATGATGACAAAGAAGTAGTCCTTGCCGGACTGAAAGATGAGACTTGGCTATCTGCCGGTTCAGAGGTCGCAATGACGTAACCGATTGAGAAGCCACCAAGCTCAAAATTTTGTCATATGATGACAAAGAAGTAGTCCTTGCCAGACTGAAGGATGAGACTTGGCTATTTGCCGTTCAGAGGTCACAATGGCATAACCGATTGAGAAGCCACCAAGCTCAAAATTTTGTCGTATAATGACAAAGAAGTAGTCCTTGCCGGACTGAAAGATGAGACTTGGCTATCTGCCGGTTCAGGGGTCGTAATGACATAACAGATTGAGAAGCCACCAAGCTCAAAATTTTGTCAGAATTTGGAAGAAATTGTCAGAGGTATATTGTTAACGTGACAACCCGAAAAGTCCACCGAAGACTGAGTGGGACTTAGGAACTTGCTGGGGAGCTAGGAAATGAATTCCATAGAAGATCATATGTCAGAGGTGTAATGTTAACGTGACAAAAAGAACTTCGTAGGGATTCAGAAAGCAATTTGTCAGAGGTGTAATGTTAACTTGACAAAAAGATATGCATGCTAGAGGTATAATGTTAAACATAGCACGGAAAGATCTCATTTTCATTGCAAAATCGAGGAGATCACTGTCATAGGTTTAATGTTAACTTAACAGCGAAATGGATGCCAGAGGTGTAGTGTTAAACATAGCATGAAAAGGTCTCGTTTTCACTGAGAAAAACGAGGAGATCACTGTCATAGGTTTAATGTTAACTTAACAGCGAAATGGATGCCAGAGGTGTAGTGTTAAACATAGCATGAAAAGGTTTCGTTCTCACTAAGAAAAACGAGGAGATCACTGTCATAGGTTTAATGTTAACTTAGCAGCGAAATGGATGGCAGAGGTGTAGTGTTAAACATAGCATGAAAAGGTCTCGTTCTCACTGAGAAAAATGAGGAGATCACTGTCATAGGTTTAATGTTAACTTAACAGCGAAATGGATGAAAAGATCTTTATATGTGGTCTTACCATTCCATGGATGAGAATTGGTAAGTAGTTTTGGAGAGGGAATCAAATGGGAACAGATCCCTTAGGATTTTTAGCAAATCCTCAGCTGTCAACAGGTTTGATATGCCTTTACCAACTACCGTTTGAGTCGGGCTATCCATGCTATTCCCCTCAGCATAATGAATTGTCGAGGACTTATGTTGGCTTAAAGGCCAACATTTTCCTCTATCCTTAACCGTTAAAGGTGTTGGATCATTTGGTTAGTACATTTGTAACCTTGATTCCTCTTTGAGGCGGCCAATGTATGATCAGCTTCCTACTGGTTTATGGTTGTATGATCTCATTTGCAGGAAGAGAGAGGCTCTCTTTCTGCGTACCTTAGATTTGAAGGTCTTGATCAGAGATGTAATGTTAACTTGATCATGAGAAGGATCATTAATCAAGGATAATACTTCTTTAAGAACTTGCCATTGATCGGCATCATGAGTAAATCACCATCTGAAGTCATAAGGCGATATGCCCCGTTTGAATAGGTTGTTTCTATTACAAACGGTCCCTCCCATTTGGGTTGAAATTTGCCTTTGGTTTTGTGAGTCATGATCATTTGTCGTCTGACGGCTAAAACCAAATCTCCTTTCTGGAAGACTCTTTGTTTGAACTTATTATTGAAGACTTTTGAGATTCGAGCTTGATACAACTCGATGTGTTGCTGAGTTTGTAACCGCCTCTCATCTAAGGCTTCGAGCTCTTGAAGACGCAACCGATTGTTGTCCTCTGATGTGATCTTAGTGATCAGAGCAACTCGCAACTCGAAATGACGGCATCTGAATTTCCAACGGTATGACTGCTTCACACCCGTACACCAGGGAAAAGGCGTATTGCCATCGGGGTCCGAATCGTGGTTCGGTAGGCCCAAAGACATTCACCAAGCTTTTCATCCCAATCTCGCTTATTCGAGGAGACGAACTTTTTGAGTAACTTTATGATCGTCTTGTTGAATGCTTCTGCCAAGCCATTAGCGGCGGGATTATAGGCAGTTGAAGCCATATTCTAAATTCGGTATTTATCACAGAATCGATAGAATATCTGGCTTATGAATTGGGGACCGTTATCATGGATGATCCGCCTAGGGACACCAAATCGATGGATGACATGGTGTTTGATGAAATTAACAACGTTAGAAGTTTTGACTTCAACCAGTGGTATAGCTTCCGCCCACTTTGAAAAGTAGTCGGTTACTGCCAGGATAAACCGGTGTCCTTTTGTCGAAGAGGGGCTGATTGGCCCTACGACATCGATTTCCCATGCTTCGAATGGCCATGAAGCAACAGTTGGATGGAGCAACTCTGAGGGCTGATGTATGAAGTCTGCATGGATTTGGCATGCTTTACACCTTCGTGCATATTGGATGGCATCGGCTATCATGGTTGGCCAATAATATCCAAGCCTATGCAATCTGTCTTTAAGTTTTGGAACTGGCTGATGAGCTCCGCATATGCCGTCATGTGCTTCTTTAAGCACTTCCTGTGCCTCTGAATTAGAAAGGCAACGGAGAAGGACACCGTCATATAAACGACGGTAAAGTGTCTTCAGGGTTGGATCGTAGTAAAAACGGAGAGACCTTCGTCTGACAGATGCCGCTTCTTTAGGATTGTCTGGCAGTAGACCATGTAGAGCATAGTCGATGAAAGGAAATTGCCAATCTCTCGGCTTAAGATCCGTCGAGATATTATAGACCTCTCTGGTTCTTAACAGATGTTTAGAGCAGACAAGGTGTCGAGTCGCCACTGTAAGGTGATACTCGGTGTCGACTGGCAAGGCTAGCGTTGTTGCTAATGCAGCAAGAGCATCCGCCTTAGTATTCTGAGATCGAGACACGTGCCCGATGTAAAAGCCATCAAACAGATTAGCCAATTCGATGACTGTGTGATAATAAGGCACCAAATCCTCGTGACGGACCTCATATTCGCCTTTAACCTGATTGATAATCAGTTTTGAATCGCCGTAAGCTTCAAGGTAGCGTACCCCCATTCCGTGGGCGAGCTAAAGAGCAATAAGTAGAGCATTATACTCCGCGACATTGTTGGAGCATGATTCCGTCGGAGAAAATGCTCTAGGAAGGACGTGATTTTGCGGAGAGATAAATACAACCCCCACGCCGGTAATGATCCTGCCTTTAGGACCTATTCGTGATGCTCCATCGAAGAACATCAGCCAACATATCCTCTGCTGTGAAGGTAATAACAGGTACCTTTGATTGTACCTGATGGCATTCAGGGCAAGAAGACTGAGCGTCATCTTTGGGGATTTCTGGCATATACGTCAGGAATGATTCTGAATTAGCTAGTGCATCTCTGAGTGCCTCTCTTGTCTCTTTTGAGAGACGAAGGAGCTCATGTATGGTAATACGAGCCGGGATATTAGCCAGCTGGGCCAATATGTCAAAACGAAAGGACATGTCAAGCCCTAGGCTTGAAGGCTTCTTCAGGATATGGTTGAATCGGACTTCCTTTGGCTTCTCCTTTCCCTTGGTTGGAACTGAAGCGGGTGCTGGTATTTGTACTGACGTCGTTTGCTGTTGTGTCTCGTCAGTAGCTTTCTCATACTGTTTTAAGTATGATTTTTCAGATCGAGTACCTGTTGGCTGGGGTACATCAGTCTGCGTCATGCAAGCGTGCTTTTCCCCTTCAAAATCGCTGAGAGAAACTGATGTGAAATTGTCATCGTCTGCCAGGATGGAGATGACATTGCAAGATTTGCCTTTTGATTTGGACTTCTTTGAATCCCATTGTTCGTCTTGGACAAGGTCTGGGTGTATCCACATGATTTACCCTGTCTCCAATATCAAGGGAACAAGACCCCTATTATCTTGAGTTTTAGCTGCAAGATATGACTTCTAGCCGTGGTGCAGGGATTGGATAAGTCCCGTCAGGAACTGTGACCTTTTGGGGTTTTGTCGAACTCGAGGGTCACCATGTTTGCAGTGACTTTCTTTTGCTCTGACTTCAGTGTCAGGACTCCGGCGTCGACTAAAGCTTGAATTCTGTCCTTGAGGACAAAGCACTTGTCGGTAGGATGGTGAATCATCCTATGAAAGAGACAGTATTTAGGATCGTTCGTGCGTCCTATTTCACTGGGACATCGAGCATCCGGCAGCTTCAATTTATTCCCTTTGTGGAGTAAATTGAATATTGTGACCACCTGATCGTCTTTGAAGGAGTATTATTTCAGAGGAAACTTAGACTCCTGATTATTGAAGCCGCTCTTCTTGGCCGTTGACTAAGCATCCCCTGACAATTTTGCGGACATATTCTCTTTCCCTTTGGCTTGAGAAGACTGTGCCATGTCGCCACGTCCTTTATTATTCATACCCCATTGTTGGTCCCGATATGATGTCACTTGTGGATCTAAAATACGAAGTCAACACATATACTAAAACAAAGAAGGATTAAAGTTAAGTAAATAAAGAACTTGCAATAAAAGGAAAATAAATCTCAGAAAAGTTAGGCAAACGCAAACACGAGAGATTTATCCTGGTTCGGTCCTCGTGACCTACATCCAGTCCCCAAGCCACCCGCTTGAGATTTTCCTTTATCCTTGACTTTGTACACCCAAAATTAACACCATGCACACCACTTGACAAATCCCATTTGCTAAATGTGTACACCTTCTCTTACAACCAAGAGAACAATCACCACCTTGTACAACTTGCTTCTACACCAAGAAGACCCTCTTGTACAATGATATCTTTGAGGATTACAACACTTCCTATAAGCCTTGGTACAATATGTGAACGTGGACAAGGTCTAGTATAGGAGAAACTTCAGAGAACTTCACTATAGAGTTGGAATTTGGTGAAGAACTGAAGTGGGAACAGTTTTCAGGATTGGCAGAATTTTTAATTAGAAAACTGAAGATTAGGATTGGTATTTTGCCTTAGATTAACAACCCTATTTATAGATACACTCTAGGGTAAGTTAGGGTAGTTATTAGGTGCAATTTGAATGTTCAAACGTTGGAGAACGTTGCAAAAAATACCAGAATATAGAAATCGTCTAACAGTTAGAAACTGCCTATAGTCAACTTGCCATTTGAGTTAGTCGACTAGTCTAGGCAAATTTTCAAAGGTTAGTCGACTAGTATTGAGTATAAGTCGACTAGGTCAAGATAAGCTCAAGTGACAGGTTTCTGGATAACTGAACCAAGTCGACTACAACTACTTTATAAGTCGACTAGGTCAATGATAAGTCGACTAGGGGAAATGGGTTAGTCGACTACAAGGGTCTATTAGTCGACTATATATTCTGTCAAGTCGACTAATGGACAAACAGAGAGTTGGTATCAAGTGAGACACAGGATTAGTCGACTATGGTTTTGATCAAGTCGACTACATAAGGTATTAGTCGACTAAAATGGACTATAAGTCGACTATAAATCTATGATATGTGTGTGCGCATCAAGGCTTTTGACATGCTATTTTACAATTACAAAACACATCATATCAACTCTCTTTGGGAAGTCTTGATCATGTAGAACTCTTGATATAGTCGTGTGATAGAGCTCCAAATGAAATGCTTCACAAATGTCGTCATCGAAATATCTTCCAACATTCTCCCCCTTTTTGATGATGACACTTTGTGTGCACAAATGTTCCCCCTGCAGAAAATAAGTAATATTTTCCTCCCCCTACAGAAATTGGGTTATAACAAATATAGAAATACTTTGTTCTCCCCCTGCAATAAATATATCATAGAATGTATATATATATATATATATGTTCTCATCAATTTTCTTATATGGTACCTGCAAGATAAACGTTAGATGGTACCAAACATAAAAGAACACATTAACCTTTAGGAGTCTAAATCCATTTTGAATTTGGTTTCCACCTGTTAGTATACACATAATTGCATGAATTACATATATCATGAATGTATGATGCAATATATGTATTTTATCATTAATGCTTAAATTCTTAGGAATCCATATAAACTTTGTCTTAATTCTTTTTGAAACATTATTAGATTTTCTTTTCACAAAAGAATCATATGGATTACTAACATATGAAGATTTTTCAATATATCCAATACCATAATTATTATGTGACAACTTTTGAAAAGATAACAAGTCATTCAATTTTTCTTTTTCTTGATTGAACTTAGTCACATTTTTCAAAATATCTTCATATTTCCTTTTGAAAACTAACATGTCGTTATCCAATATAGAAATCCTTTCATTCAAAGACATAGTTTCCTTTTTAAGAAAAACATTTTCTTTTATAAACTTCTCATTATCATTTTTCAAAGATGATATTACTTTTTCAAACTCATCTTTTTGAGAGTTTATAGAAGAAACTTGTAAAGCATAACATGAATTTTCATTTAAAAGTTTTTCATTTTCTTTTGATAAAACTTTATTTTTCAGTTTTTCATTTTTCAGATCATTAAATAATTCATGAAATGCATCTGAAAGTTCAGTAAATGATACCTCATCATCTTCAAGTGCCATATAACAGAGGTTGACACGTTCAGTGGTTTCTTCTTCGTCAGAGGAAGAGGAATCACTATTTTCCCATGATGCTTCATAGTCTTTCATCTTTCTGAACTTTTTGCTCTTGTATTTACTTTTATGTTTGAGCAAAGGGCAATCCTTCTTCATGTGACCTGTTTTATTGCAATTAAAGCATTTAAATTTACCTTGCTTAAGAAATCTCCTGAATTTCTTTGAAAGCATTGCCATCTCCTCTTCATCGTCATCGGAATCGTCCGTGTCTGAGGATGCATGGAAAGCAAGTTCTTTCTTCTTTGAGTGAGGTTGTCGTTCATCCTTCTTTCTTTCTTCAAGTTGCACTTCATATGCCATTAGATTACCAATAAGATTTTCTAATGACATAGTTGAGAGATCATTGGCTTCTTCAATTGCGGTTGTCTTCTTCTCCTAATCTGATGTGAGTGCACGAAGGATCTTGCGAACTTTTTCGACTTGGGTGTATTCCTTTCCAAGGGATGCTAAGGAATTGGTAATGTCGGTGAATCTTGTAACCATTTCTGATATGGTTTCATTCTCCTCCATTTTGAATAATTCAAACCTGTGGATAAGAACAGATATCTTAGGTTCTTTAACTTTATTTGTGCCTTCGTGTGTTACCTGAAGAGTATGCCATATTCGATTTGCAGAAGTGGCTGTTGACACACGGTTGAACTCTTCTTGGTTAAGGCACAGAATAGAGCATTCATCGCTTTGGCGTCAAGGTTCGCATTCTTCTTTTGATCTTCACTCCAAGCGTTGTAGTTGGTTGATGGTTTGGTGTACGGTGCTTCTACGATGTTCAAAAGTTTGTAGTTGAGCGATTGCAAGTAGATCTTTATTCTACACTTCCGATAGTTGTAGTTGGATCCGTCAAATAGCGGTGGACGTTGTGTAGAATGTCCTTCTTTGAATTGTGACGAAGGAAACTCCGTTGCCATCCTTGTAGATTGTTGACTAGGTATGCAGGGCTCTGACACCAATTGTTGGTCCCGATATGATGTCACTTGTGGATCTAAAATACGAAGTCAATACATATACTAAAACAAAGAAGGATTAAAGTTAAGTAAATAAAGAACTTGCAATAAAAGGAAAGTAAATCTCAGAAAAGTTAGGCAAACGCAAACACGAGAGATTTATCCTGGTTCGGTCCTCCTGACCTACATCCAGTCCCCAAGCCACCCGCTTGAGATTTTCCTTTTTCCTTGACTTTGTACACCCAAAATCAACACCATGCACACCACTTGACAAATCCCCTTTGCCAAATGTGTACACCTTCTCTTACAACCAAGAGAACAATCACCACCTTGTACAACTTGCTTCTACACCAAGAAGACCCTCTTGTACAATGATATCTTTGAGGATTACAACACTTCCTATAAACCTTGGTACAATATGTGAACGTGGACAAGGTCTAGTATAGGAGAAACTTCAGAGAACTTCACTATAGAGTTGAAATTTGGTGAAGAACTGAAGTGGGAACAGTTTTCAGGATTGGCAGAATTTTTGATTAGAAAACTGAAGATTAGGATTGGTATTTTGCCTTCGATTAACAACCCTATTTATAGATACACTCTAGGGTAAGTTAGGGTAGTTATTAGGTGCAATTTGAATGTTCAAACGTTGGAGAACGTTGCAAAAAATACCAGAATACAGAAACTGTCCAACAGTCAGAAACTGCCTATAGTCGACTTGCCATTTGAGTTAGTCGACTAGTCTAGACAAATTTCCAAAGATTAGTCGACTAGTATTGAGTATAAGTCGACTAGGTCAAGATAAGCTCAAGTGACAGGTTTCTGAATAACTGAACCAAGTCGACTACAACTACTTTATAAGTCGACTAGGTCAATGATAAGTCGACTAGGGGAAATGGGTTAGTCGACTACAAGGGTCTATTAGTCGACTATATATTCTGTCAAGTCGACTAATGGACAAACAGAGAGTTGATATCAAGTGAGACACAGGATTAGTCGACTATGGCTTTGGTCAAGTCGACTACATAAGATATTAGTCGACTAACAGGGACTATAAGTCGACTATAAATCTATGATATGTGTGTGTGCATCAAGGCTTTTGACATGCTATTTTACAATTACAAAACACATCATATCAACTCTCTTTAGGAAGTCTTGATCATGTAGAACTCTTGATATAGTCGTGTGATAGAGCTCCAAATGAAATGCTTCACAAATGTCGTCATCGAAATATGTTCCAACACCCATTTGCCTTTAGGGGTGGATGGTTCGAACTTTTTAGCCGACTTTTCGGCTATCTCAGCTTGCTCGGACCAGTTCTTTTCACGTATGGGCTTTGACAGCCCCCATGCGAACCTCTACTTGGTCTAAGAAGTTGTGTCTGCATGTCTGTAAGAGCATGGGTAATGGCATCCTTGCTGGGCACATCAAAGACAAGTTTCTGAACCGCTCAATGTAGTCACGGACAGATTCGCTCTTCTTCTGTACGGTGGTGAGGAGCTTGTTCATGGTTACCTCGGTATCGTCCTCATAGAAACGAGAAAGGAATCGGGTTTCCAGGTCGATCCAGGAATTGATGGAGCCCGGAGGGAGGCTTCGGAACCAGTCAAATGCTACCCCCTTTAAGGTGCCAATGAACAGCCTAGCCATGATAGCATCATTGTCTATAACATTACCGGTCTGAGACTGAAAATAATAGATGTACTGGTTTGGCGAGCTCTTACCATCGTACGTTTGTAACGTTGGTGGTTTGAACTTTAGTGGGTATGGTACTGAATCCCACTCCAGCGGGTAAGGACGGACTGCCCCTACTTTCTTTAATTCATCCCTCTGAGTTAGGGATGCGATTTGAGCTTGGATGCCTTTAAGGACTTCAGCGTTCAAAGAAGAACCCTCCTTCGACTTCTCCGTCCTTGGCTGTTCATTGCTAAGATGTTCTTCCTCATCATGGTTACTCCCGGTGTCATTATTATTCCAGTTATTGAGGAGTTGAGCGAGCATCTGTTGGATGTTGTCCAAAGCTTCTTGCTGGGTCTTGAAAGTTTCCTCCTGAGCTTCCAAACGTCGACGAAGGTCATCATTACCGTTATCAGTCATATTCACTGATACTCTGTCTGTTCGCACCGAGCTGACTGTTGCCGAAGAGGCATACCCACTGTCTTCGTTCTCTTCATCAGACCATTGGACTAATCCTTTCATTGGTTCTGATGAGGTTACTGCAGTTGAGGAAGATGGCTGTTCATAACTGTAGGGTATTGCAACCCTAGATCTGGTGTTTCAGAAGACACCTTCTTCATGTACCAAGACTTCGCCCAAGCCTGGGCTATAATCTGGATCTGGGAAACTGTAAGGAGTGTCGTGGGACGCTTGTCTGCCCTACACAGCTCTCATTCTCTTCCAATCATGTTAACGGATGCAGAGGGTAGATCTCGCGATACGCTCCTTTTGCGATGTTTCATCGGAGCTTGCACCGAGAGTCGACAAAAAACTGATCGTCGGCCTAGAGGAGTGGTAGGGATTGGTCCTAGCCGGCAATGGACTGAGTGGAGTGTCACCAACTGACATCCCACTTGTTGACAACAGGAGGGGGAAGTTTGGAAAGATTCTGACTTCCGTTTGCTTGTCAAGAATTCCCGCAAGTCAGACCCAGTAGGTTCTAAACGATCCAGCGCAGAGGCTCTGTTGGATTGCGCATAGGACGATGTCCTGCTCTTTTTATCACTGCAGAGGGGATTAGCACTAAATAGCACTTCAGCTCTAGCTTCGCGGCTAAGAACCTTGGGAATGTCCTTGGCTGTTGAAGCTGCGTAAGCACTGCTGTCAACACTTAAGGACGATCCCTTCGCTCCGCTACAAAGCGCGAGCTTAGCGCTTGATGAACTGGGGAGCAAAGCACGATGTGATGCTTTATCCGCTATGTTGTTACGAAGGTGATTAGCCTTAGATAGTGCTTTGGCTCTAAATTCGCGGCTAAAAGCTTTGGAAACGCCCTTGGGCGCTGAAGCTGCATAAGCACCGCTATCAGCACTTAGGGACAATCCCTTAGCTTCGCTGCGAAGAGCGAGCTTAGTACTTGAAGAACCGGGGAACGAAGCACACTGTGGTGCTTTGGTTCCAGCTTCGCGGCTATGAACATCATGCGTACCCTGAGGTACAGTAGCTTCGCTCATGAGAACGAGGCCGGCGCAAGGAGTTACTGCTCCTGAATTAGGCGAAGGCATGGTCGCCGTTGTGACTTCGCGGCTAGCAGTCTCGTTGGAGCAGGCAGGCATCTTGCCTTTTTGAGAGAGACGGGCTTGTGAGGTAGTTACGCCTGAGGCTTCATACAGAGCCTTCTGCTTTGGTCTCCACATCAGCTTTAAAAGAGGAGACTTAGGTTCGCAGGGAACCTGACTAGCCACACGCGAGGCTGGGGGGTATTCTCAGGATTCTGTTTTCGATTTCTGCTTCGAAACCTTGGTCATGGAGACCTTTCTATGCTTCCGTGCATGGAGCATTAGACCACCCCCAGAGAGGACTTCTTCGAATTTTCCTTGGTCGAAGTGAACGTGTAACGCCCCGATCCCAAAGATACGGGAACGTCACTGCAACGCATATACGTAGGTCAGATGGTGCCCCCACGTATATACGCTAAGCATAAGTACAACAAGTATCAGAGTACTACACACAGCGTGGTATATTCATATGCCAACTTACAAAAGATAAATACAAAGCTATACAAGTTATGATAAGCAAAATCACTTTACAAGTGTCCTTTATCACAACCCAAGTCCAAAATGAACGATATACAATCAAAAATACAAAATGCTCACGAAATGGATGGAGATTCCCGTGAACCAAAAGGAAGAGTCTGGCACGAGGACCGGAGCTAATCTGCCTGCTCACTAAAGAAAACCTGATCTTCGGTGGATGGCTCCACTTCGACCCAGGCCTCGGAATCTGAATATGCAAATCCAAAGGGTCAAGACATAATACAACAAATAAAAGATAGCCAAGTGGCAAGGATCATGAATAGAGATAATGAAATAGTACTAAGTAACAATGCATGACTAGAGATGTAAACTAAGAAAGATAAAGTCATATGCAATAAATCTACAATTAATGTCTTATTATTATTACTTGTCTTACTGTGATATCTAGCTATGTGACCCAGCGTCCCAGAGCACATAGATCCATATCCAAGTGAAACAAGGTCGTTATTGGAAACAGCGGTTGTATCGACGAACTATGTTTACAGTGTGTCCCGTGCATGCCCGGGACCACGGTCCAGTATTGTTCCGTTGCTTGAAGACGGAACCTGCCGCTAGGCTAACAGGAGGGTCTTATGTATGCCCTTGTCATGACAGTAAACAGGAAAGGGAGGAAGCACTCCCCTCGGTCCCCTGGAGTACCGCAGGTAAGACCGGAAACATGGTGCACATCCTAATACCACTGTAAACACGAACACATATCGATATCCGCATATTTCCCCCTGACCCATGTGTAAGTTGGTGCATTTTATATGTAAAAGTCCGGTGTATCATGCTTTGTTTTAAGAGATGGCATGATAGGTGGTGATGTTGCTATTTAACATGCCATGAAACGAATATATACAATAACAAGTCATGAGGCAATAGGAGATGCATCCATTCAGTTATATGTCATGTAGTGCTGGTATTGAAGCATGAACAAGCAGGAAATAATACACACGTAACAAGTATAGGTACTAAATTTAGAACAGAAATTAACTATGACACACAGCCAGGATTAGTCGACTAGGGGTATTGGTTAGTCGACTACTAGGGTTTCTAGTCGACTAGGAGTTTGGATTGATCGACTAAAACTGGGATACAGAGTGTTGGAATTCTGTTTCAGTGCATACTAGTCGACTAGGGTAAGAGGGTTAGTCGACTAATAGGAAGCACTAGTCGACTAACAGATATTTCGGTCGTCTAGGTCTTTGATACAGAAAGTAGGGTTTTCTGGTCCAGGATGGATTAGTCGACTAGGTGGATTCAGGAGTCGACTAATATGGGTTTCCAGAGAGTTTATTAGTCGACTGATGTTTTGGGCAAGTCGACTAATACAGTGTTTTCCAGAAAAACTAAATTTCAGCTAAGTGTTCTAGTCGACTAGGTCTTATGGTAAGTCGACTAATAGTGGGGAAAATCAGTGTACAGGACAGAAATTCTGGAAACGTGTTTGATGGCTAAATTCCTGGTTTTAGGTGACCTATGTGTACAAGAAGTGTAAATACAGTGCTCTAAGGCTAATACAAGTCTTGGTGAGTGAATTACTCCCTTGGAATGGTTGGATTTGAGCTTAGATGACCTAAAAATAGGATTTTTAGTGTGCAAGTGAACAAAGATTTCTACTTCAAGTATGTGATGTGTGAACTAGGTCTTGGTGAGTAAGAACTCACCAGGAGGGGTCAAATCTGAAGCTTGATCCAAGGATGGAGGTGTTGGCTCCAATCCACAACTTGTAGTTGAAGCTAGGTTGAAGAACTAGCTCTTGGAGTTGCCTTGGGGAGTAGTGGTTGAAGATGGAGCTCTAGATGAAGTCCTTGATGAATCCCTTGTGATCTAGAGGTGGTTGTGAAGGGATTTGGGTGATCTCTTGAAGTTAGGGTTTGTTGAAGAGGAAGAAGAAGGGGATTTTGCAATTCCTCTCTTGATGAAGAAAATGAGAAGGAAAGGGGAAATTTGCAATTGAAGGAATTTATATGTTGGGATTTATGTGAAGGGGTTGACATTTTGGTGAATGTGAGGGGTTATCTTGCAAAAGGAGGGGTGAGGTGAGTGTCCTCTCTTTGGCCACTTGGCCGGCTGTGGGAGAGGGAGAGAGTGAGTGGGGTTAGGTGAAGTGATGAGTGGGAAATGAGGTGGAAATGAAGTGGAATTTGGATTTTTGCAATTTTTGAAAAAAAGTCCGAATTTCAAGTATCTCGGATTGGTCTGAAAATTTTACCAAAAATCAAGAATAAGATTTTAAGACTCATGGTGAAATTCGTTTGAAGAAATAATTTGTAGTTTTAAAATTAAAAATCCCGGAATCAGTCACCTGCCGACTCAGTTGGAATTTTCATAAATTTATAAAATCTCCAGAAAAAGAGTGTAGGTTGAAAATATGATTCTAAGGAATAATGCCTAAAGGACCATCTAGAAATTCCTAACTGTTTGTGAGTTAAAAATCCTGGAATCGGTCAGCGGCACTGGCCGACACCGGTTTCGGAGAAATTCATTTTAATTCCAGAAAATTCCAGAAAATCACATAAAATCTAAAATATTGGAAAATGATATTTGAAATTAAAATCGGTCAAATACGGAAGGTACATCGGAAAATACGGTCAAAGGACTAAATACGTAACTAGGCACGTATTCCGGGAGAGGGGTATTACAATCTACCCACCTTACAAAAATTTCGTCCTCGAAATTTCATAAGGTGAAAGATAACAGGAAAAGCAACAGATAGATATGGATACAAGGAAAGATAACGGTAGAAAAGGTAGAAGGGAAGAGTCTTACCCAATCAAGATGTGAAAAGTTGAGGATAACGCTCCCGGATAACGTCCTCACGCTCCCAAGTGGCCTCTCCTGGCGCGTGCCTGTTCCATGACACCAATACCAATGGAATAGCTCTGTTCTTCAGTGTCTTGACACTCCTATCCAGAATGGCCAACGGCTGTTCTTGGTATGATAAATCCGGTTGTAGCTCCAGCTCGGAATGGTCCAGAATATGGCTGTCATCCCTGACATACTTCCTCAACTGAGACACGTGGAAGACATTATGCACCCCGTCCAAAGATGGCGGTAATGCCAATCTATAGGACACATCTCCCACACGATCCAGGATCTCGAATGGGCCAATATACCTTGGACTCAGCTTCCCCCGAGCACCGAACCGGATCACTCCTCTGGTAGGTGATATCCTCAAGAATACATGATCTCCAACCTGGAACTCCAATGGCCTTCTCCGAGTGTCTGCCCAACTCTTCTGCCTACTCTGAGCAGCCCTGAGATGATTTCTGATAACCCTGACTTTCTCTGTAGTCTGCATCAGAATCTCTGGTCCCAAAAGACTCCTCTCACCGACTTCATCCCAACAAATCGGTGATCGGCACTTCCTACCATACAATGCCTCAAAGGGTGCCATCTTAATACTTGCCTGGTAGCTGTTGTTATATGAAAACTCAGCCAAGTGAAGATGGTCTTCCCAAGATCCCCCAAAGTCAATCATGCAAGCCCTCAACATATCTACAAGGATCTGGATAGCCCTCTCAGATTGTCCGTCTGTCTGAGGATGATAAGAAGTACTGAATTTCAGACGAGTTCCCAGACTTTCTTGGAGACTCTCCCAGAAATGAGATCTGAATCTGGTGTCTCTATCTGACACAATACTAACTGGAACTCCATGCAGACGAACCACCTCCTTCATATACTTATCTGCCAGAACCTCTGTTGACTGGCCTACCCTGAATGGTATGAAGTGAGCTGACTTGGTGAGGCGATCAACTATCACCCACACCGCATTATTACCCCTGGGACTCTGAGGCAATGCCGTCACGAAGTCCATGGTGATGTGCTCCCATTTCCACTCGGGTATCGGCAAAGGTTGAAGAAGTCCAGCTGATCTCTGATGCTCGATCTTTATCTGCTGGCAAACCAAGCACTTAGCAACAAACTGGGCTATCTCCCTCTTCATGGCATTCCACCAAAAGTGCTTCTTCAGGTCCTGGTACATCTTGTTTCCCCCAGGGTGTATAGAATAAGCTGAACTGTGAGCTTCCTCCAAAATCTTCTGTCTGACTTCCCCTTGGGGAACACAAAGTCTATCTCCAAAATACAATGCACCATCTGGGTGAATGCAGATATCCGACCTCAATCCAGCCTCCACCTGAGCTCTGAATGTCTGCAATCTGGGGTCCTCCATCTGAGCTTCTTTGATCTCCTCTATCAATGATGACTGGATCTGTAAAGCCATGAACTGCCCGGCCTTGTCACCCCCTTGCACTAACATCAAATCCAATCTGATGAATTCCTGAATCAACTCCCTCTGCTGTGTGAGGTGGACTAGCACTCTGTTCTCTGGCATCCTGCTCAGTGCATCAGGAACGGTATTGACTTTGCCTGGATGATACTGCAAGTCGATGTCATAGTCTGCCATCAGCTCCAGCCACCGCCTCTGCCTCATATTCAACTCCTTCTGTGAGAAAATATACTTGAGGCTCTTGTGGTCTGTGTATATCAACACTTTGTCTCCCAGAAGGTAGTGTCTCCAGATCTTCAAAGCAAATATCACAGCTGCCAACTCCAAGTCATGAGTTGGGTAGTTCCTCTCATGAGGCTTCAACTGCCTAGAAGCATATGCTATAACATGATCATGTTGCATAAGCACACACCCCAGGCCTTTACCTGATGCATCACAGAAAATGACCATCCCTCCTCTTCCTGAAGGAGTCCTCAAGATTGGAGCTGTGATAAGCCTCTGCTTCAACTGCTCAAATGCTGCATCACATTCTTCCGTCCATATGAATCTCTCCCCTTTTCTGGTGAGCCTGGTCAACGGAGCTGCAAGTCTAGAGAAATCCTGGACAAAGCGCCTGTAATATCCGGCTAGTCCAAGAAAGCTCTTTATCTCAGTCACCGTCTTCGGAACTGGCCAATTCTGCACTGCCTGGACTTTACTGGGATCCACTGAAATTCCTTCTGCTGAAACTATGTGTCCGAGGAAGGCTATGCTGTCCAACCAGAATTCACACTTGCTCCCCTTGGCATGAAGCTGCTCTTGCTGAAGGGTTAGCAACACAATCCTCAAGTGCTCTGCATGCTCCTTCTCATTCCTTGAATAGATCAGGATGTCATCTATGAATACAACTACAAACTGATCTAGGTAAGGGGAGAACACTCGATTCATCAAATCCATGAAAACCGCAGGGGCATTGGTGACTCCGAAAGGCATAACTAGAAATTCATAGTGGCCATATCGGGTCCTGAATGCAGTCTTCGGAACATCCTCCTTCTTCACCCTCAGCTGATGGTAACCCGACTGCAAATCTAACTTAGAAAATACACGGGCTCCATGAAGCTGATCAAACAAGTCATCAATCCGGGGCAAGGGATACTTGTTCTTGATGGTGACCTTGTTCAACTCCCTATAATCAATACAAAGCCTCTTACCACCATCCTTCTTGTTCGCCAAGAGCACTGGAGCTCCCCATGGTGAAGTGCTCGGCCGAATCAATCCCTTGTCCGAATACTCCTGCAGCTGCTTCTTCAAGATCTCCAACTCCGTCGGTGCCATCCTGTACGGAGCCTTGGATATAGGAGCTGTCCCTGGAACTGTATCAATGGAGAACTCCACTATTCTCTCCGGTGGAAGTCCTGAAATCTCCGCAAAGACTTCTGGAAATTCATCCCACACTGGCACTCCCTTCAGAACCTCCGAAGTGGTCATCTGAATCTCCTTCTTAGCAGGCTTCACCTCTCCGCTAAACTGGAACTCCGGCTGATGAGGGATTCTGAAATTGATCCTCCTTCCCCTACAGTCAATCACTGCATAGTACTGACTGAGCCAGGCATGCCTAAGATTACGTCGTACCCCTTGGTGTCTAGTACGAGCATATCTATGGCCAAGGTCTTCCCACAAAGCTCCACTGGACAGTCAGCACAAACTCTAGAAGATACAACTACCCCATTCCCGGTACTTATCTCCCACTTGTGGTCTAAAGCCTTAACAGGTATGGAATGAACAGCCACAAAATGGTCGGAGATATAACAGTGGGATGCACCCGAATCGAAGAGAGCGAGAACAGGTATAGAATGAACTCTGATGTTACCTGTAATCACCTCCTCTGAAGCCTCAGCCTCCTCTGCTGTCAGGTTGTAGGCCTGACCTCTGCCACGCCCTGCTGCTGTCCGGGCTCCTCTTTGTACTGGGCGAGCAACATGCGGTGGAGGAAGGGGAAGAGCTCTCCTCATCACTGGTCCCTGGTGCCTCTGCCCAACTGGCCCTGGTAGTGCCCTCTGTACATTCTGCCCTTGAGGTGCCGGCAAGGTTTGATTAGCAAACCCCATTCTCCTGCGAGGACAGGTCTCCACGGCATGGTCTCGTGCTCCACACACCAAACACCATCCGTTTGCCCTCCGGCAATCCTGCTGAGAGTGTCCTGGTTTCTGGCAGAAATTGCAGATAAGACCTGGTCGAGCCACCTGGTAAGGAACTGCCCTGAATGGTTGCCTGGCCTGGACCTTCGCTGCTCTGGATGGTCCTCCTCTGCCCACCGGCACAAACGGCCTCTTCATGGCCTGGTTCTCTTGCTTCTTCTGAAACCCACGCTCCACCTCTCGAGCGATGGTGAGAACCTCAGCATAGGTCTTCAGCTGCTGGGGCATCAGAAACATCTGGATCTCCATCTGTAAACCCTGCTGAAACCTGCTTGCCCTCTTCTCTTCATCTGACACCATGTAAGGGGCAAAGCGACTCAGCCTGAGGAATTCTGCAGCATACTCATCTACGGATCTATCCCCCTGTTGAAGCCTGATGAATTGCTCCTCCATGTCCTTCTGAGCAGTGGCGGGAAAGAACCTGCTATAAAAGCTCTTGGAGAACGTATCCCAAGAGATAGGCTCCTTCAAGCGAGCCTCCTCTGCAAGCCACCAAGTCCTGGCTATGTCCTTCAGCTGTATCTTTGCAACCTCCACTTGGTTCTCCTTAGGCACCCTGGCGGCGTTCAGCAGATCGGTGGTGTCTGTCAACCACTGTTCAGCCTCCAATGGTCTCTCGACTCCCGTGAATACGGCCGGTTGCAGCCGCCGAAAGTCTGACACGTTCCCAGGCCTTTGCTCCTTCGGAGCTGCCAACTCCTGCCTGAGGAGCTCAGTCTGCTGCTGCTGATTCTCCATCTGCTGTTGCTGGTTTCCCAGCATAGTCTGAATGATCCTCAGGACATCAGCACCCTCTCCTCCTACGGGTCCATTCGGTACTTGCCCGACATTGTTGCGACCCGAACGTCTCTCCATACCGAAAGGGATAAGATCTGGAATTGGAAACAAAGGGAAGGAGTTTAGGATACGAGGATCAAATCAAGGACGAAGTCGAGAAGGACTATATAACTTTGTACATTGTAGTTGGCATTAGCAAATCACTAGAATTTGCCACTTGGTTGTACTTTTAGGTTTGGGAGCCAGGCTCTGATACCAACCTGTAACGCCCCGATCCCAAAGATACGGGAACGTCACTGCAACGCATATACGTAGGTCAGATGGTGCCCCCACGTATATACGCTAAGCATAAGTACAACAAGTATCAGAGTACTACACACAGCGTGGTATATTCATATGCCAACTTACAAAAGATAAATACAAAGCTATACAAGTTATGATAAGCAAAATCACTTTACAAGTGTCCTTTATCACAACCCAAGTCCAAAATGAACGATATACAATCAAAAATACAAAATGCTCACGAAATGGATGGAGATTCCCGTGAACCAAAAGGAAGAGTCTGGCACGAGGACCGGAGCTAATCTGCCTGCTCACTAAAGAAAACCTGATCTTCGGTGGATGGCTCCACTTCGACCCAGGCCTCGGAATCTGAATATGCAAATCCAAAGGGTCAAGACATAATACAACAAATAAAAGATAGCCAAGTGGCAAGGATCATGAATAGAGATAATGAAATAGTACTAAGTAACAATGCATGACTAGAGATGTAAACTAAGAAAGATAAAGTCATATGCAATAAATCTACAATTAATGTCTTATTATTATTACTTGTCTTACTGTGATATCTAGCTATGTGACCCAGCGTCCCAGAGCACATAGATCCATATCCAAGTGAAACAAGGTCGTTATTGGAAACAGCGGTTGTATCGACGAACTATGTTTACAGTGTGTCCCGTGCATGCCCGGGACCACGGTCCAGTATTGTTCCGTTGCTTGAAGACGGAACCTGCCGCTAGGCTAACAGGAGGGTCTTATGTATGCCCTTGTCATGACAGTAAACAGGAAAGGGAGGAAGCACTCCCCTCGGTCCCCTGGAGTACCGCAGGTAAGACCGGAAACATGGTGCACATCCTAATACCACTGTAAACACGAACACATATCGATATCCGCATATTTCCCCCTGACCCATGTGTAAGTTGGTGCATTTTATATGTAAAAGTCCGGTGTATCATGCTTTGTTTTAAGAGATGGCATGATAGGTGGTGATGTTGCTATTTAACATGCCATGAAACGAATATATACAATAACAAGTCATGAGGCAATAGGAGATGCATCCATTCAGTTATATGTCATGTAGTGCTGGTATTGAAGCATGAACAAGCAGGAAATAATACACACGTAACAAGTATAGGTACTAAATTTAGAACAGAAATTAACTATGACACACAGCCAGGATTAGTCGACTAGGGGTATTGGTTAGTCGACTACTAGGGTTTCTAGTCGACTAGGAGTTTGGATTGATCGACTAAAACTGGGATACAGAGTGTTGGAATTCTGTTTCAGTGCATACTAGTCGACTAGGGTAAGAGGGTTAGTCGACTAATAGGAAGCACTAGTCGACTAACAGATATTTCGGTCGTCTAGGTCTTTGATACAGAAAGTAGGGTTTTCTGGTCCAGGATGGATTAGTCGACTAGGTGGATTCAGGAGTCGACTAATATGGGTTTCCAGAGAGTTTATTAGTCGACTGATGTTTTGGGCAAGTCGACTAATACAGTGTTTTCCAGAAAAACTAAATTTCAGCTAAGTGTTCTAGTCGACTAGGTCTTATGGTAAGTCGACTAATAGTGGGGAAAATCAGTGTACAGGACAGAAATTCTGGAAACGTGTTTGATGGCTAAATTCCTGGTTTTAGGTGACCTATGTGTACAAGAAGTGTAAATACAGTGCTCTAAGGCTAATACAAGTCTTGGTGAGTGAATTACTCCCTTGGAATGGTTGGATTTGAGCTTAGATGACCTAAAAATAGGATTTTTAGTGTGCAAGTGAACAAAGATTTCTACTTCAAGTATGTGATGTGTGAACTAGGTCTTGGTGAGTAAGAACTCACCAGGAGGGGTCAAATCTGAAGCTTGATCCAAGGATGGAGGTGTTGGCTCCAATCCACAACTTGTAGTTGAAGCTAGGTTGAAGAACTAGCTCTTGGAGTTGCCTTGGGGAGTAGTGGTTGAAGATGGAGCTCTAGATGAAGTCCTTGATGAATCCCTTGTGATCTAGAGGTGGTTGTGAAGGGATTTGGGTGATCTCTTGAAGTTAGGGTTTGTTGAAGAGGAAGAAGAAGGGGATTTTGCAATTCCTCTCTTGATGAAGAAAATGAGAAGGAAAGGGGAAATTTGCAATTGAAGGAATTTATATGTTGGGATTTATGTGAAGGGGTTGACATTTTGGTGAATGTGAGGGGTTATCTTGCAAAAGGAGGGGTGAGGTGAGTGTCCTCTCTTTGGCCACTTGGCCGGCTGTGGGAGAGGGAGAGAGTGAGTGGGGTTAGGTGAAGTGATGAGTGGGAAATGAGGTGGAAATGAAGTGGAATTTGGATTTTTGCAATTTTTGAAAAAAAGTCCGAATTTCAAGTATCTCGGATTGGTCTGAAAATTTTACCAAAAATCAAGAATAAGATTTTAAGACTCATGGTGAAATTCGTTTGAAGAAATAATTTGTAGTTTTAAAATTAAAAATCCCGGAATCAGTCACCTGCCGACTCAGTTGGAATTTTCATAAATTTATAAAATCTCCAGAAAAAGAGTGTAGGTTGAAAATATGATTCTAAGGAATAATGCCTAAAGGACCATCTAGAAATTCCTAACTGTTTGTGAGTTAAAAATCCTGGAATCGGTCAGCGGCACTGGCCGACACCGGTTTCGGAGAAATTCATTTTAATTCCAGAAAATTCCAGAAAATCACATAAAATCTAAAATATTGGAAAATGATATTTGAAATTAAAATCGGTCAAATACGGAAGGTACATCGGAAAATACGGTCAAAGGACTGAATACGTAACTAGGCACGTATTCCGGGAGAGGGGTATTACAGAACGACTAGATTCTCGAAGGTGACGGGCTGAAGATTCTGACCCTTGTATTGTGGGCGTGCTTCCTTGTTGTGCCAGAGGACCGCGGTAGGCTCGTAAGAAGCCTTATCTGTCTCCGCAGAGACTTGCTTTGAAGGTTTAGCCAGAGGGGCTCCGGCCTTGCCGGCTTCCTTGAATTCAGAGATAGACCCGAAGGTCTGTTCGTCGCATTGCGACACTTGATTCTCAACAGTGGAGAAATCAGTCCCCAGCGGAGTCGCCATCTTGTTTTCCATTGATTTTGCAAAAGAAAAAACTTACAAAAAAAGTGTCGAGGAGCTAAATTACAAGTAACACAAAAGATTACAAGTAGATCTCCTCTGAGATTCTGGAGAAGTGTGCCGATAGGAGACTGGACAGCGCGTGACCACTTTGTCCCTTTGACGATGCGATCGATAGGATTCCCTTTTCGCCTGGTTCGGGGAATTGGAGAACAGAAGGTTGGTAGAACCCTCTTGTTGCTTCTCAAACTGCCTCCACTTAGGAATTCCTTCTCGCCTGCTTTCGGAGATTCCTTGAGAGGAAGATCTTAGGGTATCAGTACCCTGATTAGAGAAGTAGTTCTCTGAATTCTCTGAATTCTTGGAAGCAAGAGAATAGGTCTCTGTTTAGCCGTCTCTCTCTCTGTTTTTAGCCTCGTCGCCTCGTGTCTTTGGTTGTATGCCTCTGGTGGGCTATTTATAGGGAAAGCAGGGGTATAATCGTCCCTTGAAAATCTGGAAACAGATTGAATCAATCTGTTTAAATTTAGAAAGTAGCCTTGCTGCGAGGCTATAATCAGCTTCTGCGAGTAGCAGGTAGCGTCGATCTCTTGATCTGTTTTGATTCTTTCCAAATAATTGAAAGATCTCCCCTGATCTTCTTACTTGTTTTAGGAGAGTCAAGAGATTATGGCAAACAACTGTCAAATTTGATCTCAGATTTGATCTTGATTAGATTTGATCTTGATCCTGAATTGATTTGATCTCATCTGGAGATTTAATTGGTCAAAGGTTGACCATGACAGACCCGCAGCAGAGCTGCCGCGTCGAGCTCGCAGTGGAGCTGGAAGGAGTATCTGGCGAAGTCAGAAGAAAGCTCTTCAGCGGAGCTGGATAATCATCTGTGGCGAAGCTACCGACCATCTGCGCGGTTGCGTGTGGCTTCGAGCGAAGCTAACTCTCTGCGAAGTTAACTGAACACTTCAGACGAAACTGTAAGTTAGCTCTCCGATAGAGCTTTGAACAGCTTCAAGGCGATGTTGGACAAACTTAGCCTCTCAAGCGAGGCTATCCCCTTGAGCTCATGTGATGCTAAGTGTTAATTTTAACCTAGCATCTTAGACCTGCTTAGGTCTCTTCAGAGACAATCTGGGCTCACTGTCTGCTTCACTGGATCAGTAGAGTCCAAATTGCTTCTTTGTCCCTCGGAGATGGGTACAGAACTGGTCGTCAGCTTGTCTGTCACTTGTCTTTTGTAAATGTCAACAAGTTTAGATATTGTTCAGGCCAGTAAGAATCTTGTCTTTTTTAAAGTGTCAACAATGTAGGCATGAACAGAATAATCCTAGGCAAAATATTCAATCAACTCCGATCCTCAAAGTCATCGACATATCCACCCTCTAAGTCACTGGTGTATCTAAGTCTTAATAACCTGAAATAAATGTATACTCTACCACATCTAACCGATCATCGCTATCCAATCTAATCAAGATCATAACTAAGGAGTGTAACAACCTCGATCAATATGAAATCTAAATCATTTCTACATCTAGTAATCAATATCAATAAGATCACCAATATTCAATTAATGTAATCAGGGGTAAAATCGGGAATACTTACAATTATAAATTTAACTACATCAATCTCATCAGAACACTAATCAAAATCCTCTGGAAAGAATACAAACTTCATGTCAATCAATTCTAACTCTAGATAAGTCAATACCAATCCAAGCATAAGAAATTTAGTCTCTTAATAAAGTAACAGCATATCTAATATGTCATCAATATCTAATGAATTCTCATCTATGTTATCACCAAATGAACGAATAACAAGTCTGATAAGTACTCTACATAAAATATGAATCTTTAGCCTCAATCATAAACCATTCAACCTCAAGGTCAATCGAATTATATTCTAGAATTTATCACAACTAGGTCAATTATGAGATCAAGTCCAGTGCAAGCTATATCACAACTAGTCTTGAATCAATGTGGTAACCAACCATCACGTGAATGACGCTGATAAGCATTCAGATAAACTATATAATTAAAGTGAACGCTCACTGATATTTCATGAAATAATACATATAATCACAATGGTAAAATATATCAGATGATCACATGAAATTATACGAGTAACATATAAATGCCTACTGATCACTATAAATAAGGAAATAACATAAGAACAGACACTCACATAAAATGACGCGGTTTTGGATCTGAATCGCCGTTTGATCTTCACTACACGAACTGATACGGATCTCCAGATTATCTCGTGGGTCAGTCTTCGAATCACCAGTCTATCGGGTCCATAACAGGCATAAACCAGAATCTCTCGCAACGGGTCCAGATCTCACCAAACGGGTCTGTATCGCTATAACACACAATCAAACACACATGTATCTCACGAATACAAATACACACACATACACCGCGATATACACCCGTACACACATACACATGTGCACACAAATAAACAACACTTACACACCCAAACAATACATATATATATTAATACACACATACAACATGTATACACACTTACACACGTACACCTACACACCCACATACATTCACAAAAATTCTCACACATGCACTCACGCACCCATACAACAACACGCATACTATTCATGTACACACTAACACACACATTAATGCGTACACACATTAATGCATAAAACATACATACAAACATACATACATACATACATAAACATGCACTACATTTTAATTAAAACACACCCATATATACACATATAATGAGAAGGAGTAGAACACAGAGAGGGAGGAGAGGGAAGAGCTCACAGCAAGGGATGCTTGCGGTCTCGCCGGAGAGGATGGCGGAGGCCGACGGAGAAGGCGGACAATGGCAGAGGCTCGCCGTGTTGGAACTTGTTTTGATGATAACAAATGTAATTTTGATATTTTGTGTATTTTATATAGAATGTTAAAAGTCTTGAAACATACACACAATTAGTCTCATTAGTCGACTTGACCCTTCCTATAGTTGACTAATACAATGTCTAGTCGACTTATCAAAGTTTTATAGTCGACTAAGTTCTGTCCAAAAAAGATATCAACTTTCTATTGTTTTTCATTGATTTGCGAAGGGGAAAACTTACAAAAAAGTGTCAAGGAGCAAAATTACAAGTATTTCTTTGTAGGAAGAAAATTAAAGATAGATCTCCTCTGAGATTTCTGGGAAAATGTGCCGGTAGGAATCTGATCAGCGCGCGACCACTTTATCCCTTTAACGATGCGTCGGTCAGATGATCGAACTGCCCCTGCTTGAGAATTCCTTCTCGTCTGGTTCCAGAAATTCCTTAAGAAGGAGGAAGATCTTAGGGTATTAGCACCCTGAATTTATCCTTATAGGATTAGAGAAGTAATTCTCTGAATTCTTAGAAGCGAGAGAATAGATCACTTGTTGGCTTAAGCTTTGAAGCCACTAAAGAAGCTTATGCTTTTCAAAGCCTCTTGGACTTGAATCTTTTTAAGACCTTGAGCTTAGCCTTGGAAGCGAGAGAGTAGATCTCTAATCTCCTCTAGCCTCTTGCCCGTCTCCTTTTCTCGTATGTCTCTGGTAGGCTATTTATAAGGAGAACAGGGGTATAATCGCCCTGAAAATCTGGAAACAGATTGAGTCAATCTATTTTGCATCCGAAAAGTAGCCTTGTTGCGAGGCTAGAAACAGCTTCTGCGAAGTTAGGAATAGTATGTAGCACCAATCCCTTGATTCGCTCCGCTAAATGAGGGATACTCCCTTGATTCTCTCTAGTTAATTGAGAGATCTCCCATGATCTTCTTACCTAATTGGGAGAGTCAAAAGATCATGGCAGGTAACTGCCAAATTTGATTTCAATCAACTGATCTCATCTGGAGATTTGATTTTATCTGGAGATTTGATTAGTCAAAATGACTATAATGGGCTCGCAGCGGAGTCGTTGCGTTGAGCTCATAGCGGAGCTGGGAGAAGCTTCAGGCGAAGCTAGAAGAAATCTCTCAGCGGAGCTAGATAAAACTTATGGCGAAGCTACCCGTCAACCTCTTGCGCGGCTGCGTGGAGCTTCGAGCGAAGCTAACTGCGGAGTTAACTGAGCATTTTCAGGCGAAGCTATAAGTTAGCTCTGATTGATGCTAAACCTGCACACAAAATATGAGATTATAGAACTTAAGAAAGAAGATGTGCAAGTGCTCAATTCTTCCGCTATAGCAAGTGGCTATGCGGGTCGTGATCCACAAGGAGGGTTTGCGATGGAAGCGTTACAGTTCTTTATTGAAATCTTTTAAGAAAATAAAACGAAGGTTCTTCTCTGTTTTTAGTTATGAAAATGAAAAAGAAAGTTATCTTAAAGTTAAAAGAAAATGGAAGATGAAGAAGGTGAAAAATCAGAAAACGATGAAAAGCGACTAAGTACAATGAAGTGGAGATGATAGAGTTGGAAGATGTAGTGATTTAATTTACAGAAATGAAAAAGAAAAGAAAACAAATATTTACCTTCTTTTCACCAAAAGCTTACCTTGAGTTCTTAGCTTCAATGTTACCTTGAATTGGAGGCAGTTAACGCATAGCCCATAAGAGTCGAGTGTTGGTCTCTTCCACATTACATCATCAAGATACGCAAGCATGAAATGATACAGAGAGACTCACAATTCCATCGTCATGAGCTATCGGTGGCACTCGCAAAGGCAAGGCTCTTTCGATGCTTTTAGACTCACTTGGAAGACAGTTGTACCAAAAAGAAAGGTAAAATAGAAAAGAAGAAGAGAACTAAAAAGAACATACAAGGAAATAGCATTGATTTGATTTCATAACAATCGAAGAAAAGAAATAAAACCTTACACCAATTGTCACTTTTAGCTCAAGCTTCAGTCTTGTTCTTCGATGAAAGTTGATCTCCTTAGAATTACATAAATGAAAACTAAATTACATGAAAAAGAAAAGCAAAAACCTAAACTAAGAAATGAAAAACTAGGCTAAATCCTAATCTCTGCCTGCTCCCCCTTGCTCAGCTAAAACCAGTATTTATAGGCAAAAAAACCTAAAGGAGAAGATCCCAGAAGATTGGGAGAATCTCCTGGTCTGATGTATTTCCCGTATCTTCTTCTGATTTTCCTATTTTTTGCTTCAAAAGTTGACAAAATAGCCTTTGATTGTGCTTGATTCAGGGAGGATTCTTCTCAACCTTCCTTATATACCAAGATTTTGCCCACAGGGAGGATTCTTCTCAACCTTCCTTATATGCCAAGATTTTGCCCTGATTTTTTCATCTTGATTCAGGGAGAATTCTTCTAAACCTTCCTTATATGTCAAGATTTTGCCCTGATTTCTTCATTTCAAATTTATTCTGAATTAATCAGAATTTGGTGGGCTTTTGGGCTTGTTTCTCTTCATCTCCTTAAGGAATGGGCCTGCAAATAAATTAAACATTTAATTAGGGCAAAGCAGATTTTATTCTACAATAAGTATGAAAATATGATAATAAATATGCAACATTAGTGACCAATCAAGCTCGCAGCGAGGCTATGAAGGAGCTTCCTGCGATGCTAAGCTACTTTGGTTTCTCATGCGATTTATCTTGTGGGTTCGTGTGAGACTAAGTGTTGAGCTAACTTAGTGTCTCTGGACCTGCTTGGGCCTTCTCACGGGCTTTTAAGGATGATCTTGGCTTACTGTCTGCTTCACTGGATCAGTAAAGTCCAAGTTGCTAATTCGTCCCTTTGAGATTGGTGAAGAACTGGTCGCCGGCTTGTCTGCCACTTGTTTTTTGTAGATGTCAACAAGTTAGACATTATTCAGGCCAGTTAGGAATCTTTTCTTTTTTAGAGTGTCAACAAGACCTCCCTCAAAGTTTTCGTGAATCTGAAATGGAATGGTTCAGATTTTGAAATACTTTGAACTACTTTGATGGTGTGTGGGTATGAACATCGCCTTTGAGGTTGAGCTTAACTTCGCCTTTAGCCCCACTTTCAAGCTGGAATAGGTTCGCCGAGGAATTATATCCGCTTCCGTGTAGCTTAGCTCTTTTGGTAGCCTCGCGCTTATGGGTAGCTTTGCGCTTGGGTCTCCCAGTGTGGCTTCGCCTCAAATCGGTCTGGAACGACGTTCCTTTCCTGAGCTTAACTGCTTTTTTCGAGTCATGAGATGGATTGCTCCTTTTTTTAAGGTTAGAATAACCTCTCTTGCATTAACGAGAGAGATTTTTCCTTTTCTGAAGTTCAATTAACTTCGTGCGTATTTACGAAGGGAAAGTATTCCTTTTCTCGAGGCTAAGCATTTAAATGCTTTAACTTCACCCGCACTCCTAGGCTTGGAGTGGCAGCGGCGTGGTACACCATGAGGCCTATAAATAGGACACTTGTAGTCCTTCTCAGAGAAATATATACTTTTCTCTTTCTGAAAAGTTTAGTTCATGAGATCTCCTTATTGCTCAGGAAAAGAGACTGAGGTCTCTGAAGTAGTGGGAACGCCCACTCTGGTCATTATCCGGCTAAGAGCTGGTGAGTCTTGGTCACCCAGAAACTTTACCAATGAACTAGTGACTTTAGGGAATTTATCTCCCTTAATTTTCTTAGCTTTACCAGCTATCTTAGGGATTAGATTCCATTGATCTTCGCATTTGGCTGACTTTCAGCAAAGGGTTCAGCCCTATTTTCCAGCTTCTTGGCGAAGCTAGCATTCTCGCTTGATCAGGCGAAAGATTTTTTCATGCAGAGTTCCCGCCTTGATCTGCCTGTTAAATCTACCAAATAGGCAAGGCTTAGGACTTGGCCTCTTCAAGGTTGAGCCAATCTTTCCATATAGGTGGGGTCAAAACTGCATCCCTCGAGGCCAATCTGGCCTAGCCATATAGGCGAGGCTAGACTTGGTCCTTTTTTAGGCTTCTCCAGCCTAACTGCCTTGGGCGGGGCTAAGACTTGGCTTATGCTGAGCTAGTCTATCATTACTGTGCAAGCGAGGCTTTCCTCTGCTTAGCTGAAATCCGTCTTCACGGCACAACTGGATCGGATCCGAATTGCTTCGCCCAAAGAATTTTGACTTAGCATTCCATCCTTTTCCTTTGCATTTTCTTTTCATTTGATTTAACGCTAACTTGTTTCCAGTTTGCATTGTAGCGAACTGTGCTCGTCAGTCTTTCGTCTTGATGAAAGAGACTAAAAACTTTCCCTTGATCTTCAAGTTGAAGTTTTGACCATAAGTAGGAGGAACATACTGGAGCAGCTGATGCACGTTTCAAGAAGAGGCTGGCAGTCGCTCATCCGAGATGATCAACTTTGGGAAGGGGCTGGTAGTCGCTTATCCGAGATGATCCACTTCGGGAAGGCGAACATTACCAGTAAGGTCTTGGATCCTTCCTTTGCCAATTTTAATCAAAGAAGATCCAGCTTTCTGGTGGCAACCAATCCCTTGCCAATGTTAATCAAAGAAGATCCAGCTCCTAGATGGCAATTAATCTCTTGCCAATTTTCATCAAAGAAGATCCAGCTTTTTAATGGCAAAATCTGCCATTAAGCGAAGGATTACGGCCTTATGCAGGAGGAAGACTTTTCGTGTCCAGTTGGTTTGGCTTATCACCCTGAAAGTAGATAGGACAACTTGTATGCCTTTGGAGCAAAGATTCTGTTGTATGAAAGACAATCTTGATGTAGTATCAATGTATCTTCCATTTTGATTCAATAAAAATGTTTATTTCCTGCTTATCTACTTTGTTCCCCTCCTTTTCGATTCGAGAACACCTGGAATGGACTAGCTTAGGTAAGTCTTTTTCTTAGGAGGAAATAAAAATTCTTAGAGGAGCTAAGCTTCCAGCGAAGCTGAAGACAGATTTTCAACTAAGTCAGGAACAAGTTTCTGGTGAAGTTAGCACTGAATTTTCGCGAAGTTAAAGATGAGCTCTTAGCGACGCTAAGGCTCGTCTTTCAGCGAAGTTACTCAAGCGTCGCGCGAGGTCAACGATGAACTCACAGCGGAGTTAACCCTTGGCGGGGCTGAAACAGGGCTTCTCGGGAAGGTGCTTAGGCGCCGTTTCAAATTGATTTGAAACGGCCGCCCGCGCTCCTTTTGAGGAGTCAAAATTAAGACATTTTATGTCTATAAAAGCCCGATTGGGCTGAAAGAGAGAGAATCACTTCTCCTTGAATTTTAAGAGAAACAAGTCTCTTTCTTCTCTTTCTCTTTCGTTAAATTTTTTTAGAACTTTTCAGTTCTTCCATGGCTCCAAAAAGACGAGCAGGCAAAGAGGTAGCGACCTCTGTGACGGAGGGGCCGTCTCCTCTTCCGGTCATCGAACGTCCCATTACGGGTAGGGATTTTTTCCTTTTATTCAGAGATTTTCATCTCTTTTCAAAGCCAATTTCTGGCTATTTCATGATGAACCCGGAGTGATTCATCATGCTCCAGTGATGTCAGGGAGTTGCTCTCGCTTAATTCAAATCCACCAAATTTTTAGGGGACTTAATTCCCCTTCAATTTCGTGAATTGAAATTTGGGAACCAAATGGTTTCTTCTCTCAGCTTCTTTGCGAAGCTAACCCTTAGAACTGTCTTCGCTCCATCACGTGGCAGGACGCGAAGCTAGCTTTTGAAGCGTAGCTGAGAAAAAGACCTTAAAGTCCTTTGAACAGTTTTAGGCGCAGGTGCCTTTCTAGCGAAGTTAGCCCTTGGGGCATCTTTGCATTCTGTTCAGTGATAGAACGCGAAGCTAAGCTTCTGGAGCGAAGTTAACACTTGGAAATTTTTTGCATTCTGCCTTCGTACAGAGTGTGAAGCTGAGCCTTAGAGCGAAGCTAATGCTGGGCTAGCTTCGCTCAGAGAGCGAAGCTATGCCTTAGCAAAAAAAATTTGCTTTAGCTTTCTTTTTTCTTCAGCAAATGAACTAATATGATTTCTTCTTGCTTTTACAGTGCACTATACTCGGGTCCTTTGAACAGTCTCTTCGGAACAGCCAGGAGACTGGATGGCAATGTTAGCCTGCAATTCCAGGGCAAGCCTTATTATTCAGCGAGCGGAGCGCTTCTGGCCGGGATGCCCTTATATACGCCGGAGATCAGCGTACTATGAGAGCATCTTAACAACTGCTCCCCTTGAGGATTGTGACCGAAAAATCTATCGAAAGCCCGGTTTCATGTTTGGAGATTCAGCGCCAGATACCGATCATCAGCTGCTGGCCGGAGAAGGGCAGTGGATTTTCAATCTGGATGGCGAGAAGTATTATCTCCCATCTAGCAAGCGCCATTTTCCATTGTCTTTCTTCCAATGTGTGACGAGGGTTCGAAAGATGCAGTGGCAACTGACTCGGACTACTGACTCCGTTCACGTGGGGAAATTGATAGCTCCGTCTCCCGGTTATATGAGGGCGGGTCCACCTCGCTGCATATTGCGTCTCCACCCTGGGAACGTTCTCCCAGACATCCCAGTGGGGGAAAATTCCGCCCTGGCTCAAATTTTTGGAAACCAGTTCTTCAAGGCTCGTGGTAATTATCCAGCCACTGATTTTAGGACCCCTGGCTAGATTCATCCCCCCAAGGCCTGATGGAGGGACTTGACTTTATATGTCTAGGCCCATTTTGAAGAGGATCTGGAGAGATTGGGACTCTATGAGACTGTCAGGGCAACTTGTTACGGCATCCAGATGAGCGTAGCGAACTTCTACGCTATCTTTGAGTTATACTGTCCAGCTACAGGGACTTCTTCACCCCTGTAGGCGATTTGGGCATGGCTTTGCATGAGATGTGGTAAGTCTCTGCTCTGCCCTTGAGATCTCTCCCATATGAAGAATATTTCCCGTGCGAGGCGGAATTGGCACTTCTAAAGAAACAGGAGCCCACCTTATTCAAGACTTATCGGGAATTGATGTGCCATTTTTATATCTTCTCGAGTATGCATGGGAGCCATAAGGGAGCTTCATGCAGAGCGAAGAGCTGGGGGAATTATTTGTACCCCAACCTGAAAGATGCTCCTGAAGCAGCTCACTGCGGGGTTACAGACGAGGACATTTTCGAAGGATGTAAGAACACTCCCAAGAGGATATGATTTTGAAAGAAGATGATGGGCCTTATGAGAAAGGTGACATTCTCTGGAGTTTCTATCACCAGGCTCGTCGACCGATATCCCGGAAGACACTTTTGGCCGATTTTTTATCGGTTTGGTTGAAAAGATGTGTGGTGCCATCTCCTTCTGGCGACGTCATTCTTCCGACTGTTTTATTACCAGCCATTCGTTTAGTCCATGGTCGTTCCCTTGGACTTCTCTTGACGATGGTGTGTTGTATTCAGCGGGGCCTTCGTGCATTGACGGAGGCTTTCTGTAGGCCACCACCAATGAAAAAGGGAAAAGGAACCATCTTGCCTTGTGACGGACGAAACCCCAGGATCAATTTGCCATACACCTATTTGATGGCATGGTTCGCTCTCCACTGACCTTCCATTATCCAAGCCGGTGAGGAGCGTCCAGAAGGTGTCCGGATGGCGCTTCTCCGTCGATTTGACGGGTATTCGTGGTACGGACTTATATGGCCGCGGATCGCAAACTGCTGTGTCGGCATGACGTCTACAGTCTTTTTCGGTGCTTTCTCTACATTTGCGATGCAGGTTATGGCGAAGAATTCAAGGATGTAGGAGATGGGCAGACGTCGCTGAGCCGGGGGGTCTTCGAATGGCTAGTTAGCATCCGGCCATCCCGTCTGGTGTACAGGAGCGGGGATACCTGCTACTTGGAGCCTTATGTCCTGAGTTGATTTGCTCGTCAGTTCGGGTATGACCAACTATATGTAGGTAACCCGAACACCAGCTTGGCCTTCATGGGGAGCCTCATTGATGGTTTCGTGCATGACGGTTCTTCATTACTGGCTGTACTGAGGCGCAACTATGCATGTCGCTGAGGACTCTGAACCTTCAGACAACTTTGGGGTTCTGTCAGTGGTACAGAACTTCGAACTCCATACCAACCGGATTTTCTATTAACTCATTTGGTGTGAAATTGATCTCTCAGCGGCTGAAGCGGAAAGTCACCGAGAGGGGCGAGGGCAGAAGGGTCCGTGTGCCAGGCCTCGGAGAGTTCATCGCTACTGTTGATAGTGAGGCCTCGGACGCAGAAAGTCCCCGCTTCGAGAGAAACGCAGGTGCTGAGGTTCCACCAGATGCACCTAGTGGGTAGGCACGGCCTCCATGGAAGATGTGGAGTTAGAGGAAGTGGAGGAAGAAGATCCCGATGTCCACTTCAAACGAAAGCTGCAGGGTGGATCTCGCAGGAAGAGGGTAGTGAAGAAGCCTCGTTGCTACACTCCTACCGTTATTGCAGAGGGTGAATCAGCCGTGGTGCCTCCTCCTCCCGCTCCGTTAGTTATCAAGCTATCGGCTCCGAGGCAGATTGTTGATAAAGCTGCTCCTGACCTGAGTAAGATCAGTTCTGTTCTTGCGACATATACTTATGTATTTCATACAGCTCATTCGTTTGTCCTATGATTCAGGAACCGAGATGGCGAGAGAACAGAGAGCCAAGGCTGTAGGAGAACAAGGGGATTATTATGATCCTCTGTTTACTTATAAAGAAGGTGACGAGGCTAGCTACTTCGTCATCTCAGAAGACTCCGGAGGTGACGCAACTGACGTTGGTCCTTCGAGTGTTGGGACCTCCACAGGAAGTCCCCTGGCTTCCAGTTCTATAGGATGGACCACAGAGGGTTCGGCGAGTGAAGGTGAACCAGCCGTCCGTCTTGACTCTGCCAAAAACTTTCCTATGGAGCCTTAGGGGATTGATGCTGCCATCGAGGAAGTTCAGAGAGAGACTGCAGCTAAGGTAGTTGAGGCGATATCATTTCTAGGTAATACTCTGATCTTTTGTGAGTGGTTCTCATCTGATATTCATTATGCCTTGCTCAAACAAAGTCTTGCCACAGGTGTTTCGCCTTTGGGTGCATCGACTTCAAGGGAGCCGGCCAATCTTCCTGAGGGAATCAGGGGTGAAGCAAGTACTTCGACCGCAAGGGACGCTGCTGAGTTGGATGCCTTGTATCACGACCTGCCCTCTTATCAGCCCGAGCCGGTCAATGGAAAAGAGGCTGAGGGGATAGTGGTTACAGAACCAATCTCACTTCCAACTACATCGATAAGTGAGACGCCAGTGGTTTCGCCAACGCTGCCCATCTTAACAACCGCGGAACTGAAGGTAATTACTAGTCCTACTTCTCCAACACTGGTTGTTGAGCCAGCTCTCCCGGAAATAGTCTCCAGCCCTACTTCGATTGTGGCTAGTGTATTGGTTTCAATGAGGACTCCTCTAAGATCACCAGCGCTTCCTCATATTGTTCTAGCCGGCGCTTCTACCATCCCCTCTCCAGTTATGTCAGTGAAATCGGTGAAAGCTTTGCCTTCAGGGCCACTCGTTCACCGGGAGTAGTTGAAGTCGAGAATGAATTTGTGGCTGAGCTAGTCGACAGCTTTTATAAGGGCTTGAAGCGATCTGTTGCTTTGGTCTTAAAGGGCTCGACTACCTCGTTCTCTGCTTTGAAGGTGGTCCTCTCTCGAAGTATTGATAGCATTCGAGACTTTAGAGGGGATGACCAAGCTGCCACATTAGAGCTTCTGGTGGAGAGGCTTGAGAGGGATGTAGACGAATGGCGCCGTCTCAACCATTCAGATTTGGACTCCTCAGTTAATGAACAGCTTGAACACCTCGCTGCTCAAATGCGTGAAGCTCATCTTGCCGCTCAGAAAGCAGCTAAGGCAATTTCTTCAGATTTGAAATCCTTGGAGACAAGGAAAGTAGAAATTGAGGATGCCATAGATGCTTCTAATAGTGCTCTTCTCGATGCTAGGATAAGATTGAAAAGGCCAAGAAAATAATCAAGAAAGCCAATCTTCTTTTGTCCAAGACTGAACCGATGCGTCTTGAGGAGATCGCGCGGCTAGAGCAGCTAAAGGCTCAAAATAACGAAGTCCTGCAACAGGAGCTAGCACAGAGGGCAACTTTGGCTGAAATTGAGGCTCGTCTGTCCCAGACAACGAGCTTTAATGAGGCCGATTTGTGGTCGCGGGCATTCATCAGAGCTGCTGAGGAGAGGAAGAATAGGCTGGCCATCCTTGAAGAACAGATTAAGTCTTACAAAGCACCCTCATAGCTTATAATCCATGTATCCATGTATCCCTCTCTTGGATTCAATAAAAAGTAATTTTATTTGATTCCTCTGTTGTATTTCCAACTTGTCTTATTTTCTGAATTTGCAATTCTTACTTACAAGTTGTATATAATGGTATAACTAATCTAATCAGAGGTGATAAACTGATATGATTAGTTACAAATTTGAGAAATGTCTCGACTCAAATCATATTGAGATGAGGATGGAAGAAATTAGCTCTACAATATTTACTGTTCAGAGGTAAATATTAACGTAACAGATTAAAAATCATCGGATGACCTGGACATGATGATTAGGAATCACCAAACACGAGGCCTTGTCGTTCAGAGGTAATGAACTGGACATAACGACAAAGAAAGATGAGATTGGATATTCATCGGTTCAGAGGTGACAATCAGGACATAACCGATTAGAAATTATAAAACTCGGAGTGTTTACTGTTCAGAGGTGACGAACTGGACATAACAGTAAGTAAAAAGAGAGACTTGGCTATCTGTCAGTTCAGAGGTGATGAACTGGACATAACCGATTGAGAAGCCACCAAGCTCGAAATGATGACAAAGAAAGATGAGATTGGATATTTATCGGTTCAGAGGTGACAAACTGCACATAACCGATTAGAAATTATTAAACTCGGAGTGTTTACTGTTCAGAGGTGACAAACTGGACATAACAGTAAGCAAAAAGGGAGACTTGGCTATCTGTCGGTTCAGAGGTGACAAACTAAACATAACCGATTGAGAAGCCACCAAGCTTGAAAATTTATCATTCAGAGGTGATGAACTGGACATGATGACAAAATGAAGGTGAATCTGATTTTAGGGACTCGTCTATTCAGAGGTGATATACTGGACATGATAGACTAAGACACGCTAAACTCCGAATCCGCTGCTAGAGGTAGTCGCATTAACTTAGCAGTAAGAACTCCTGACCTTGGTAGAGGGAAGGAGAACAAAGTTATGGACTTAGCTGTTCAGAGGTGGTGAACTGGACATGACAGTTGAAGTACCATAAGAAGGGAGATCGAGGTATCCGTCGGTTCAGAGGTAATGTGAACATAACCGATTGGGAATTGCTAGACTCAAAGCCTTACCGTTCAGAGGTGGCGAACTAGACATAACGGCCAAGGAATAGTCCCTATTGGACTGAAAGATGAGACTTGGTTATCTGTCGGTTCAAAAGGTAATATGGACATAACCGATTGAGAAACTACCAACTCAGGATTTCTACCGTTCAGAGGTGGCAAGCTGGACATAACGGTAGAAGAAATAACCCCATGGGGGGAAATAGGATTTGATTATAAATTCCGTGGGAAAATTAATACCTCATTCGGATGTTATTTGGAAGAAATTGTCAGAGGTATATTGTTAACGTGACAACCAAGAGAGTCCATGGGGACTGAGTGGGAAATAATAGACTTTGAAGAGAGTCTACTAGGGATTTTCTAGAGAGCTGAGAAATATAAATCTTGTGAAATATTATACGTCAGAGAACTCCATGGGGATTTGTAAAGCAACTTGTCAGAGGTGTAATGTTGACTTGACAAGAATTCATTTTACTGTTAGAGTGTTTGAACATAACAGTAATTTGAGTGGACCTACCATTCTATTGAAGGGAATGACAAGCAGAGTTTATTCACTGGGGATGTTGACCAAACTCGCAAGGATGTTGGTTTTATCCGCGAGAGAATAAGCCAGAATCTCACTATCAGAGTTAATGTTAACATGATAGGTTAGACTCGTCATTTTGCAAGAGATATGAATACCTTTCTATGTGGTCTTATCATTCCATGGACGGGAATTGGTAAGTGATTTTGGAGAGGGAATCAAATGGGAACAGGTCCCTTAGGATTTTTAGCAAACCCTCAGCTGTCAACAGATTTAATATGCCTTTACCAACTACCGTTTGAGTCAGGCTAGCCATGCTATTCCCTCAGCATGATGAGTTGTCAAAGACTTATGTTAGGCTTAAAGGCCAACATTTTCATCTATCCTTAGCCGTTAGAGGCGTTGGATTATTTTGTTACTTTGAGTAACGCGATGCTTCCCTGGGTTTTCACTCTATATGTGAGTTGGGTGTTAAAGAAGTAGACAGGAATCCACGAGATCTCGATTTGAAGATTATCGCTCCCCGGGGACTCTCTGTCACCTGGTTTATGGTTGTATGATCTCGTTGGAGAAAGAGAGGAGCGCTCTTTCTACATATCTTGGATCTGAAGGTCTTGATCAGAGGTGTAATGTTAACTTGATCATGAGAAGGATCTTATCAAGGATAATACTTCTTTAGGAACTTGCCATTGATTGGCATCATGATTAAGTCTCCGTCTGATGTCATAAGGCGATATGCTCCATTTGAATAGACTGTTTCTATCACAAACGGCCCTTCCCATTTGGGCTGAAATTTGCCTTTGGTTTTGTGCGTCATGATCATCGATTGTCTGACGGCTAAAACCAAATCTCCTTTTTGGAAAATCCTTTGCTTAACCTTCTTATTGAAGGCCCTCGAGATTCGCGCTTGATACAACTCAATGTGTTGTTGAGCTTGTAGTCGCTTCTCATCTAATACTTCGAGCTCTTGGAGACGCAAGCGATCATTGTCCTCCTTATCATTCTAGTCATTAAAGTGACTCGTAATGACGATATCTGGATTTCTAGCGGTATGACCATTTCGCACCCGTATACCAGGAAAAAGGTGTATTGCCTGTCGGAGTCCGAACTGTGGTTCGGTAGGCCCAAAGACATTCACTAAGCTTCTTATTCCAATCTCACTTATTCGATGAAACCAATTTTTTGAGTAGCTAAATGATTATCTTGTTGAATACTTCCGCCAAGTCATTAGAAGCGGGGTTATAAGCAGTTGATGCCACATTCTGAATCTGGTATCTATCACAGAACCAATAGAAGAATACTTGGCTTGCAAATTGGGAACCGTTATCGTAGATGATCCGCCTAGGGACACCAAATCGATGGATGACATGGTGTTTGATAAAATTAACCATGTTAGAAGTTTTAACTTCCACCAGTGGTATAGCCTCTGCCTACTTTAAAAAGTAATCGGTTATTACTAAGATAGACCAGTGACCTTTGTTAAAGAGGGGCTGATTGGCCCTATGATATCGATTCCCCATGCTTCAAATGGCCACGAAGTAATGGTAGGATGGAGCAACTCTGGAGGCTGATGTATGAAGTCCGCATGGATTTGGCAGGCTTTACACTTCGTGCATACTGGATGTCATCTGCTATCATAGTCGGTCAATAATATCCAAGCCGGTGTAATCGATCTTTGAGTTTTTGACCTGGCTGATGAGCTCCACATATGCCGTCGTGCGCTTTTTTAAGCACTTCTTATGCTTCTGAATTAGAAAGATAACGAAGGAGGACACCGTCATATGAGCGACGGTAGAGTGTCTTTACTATTGGATCATAGTAAAAACGGAGAGACCTTCGTCTGACAGATGCCGCTTCTTTGGGGTCATCCGGCAGCAAACCATGCAAAGCATAGTCGATGAGAGGAAATCGCCAATCTCTCAGTTCAAGATCCGTCGAGATGTTATAGACCTCTTTGGTTCTCAACATATGTTTAGAATAAACAAGGTGTCGAGTAGCTACTGTAAGGTGATACTTGGTGTTGACTGGTAAGGCTAACGTTATTGCTAGTGCCGCCAGAGCATCGGCCCTAGTATTCTGGAATCGAGACACGTGACCGATGTAAAAGCCATCAAATAAATTAGCCATTTTGATGACTGCGTGATGATAAGGTACCAAATCTTCGTGACGGACCTCATACTCGCCTTTAACCTGATTGACAATCAGTTTTGAATCACCATAAGCTTAAAGGTAGCGTACCCCCATTTCATGAGCGAGCTGAAGGCCAATGAGTAGAGCATTGTATTCTGCCACATTGTTGGAGAATGATTCCGTCAGAGAAAATGCCCTAGGAAGGACATGGTTTTGTGGTGAGATAAATACAACCCCACACCAGTAATGATCTTGCCTTTAGGGTCTATTCGTGATGCTCCATCGAAGAACATCTGCCATACCTCATCCTCTGAAGTTATATTAGATTCGAAGACCTCATCTGGCATATCTTCATGAAGTTTTGAGCCTTCCGGGACCGGATGAGCAACCAAGAAATCTGCAAGTGCCTGGCCTTTGACCGCCTTCTGAGGGACAAAGAGCATGTCGTACTGAGACAGGAGGAGGGCCCACTTAGCTAATCTAGAATTCAGTGATCCCGGTTTCATCATGAAAAGACGCAAAAGATTCACTCTGAAAATGACATGTATGGTTTGGCCGACCAAATAATGTCGTGTCTTCTGAATAGCAAAGATAAGAGCTAAGCATTCCTTCTCAATAGGGTTATAGCGAGACTCTGCCCCTATCAGAGTCCTGGTCAGATAATAAATAGCCTGTTCATGACCATCATCGTCTTTTTGAGCAAGCAGAGTACCGAGATAATGATCATAGCTTTCATATAAAGCAGGAATAGTTTTCCTGATTTGGGAGCCACTAAGACTGGAGGTTTAGTGAGATATCTTTTGATATCTTCGTAAGCTTCTTGACCGGCTTGGTCCCATACAAAAGAGACACCCTTTTTCATGAGTCAGGTGAATGGTTGACAGCGGCCTGAGAGATTTGTGATGAATCTTCTGATGTAAGCCAGTATACCTTGTAGGCTCCTAAGTTCTTTGAGATTCTTAGGTGGACGCATGTTCTGAATGGCCTTGACTTTGTCTCGGTCAAGATGAATTCTCTTTGAGCTTTTTTCTTTCAGAATCGCTAAGAGAAGTTGATGTGAGATTGTCATCATCCGACAAGATAGAAATAACATTACAAGATTTGCCTTTTGATTTGGATTTCTTCGAATCCATTGTTCGTCTTGGGTAAGGTCTGGGTGTATCCACATGATTTTCCCTATTTTTAATGCAAGGGAACAAGACCCTTACTCTCTTGAGTTTTGGCTGAAGGATGTTTTACTTCTAGCCGTGCTTCAGGGATTGGGAAGGTCCCATCAGGTACTGTGACTTTTAAGGTTTTACCGAACTCGAGGGTCACCATGTTTGCGGTGACTTTCTTTTGTTCTGATTTCAGAGTCAGAACTCCGGCGTCGACTAAAACTTGAATTTTGTCCTTGAGGACAAAGCACTTATCAGTAGGATGATGAACCATCCTATGAAAGAGGCAATAGTGTTGGCCCAGAGGCCTTCCACTCTAGTTTTGATGATGATTAACTCATGTAGATATAGTTTACTAATAATCTTGTAATATTTAGTTTCAGATATTTGATCAAGATATTAGTAGGTGATTAGCTTCAACAAAGGTATTTTGGAGCTTTCACTTGGTGATTCAAGAGCTCGAGCGTCAAAGTTCATATCTAGCACTCGGTTGGAGTCAAGCTCGGTGGATCACGTTTGGATCAAGTCAACTTACAGACGGCGTTCTACAAGTAGGCTTCAGTTTGTTTAGTTAAGATCCAGTTTAGATCCATTGTTAAAGATTAGATAATGTGATATGCTCAAGTTCACAACACACAAGCTTGTTTTAAGTTTCATGTTTATTGGTATTCGTTTTTGGTTTAACCGATCTTGGTTATCATGAATAGATAGAATCAAAATAAGTTTACATGGTTTAATGTATATTAGATTTGATCTATATACATCTATGCTTCGTATACTTAGAAAAACTTATTTTGATAGTCAACTTCATGAGTTTAGAGTTTAAAATTTTAACAAAACTTTTTTTAGATTTAATGTCAAAAACATAGATATAATATTTTTCATGTATATTAGATTCTATCCATATACTATATACTTCAAAGTTGTTTCAATATCATGTTTTTGTATTTACATGTGTTTTGGAAAAATCGGATTTTCATTTCAAAAATCTAAGTTTTGGAAAATACAGAATTCGGTTTAAGGCAAAATTTTCAAGTCACAAAAATGGTTCAAAATGTTTGTAACATGATTTGATTTTTACTCAAACATATTTGTATTTCAAAGATATAACATGAACTGATTTTTTTGGAATTTATGTGATTTTATGGGATTTAATTAAAGATAAAAACCCAAGTTTTTAAGTCCCAAATCTGTCAGGCTGGCTGACTACCGGTCGACCGGGCCGGTCGACCGTAGAAGTGAGCGATCGACCGGGCCGGTCGACCGACGTGCACAGAGCGTGCACGCAGCCAGGCTGGGAGGCCGGTCGACCGAGTCGGTCGACCGCCAGAGAGCTCTGCTCTCTGGAAAAGCCTCAGAGAGCTCTGCTCTCTGGAAAAGCCTCCGGTCGACCGGGCAGAGAGTCTGCTCTCTGTTTCTAGCTCGATCGACTGGGCGGTCGACCGGCCAGAGAGCAGTTGCTCTCTGGATCTAGCACGATCGACCGGGCGGTCGACCGGAGGACTCAACGGTCAAAAATGTAACCGTTGGCCAGTCGACCGGAAGGGCAAAAATGCCCTTTTCAGCTGCCAACGGGCAGATTTCAATAGGGGTTATAAATACCCCCATTTGAGTTTGTTTTTAACAAGAATTTAAAAAGAGCAAAATTTCTCTCATTTACAAGTGTTTTAACACTAGTTTTCAAAAGAGTTTTTAAGCCAAAGGATTCATCTTTATTTGTTTTTCAAGGGTTGAAAAAATCAAAGAAAAATAGAGATTTGGGATATTTGTGTTGCTCTTCATTTCTATCAAATTCAAGTTATTTCTCAAGTATTTTTCTTTATTATTTGATTTTCAAACACCTTGATTTGCTCACACTTGAGCTCATCTACTATCTTATCTATTAGGATCTTTGTTTTGTGGGAAAAGAAGTTGTTTGTGATCTTTGTGATCACCAAGTTGTAAACCTTCCATCTTTGTGATATCCCTCTAGTGAGAGGTGATTGAGTTGATATCCCTCAGGTGTGAGGTGATAGTGGAAGTGATATTTGGCTCCCTCTAGTGAGAGGTGGAGATTGTGTTGAAATCCCTCAAGTGTGAGGTGATTGTTGTTGGCGTTGGCTTTGAGCCTAATCCCTCTAGTGAGAGGTTGATTTGTTGTTTGGCTAAGTGCCTATCCCTCTTAGTGTAGAGGTATTTTAAGTTGTGCCTTGCCTCTAAGTGTAGAGGTTGTATTTGTTGGATAGAGAAGTTGTGTACTCCCGGTTGTATTTACCCAAATCCTCAGTGGAGGTTCCCTGTGTGGGAAGTCCTGTGTGGACGAGTTAGTGAAAATCCTTCTGTGTGAAGGCGGGGACGTAGAGCTGTGTGCTCGAACCTCGAAACATATCTTAGTGTTTGCGTTTGATCCACTTTCTCTAACTCTCTCTTACATTTGAGCATTGCATCTTATTGTCATATCATTTACATGCTTGTGTGTTTGTGTGTACCCATACTTGTGTTAACCAAGAGAGCTTCATATAGCACCTCAACTCTTATTCAGAGGAATCAAGAGGAGTTAGTCCAGAGCCCTTCATCGGGAATTCGACTACACTCTTTGGTTACACTAAGTGTGTTGCAATTAGTTTTTAATTTTCGTATTATTGTGTATATCATAGATTAGCCTTACACCTATTCACCCCCTCTAGGTGACTTTCAAATAGTTGAGATCGTTCGTGTGTCCCACTTCATTAAGGCGCCGAGCGTCGGCAGCTTCAATTTATTCCCTTTGTGGAGTAAATGGAATAATGAGGCCACCTGCTCGTCTTTGAAGGAGTACTATTTTGGAGGAAACTTAGACTCCTGATTATTGAAGCCTCTCTTCTTGGCCTTCGAATGAACGTCCCTGACAATTCAACGGACATAGTTTCTTTCCCTTTGGCTTGAGAGGACTGCGCCATGTCGTCGCGCCCCTTATTATTCATAGCCCATTTGCATTTAGGGGTAGTTGGCTCGAACTTTTTAGCCGACTTTTCGGCTATTTCAGCTTGTTCGATTAGTTCTTTCCAGGTATGGGCTTTGACAGCCCCCATACGAATCTCCACTTGGTCCAGGAAGTTATGCCTGCATGTCTGCAAGAGCATAGGTAATGCATCCCTGCTGGGCACATCAGAGACAAGTTTCTGAACCGCTTAATGTAGTCACGGATAGATTCGCCCTTCCTCTGTGCGGTAGAGAGGAGTTTGTCCATGGTTACCTCAGTGTCATCCTCATAAAAATGAGAAAGAAATTGAGTTTCTAAGTCAATCCAAGAATTGATAGAGCCCAGAGGAAGGCTTCGGAACAGTCGAATGTTACCCCCTTCAGGGTGCCGATGAACAGTCTGGCCATAATAGCATCGTTATCTATAACGTTACCGGTCTGAGACCGGAAGTAGTAGATGTGCTGGTTTGGCGAGCTCTTACCATCATACGTATGTAATGTTAGTGGCTTGAACTTTGGCGGGTATGATACTGAATCCCATTTCAAGGGATAAGGACGGACTGCCCCTACTTTCTTTAGTTCATCCCTCTGGGTTAGGGATGCAATCTGAGCATGGATGCCTTTAAGAACTTCAGCATCCATAGAAGAAATTTCCTTTGACTTCTCAGTCTTGGGTTGTTCATCGTTATGATGTTCTGCCTCATTACGGTTACTCCCGGTATCATTGTTATTCCAGTTAGTGAGGAGCTGGGCGAGCATCTGTTGAATGTTGTCTAAGGCTTCTTGCTGAGCCTTGGAGGTTTGCTCTTGAGCTTTCAACCGTCGACGGAAGTTATCATTACTATTATCAGCCATATGCACCGACACTCTATCTGTTTGTATCGAGCTGACTATTGGCGAAGAGGCATACCCACTGTCTTCGTCCTCCTCATCAGACCATTAGAATAATCCTCTCATTGGTTCTGGTGAGGTTACTGTAGTTGAGGAGGATGGCTGCTCATAACTGTAGGGTATTGCGATCCTAGATCTGGTGTTTGGGAAGACACCTTCTTCGTTCACCAAGACTTGGCCTAAACCCGGGATATAGTCCGGATCTGGAGAACTGAAGGGGGGAGAATTAGCACTACACGGTGCTCGTCTGCCCCTACGCGGTTCTTGTCCCCTTCCGATCATATTGACGGATGCAGAGGGCGAATCTGGTAGATCTCACGATATGCTCCTTTTGCGATGCTTCACAGGAGCTTGCACCGAAGTTGATCAAAGACTGACTGTCAGTTTGGAGGAGTGGCGAGGATTGGTCCTAACCGGTAATGAACTGAGTGGACCGTCACCAACTGACATCCCATTTGTTGACAACAAGGGGGAGAAGTCTGGAGTAATTTCGACTTCTGTTTGCTTGCTAAGAACTCTCGCAGGTCGGACCCGGCCGAGCTTAAGCGACTCAGCGCAGAGGCTCGGGTAGATCGCGCATTGATGCGTTCAGGTAATTTTGACACCAGTTTCTTGCTCGCAAGCTTTGGAAGCGAAACACATGATGATACCTCGTTCTTCTCATCACGCAGCAGAGTGATTGGCACTAGATAGTACTTTAACCCTACCTTCGCGGCTAAGAACTTTAGGAGTATCCTTAGGCGCTAAAGCTACATAAGCATCGCTAACAGCACTCTGGGACGATCCCTTAGCTCCGTTGCGAAAAGCAAACTTAACGCTTGAGGAACTAGGGAGCGAAACACACTGTGGCATTTTGTTCGCCACCTTGTTGCAAAGGTGTGTAAACACTGCTAGCAACTTCGCTCGTGAGAACAAGGTTAGCGCGAGGAGTTACTGCTCCTGAATTAGGCGAAGGCATAGTTGCTGTTCTAGCCTCGCGGCTAATGACCTAGGCGGAACGGGCAGGCATTTTGCCTTTGTTTTCGCGTGACAGGCGAGCCTGTGGCGTAGCTACGCCCGAAGCCTCACACGGAGCTTTCTGTTTTGGCCTCCACATCTGCTTTGGAAGAGGAGATTTAGGTTCGCGGGGAACCTGGCTAGCCTCGCGCGAGGCTGAGAGGAGTTGGAAGGATGCTCTTTTGGTTTCTGCTCCGAAACCTTGGCCATCGAGACCTTCCTATACTTCCGTATATGGAGCACTGGACTACTTTCAGAGAGTAGCTCTTCGAATTTACCTTGGTCAAAATGAATGACTAGGTTTTCGAAGGCAACAGGCTCAGGACTCTGACCGTCGTATTGCGACACTGTCTCCTTGTTACGCCAGAAGACTGAGGTCCCCAGCGGAGTCGCCATCTTGTTTTCTATTGATTTGCGAAAGGGAAAACTTACAAAAAGTTTCGAGGAGCGAAATTACAAGTATTTCTTTGCAGGAAGAAAAAACAGGTAGATCTCCTCTGAGATTTCTAGGGAAATATGCCGGTAGGAATCTGATCAGCGCGCGACCATTTATCCCTTTGACGATGTGATCGGTCAGATGATCGAACTGCCTCTGCTTGGGAATTCCTTCTCGCCTGGTTCCGAAAATCCTTGACAGGGAGGAAGATCTTAGTGTATTAGCACCCTGAATTTATCCTTATAGGATTAGAGAAGTAATTCTCTGAAATCTTAGAAGCAAGAGAATATATCTCTTGTTGTCTTAAGCTTTGAAGCCACCAAAGAAGCTTATGCTTTTCAAAGCCCTGAGCTTATCCTTGGAAGCGAGAGAGTAGATCTCTAATCTCCTCTTACCCCTTGTCCGTCTCCTCCCTTTCTCGTATGTCTCTGGTAGGCTATTTATAGGGAGAACATGGGTATAATCGCCCTGAAAATTTGAAAATAGATTGAGTCAATTTATTTTGCATCCGGAAGTAGCCTTGTTGCGAGGCTAGAAACAGCTTCTGCGAAGCTAGGAATAGTATGTAGCGCCAATCCCTTGATTCGCTCCGCTAAATGAGGGATACTCCCTTGATTCTCTCTAGTTAATTGAGAGATCTCCTCTGATCTTCTTACCTGATTGGGAGAGTCAAAAGATCATGGCAGGCAACTGCCAAATTTGATTTCAATCAACATGATCTCATCTGGAGATTTGATTTTATCTGGAGATTTAATTAGTCAAAATGACTATAAAGGATCGCATCGGAGTCGTTGCATTGAGCTCATAGCGTAGCTGGGAGAAGCTTCAGGCGAAGCTAGAAGAACGCTCTCAGCAGAGCTAGATAAAACTTGTGGCGAAGCTACCAGTCAACCTTTTGCGCGGTTGCGTGGAACTTCGAGCGGAGCTAACTTTCTGCGGGAGTTAACTGAGCATTTCCAGGCGAAGCTATAAGTTAGCTCGTAGCGAGGCTATGAAGGAGTTTCCTGTGATGCTAAGTAACTTTAGTTTCTCATGCGAGATTTATTTCGTGGGTTCGTCGAGACTAAGTGTTGAGCTAACTTAGTGTCTCTGGACCTGCTTGAGCCTTCTCACGGGCTTTTAAGGACGATCTTGGCTTACTGTCTGCTTCACTGAATCAGTAAAGTCCAAGTTGCTGATTCGTCCCTTGAGATGGGTGAAGAACTGGTCATCGGCTTTGTTGACACTTAAAAAAAGACAAGATTCTCATTGGTCCGAACGATGTCTAAACTTGTTGACATTTACAAAAGACAAGGGACAGACGAGCTGAAGACCAGTTTTCACCCACCTCCAAGGGACAGGAAGCGATGGACTCCACTGATCCAGCAAGCAGAACAGTGAACCCGGATTGTTTCTAACAGACCTCAGCAGGTCTAAAATGCTAGCATTTAGCATTACATTAGCCCAAGGAGATAGCCTCGCTTGAGAGGCTAACATCATCCAGAGCACCGCCAGGAAGCTAACTGATAGCTTCGCCGAAACCCTCTTTTCGGACTTCGCCGAAGACCCTCTTTTCGGACTTCGCCAGGAATTGCCTCTAGCTCCGCTATGAGCCTCAAAGCGGGCAGCTCCGCCATCAGCCTGCTATGGTCAACCTTTGACCAATCAAATCTCCTGATGAGATCGGATTCAATCTAATCAAATCCAACAGGATTCAAATATGGCAGGTGATGCCACAATCTCTTGACTCTCTTGAAACGAGTAAGTGGATCAAGGAGAATCAATCAACGATATGGAAAGGATCATAACATATCGGAAAGATCAACCGATTTGCCATTTCTAGCTCCGCGGAAGCTATTATAGCCTCGCAGCAAGGCTACTTT